>CM062816.1:1753340885-1753940885 GCA_031772625.1 Pinus tabuliformis | reverse complement strand
CTCAAGTAATGGAAAACTAACACATTTGCAAGTAGTCATCTACCCAGATAGAGATAGGAAAATAGTTCATCAACTAGCTCATCAAGCAATAATCAGTTTGCTTCAAAAACTGCACAGAAGCCTATGTTCCAATTCGGTCAGTGCGCAGATCCTAAGTTTTGTTCCTTCCACGAAGAGTATCACCCCGAGAACTCTTGTTCGAATTGGAAGTGATTCATTAGCTCTGTCTGTAGTCATACACTTGATGTGGAAGGCGATATGCAGGAGCAGCCAAAAGACACTGATGATGAAGAAGAGGTTGCACCTGATGAAACATTGAGTTCTGGGCATGTGGTGAATGCATATCAGTGCTCACAAGTAATATCAAAGATGAAAATTGAGAAGAAACCCTAAAAGCAAAATGGTCGTTATGATATTAGGAGTAAAGGGGCTCCCCCTACACTTAGGGAAATGAAAGAGAAGGTGAGATTGTTGATAAATAAGGTTGATCCACCAGCTGCCTCAAAGCAACAAACACAAAGCAAGTCCGGGAAGACAGCGATGGATAAGAGTACATCCATGAGAAACAAGTTGCAAAACACTCCGCCAGGCAACAAAAACATCCGTTCCACCCTGTTACACAGTAATTTGTCACCATTGGTCATCGTCCCTGTTACCCCTTTCCCGCACTTTGGAGGACTCATTCCGGGACCTGTGAGAAGTGACATGTCTTGGAAACACTTGCATTATGTTCCCCTAAGTATGGACTTCATATGCCTTGAAGACATCTCCTGCAGATTATCCTTAAAAAGTCCCCTTTTCCATTAGCGCGGATCCACAGTTTATCACCTGCGCCAATGGGGGAAATTCTCCAAAGAGGGCGCACCCATTGGCGCTCTGTCTTAGAATCTTACCCACGCCAACCAATTTTGGGAAATCTTTTTAACAAATGCACCCCGAGAGTTTTTTCCTTTCGACTCATGAGGCTTTTCAAGGATAATGTCAATCTCATGGATGTCGAGATTCATCGTATCTCTATCCATAATGGCTTTTGAAGGATAATGCTTATCCCAAGGATGTCTGGATTCATTGTATCTCTTCCTCCTCCTCCATCTATAAAAGCTTGTTCTGGTGCATTTAACAAGCTATTTTTTGAGCATAGGGAGAATGATACTGTCAGAAGTCTGAGATATTGTTGAGTCTTCTTTGCATTCATAATCAAAGAGAGAGAGAGAGGCTTGCTCCTGATCCCGACAAGCTTTGCAAGACATGTGTAGTTGATCACCCAGCCAAAGGAGGATTTGACGTCAGAACTTTGGTTGTATACTCCTTTGTTGATTATCAATAATAGATGACTATCATTATGGTTCCATTCTTGCTGTTCATTATGATGATGTTTGGATTATATCTTTTCTGACCGATATATAATTGCATCTATTGGATTTTATGCTTGTATTCGTGTCGTTCTTTGCATGTGCAGGTGTCCATTCATGGAGATCATGAGGATCGTGACCAGCCAGAGCAAAAGAATGGGAGTGTCAACTCTTCTACAACACTAGCGTTGGAATCCAAGTAGGTTCTCATAATCCACCTTTAATTTGCAATTAGGAACTTGCGTGATAGCATTGTTTGATTGTTGCTAGACCCATTTTGGGCTAGTGGGATCGCCTCTGTCTGCAGAGGGGATTTACCTCTCCAACACACCCCGGACACCTCAGTGATTCTACCACATATGGACTACAACATAGTTGATGACATGAATAAAACTTGAGCGAACATCAGTTTGTTCGATTTATCCGAAGTCCAGAGTTAGTGAGATATCTCACTGTGCATGTTGGGGCAGACAACAACAGACCGCACAACCTATACCAACAAGGGAGCAGGCACACCTCCCGAGTCACTTTCCACTTTGCTCAATACACTCCAGATGGAGGAAGCAAACTTAGGTTGCCCCCCATTCCTTCTTTCATTTGAAGTTTTCAACTCCAATTTTCACAACTACTTCATTGATTTTGGCGTCGCAATCAATGTCATGTCGCTCTCCATTGGTAAGAAGATCAATGCACAATTGAGCAAAACATCCACGAGAATCATCCAGCTTTATCGAACATTAGTACTAGCCATTGGCAAACTGTGAGACGTGATCATTCGACTATCTCATTGCAATGGAGTCCACCAATGCATCAACATAGTTGTTGTGGACATACCAAAAGCATATGGCCTACTACACAGCAGAGACTGGTCCAGCAAGATAGATGTATATTTTGCTACAAACTGGTCTCACATGTGGCTTCTGTACAAGGGAAAATGCAACCAAATCTGGGTGTTATTTGAGAGGTATATGAAACACAGTGTCACTCCCCTTAACTGCTAGAATGAATGTTGGCCTTCGCGGAACTCATGTTTGGCAGCTACCTCCTAGAAACAACATTGGAGTGTTATCCTACACGACTAGCTCCAACCTCATCAGACATGCAGTTGGGACTCCTTGCTTGCCCAACTAATGGTAATGAAACTTGTACAATTTATTTTTCCGATAGTATCAGTAGTAGCAACAACAATAGTAGTAGTAGTACTAGCATGCCAAATGGTCCATGTACAGATGAGCTGTGGGTCATGAGTCTTAACGAATCGGAAACACGTGATGGCTCAAGGACCAAGTGTATCTCAGTCATCCAAAACAATAGACAATGCATGATTTCAAGCTATTTGAAGTTCGAATGCACAAACAACGATTCTGAGCATGAATCTATCATGATGAACATACAAAAGACCACAACTACAAATGAACAAAGCATCTTAGAAACCTATCATGATTTGAATATGGCCAATATCGATGCAAGCTACACACCACAATAGTGAAAAATATTTGACTACTTGACCAAAAAGTATCGGGATGGGTCTGCACAGGTAGATGATGACCTGAGTACACACTAAACGTGAGCAATCCAACATGATATTCCAAGTAAAGGAGGATACAAGCCATTGCAGTGAATACTAGGTAACACATACATGTTGTTACCACTCCTTTTACAGAAAAAGTTAGGTAACATTTTGGGTGATTGGAATACTTGCAAAGTTTGTCATCATACTTGGTTTTCTAGTTTAAATCCTGAATGTAAGCAATATGGGAAAATATTCTTATGCATTGATTTTAGAAACATGAACCCTTCTTAGAATAAAACCAACTACCCTGTGCCATCATCCGAGCCCATGTTGCATGCAGTACCTAAAACAGTGTTGTTGTCTTCACTTGAAGGTCTTCTGGAATGCCACCAGGTTTCGGTAGCGGAGCCCGGTGGACTTGCACTGGTCTATGAGAAGGTTGGCCCACATATATATCATTTGTAATCACTTGAGGGGAGGATTGACAACCTTCCTGTCAATGGCCAAGATCTCAAGCATTATTTTTAGTAGGTCGCATTGCGCTCGTGCCATGTACATAGTCTCCTTGCTACTTGTTGTTTTCATCCTATTTGCTTCGCTTATTATCTTTGTTTGTGCTTTGTTTGATTATGCTTACTATTTTTTTCCACGTTCATTTTTTTGTGTGATTTATTAATACTTTTGTTTCTGGAAGTAAGTGCTGCCAACTACTACGTTTCAGCTTTTGAATAGAGTATGTGGCTAAAATTTGAAGAGACTTGTGATACTACAGTGCTTGGCCAGTCATGCATCCATCTTCTCTATGCTTGGTTATAACCTTCAACCGATGAAGTCTTCATAGAAAATACAAACTATCTACAAGGAAATTTTTTTTCTAACCATGAACCTGTGTCCACACTGGAAAGCCCCACACCTGTACTCAACCTTCTTCTTTGTTTGTTCAAGCTCATCCAACTAGTAGAAACGAAGAAGGGGACAATATAAAAGAGCAAACCTATGTCAGAGGTCTTACATGCTTCTCTGAAGGAACAACCTCTTCTACTCTCAATAAGTCAAGATCCCTCTTCCACCCCAAAAATAAATAAGTTCCTATGCACAGTCCTCTTGAAAAATATAAAGTCGAAAGAAGAGAAAGGATTCCTGTGTAGAGAGGTGAAGCATGCAACTCCACCATGGTACTAACCAATCTCAATGGCAGTGGAGAAATATGTGTGTTCCTGCGTGACTCTGTTGGGTACTGTCCAGACCTACTGGCAGCAGAGCAACACCAGAGATGAAAACTTATACTCTGAAAATCTTTAACTCGCAAGTTAAGCTTCCCTTCCTAGATTTGAAACACTGAGATCAACCTAAACTTTTGATTGTGTTTGACTGAGTTGGCAAAGGCTAAACCATGTGTGTTGATGGGGTAAGTGGGGAAGCTGAAGTAACCAGCACAAAAATCCAATCTCCTTGAAAGGCCAAGGCCCTATGCTAGTAATGAACCTAAGCAGAGAAGCTGGAGTTCTACCAGTGTGTCACCAAGTGTTGTAACGGCTATAACCATCCTCCAAAATTTTGGCTTGTGACAATTTCGAAGCCTCCCTTGAGAGTTTTGGTTGATGACTGTGCACAATTGAGTTCACTCTGTGAGCTCGTGTGAGTCTTTTCATCTGCCTTGCTTGTTCAGTTCATTCAAGTTTATGCATGCTGGTGTCTAAGTCATGCTTGCGACCATGTTCTGGTTATGCTCAAAGTCTTCACTCTGTATGTTCTTTTTGTGTTCGCTATGTAATCATCTGTTGCACTCACACATGGAGTTGCATTCACTGCCGCATAAGCATTGTCTTGATCAATGAACGGTCAATCACGAGTGTGTGCTTGTCACTTGCACCATTGGTCAGTCATGTTGAACATGTGTGTCTAGATGGTTTGAGTCGTTTCATCGTCGAGTCATGTTAATGTGTGTTCGTATGATCACCTATGCATCTTTAGATCGTTCACACACTTAGTCATTTTTGCTGAAGTTCTAACAACCAGACTCTCCATTGATAGCCATACCATAACCCTGTCATCGACTCGAATGAATGTCAACCAGAACAATGCAGAAGCACGAAGATAGTCTTTTCAAGCTGCGCTGCACGCAAGAAATTCAATCAAATCTCATGCTGGCCACCCGGACAGTTGGACCCAAAAGTCACACCGAGGCTAACTCCCCTAAAAAATTGCATAGAGGCCATTGACCTTACTCGCTCAGCTGACTAAGGAAATTGCACACACAGGCCAAATAGGCACAAGTTCCTGTCCCTATCTCCCTCAGAAAATGGTGTAGCTTTCCCAGTCAGTCATCTTGATAGTCGACCGGCTACTCATCTCATAATTTGTGTAGTTTTCATGAGCTGGCCTTTTGCCGACCAGTAGTATTCTCAGCTCAAAAATTGCGCAAAGATGATCAGCAGGCCAACCTCCCAGCCTCAGTAAAGTTTCCCCTGCCAGCAACTCCTAGCAGGAGGTGTGGAGTACTAAAAAGGTATGTTTTTGATGATCATTTTAGTGGCTTTTCAGTAGAACTTGTAAACCTTTTTGCATAATGAACTTGGAAAATGACAAAGAATTATAACAAAACATGTGAGATTAATATGCAAGACTTAACTGCTAACAATTGTCATTCCCTCGTGCAGGAAGGGGTGAAAACGAGGAGTTGCTGTTCCAAAGGAAAAGACAAGGATGAGGTAACCACTGTCCCTTTGATGGGAGACCGAATGCAAACAAGGCTGAGCAGATCAAAGCAAATCGGCCCTGAAAAGGAGGAGAAGACACCAGCTCGGCGCAGGAGGGAAAAGAGATGATTAAGGATTAACGGTTCGGTGAATCCCTAAGGATCCTTGATCCCAAGGGATCACTGATTTATCTATCTTGTTACTTAGACATCTCCGTCGTCACCCTTATATAAAGGGACAACATTGCTAGCTTTGGGAGTTCGAAATGATTATGCTTTTATGTAATTTTTATTAAAGATCAAAACTTTGATCATTGAGTCTCGATAAGAACTGGTTCATTGTAATTTTGTTTCATGCATTAATACAAACTTGGTGATTATTTCATCTCTGCGTCTGGATTAACCTAAAGCAGTGTACCCTTGGAGGCTAAGGGCCCGGCCTAGGAGGACACTTGCTTTTGTATCATTACGATTTGATTTCTGCGTGATTTGCTTAGCGTCGTTATTTGGTAATATGATATGCTTTATAAGTTTACATCACATGCTCTGTTAAGATTAATTCATTAAGACTTCTACAGACAGAACTGTTGTATTGACTCTACATTATATTACTGTTCCTTTCAGAGTTGATTGAATATTATTAGTCTTAACTGAATATTGTTACTATTTTATTACAGAGCTTTTGTGTTTTACATTCATGTTACAGGATTCATCTTGAGAGTTATGTTCTTTACGATTGTTGGATTCAGAAGTAACACTGTTCTATTTCGAAACACAGTCGTACTCCTTTTAAGTGAGATTGATGCTTAGATCAGATTACTATTTAAGTGCGTTGTATGCGTATATGGTTTCCAAGTGTTTTTCCTTAACTTATCAGTAATCAGTGATGTTCCATTAGTGTGTGTTGTTTGATCCGCCTTAAGAGTGAAAGATTGTTATTTGATTACGATTAATGCATTTGATTTAATAGATTAAGTTTGATTATTGCTTGTGAGACTTAGTTGTTTAGCTACTGTTCCTTTTAAGAATTGCTGTTCCATTTCAGAATTGTTGTTCCATTCTAGATTTGCTGTTCGATTTCTTATTTGTTGTTCCATTTTCTCATCTACTGTTCCATTTACTAGCATTTGTTGTTTTGTGTGGGAGACGATCTAAGGCTATAGTGAGCCTCGGCATTTACTGTCTGGTTCCCAGACCTGCGGTCTATTCTCTAATTTCCTTTCCATCAGTTTCCAAAGGGATGGGTTATCGCTGCTGAACCCTTGACTGATAAGTTGCCTAGTTTCTGAGTGTGTGATTTACTCTTTTGAAGTAACTTAGTTGTAGACAAGTGTTATAGACATTTTTGGGCACTGCAACCCCAAGGATAAAATGTCCATAAACCAAGGGCTCCTAAGTCCCTAAAAGTGTTGTTCTAACCCCTAAAGGAACAAGGTCAACTGATTACAGCTTCTCCCATAAGTTCTCCATGAAAAACTACTCAAAACCGGTCAAAACAGGATCATTTCACCTGCTCCATAGGTAAAGTGCGTTGCATCTCACCTAAGTACACTCTATGGGTGCATTGCATTTCAAAAAGCCCTTCTATGGGGTGCGATGGGCGAGAAGTGACAAATGGCAGTGTCAATCTGCGAGGTGGAGAGGCATGGAATCTTCCAGAAACTTCTCCTGTGACACTTGCCTCTCTGAATTCGACCAAGGATGAGTAAGAGATCATCAATCTCCAAGTGGAAGCAAGAACTATCAGAGGGAAGACACTAATCAAATCACAAGATGACTCATCTCCCTTACAGATATCTATATATGGATCCCTCATCCCAGAGATCCAGAGGCTGGAATTTTGCATCTTGTAAGGAATTGCTGTTGGTTTCTTGAGGCAACGTCATAGTGTTGGGTGATCTAAGCTTTGCATGAGGTGAAGAAGGGATAACTTGCTGAGAGGATGATGCTGGGTCAGAACAACTGGTTGTAACTCTCTTGGCTCTTTCTTGATTATTAATAAAGCTATTCAAGTTTTCCTCCATACTCTTGTGTCGTTTATGTTTTATGCATTTGTATGGTCAATTTACATCTGATCCTAGATTGTTTATGATAATAGATCCATGTTCTTGTATAGTGTTATGCTACTTTGATTCTAAAGGTACTCTATGAAGCTGGGTGTACAAGGAAGCAAGTAGCAAAGGACTATCAGAAGAGAGAGGAATCGAACTAGGAGCCAAGCGCAAGACAGAGGTTGGTATCCTTTATTCTTCTCTCATCTATCTTTTGTAAAGGAAAACGAAAGTAGTTTTACTTTGTTTGTCTCTAAGATAGATACCACACCTTAGTGGGATTAGCAGTTCTGCATAGACACTTTTCCCTGTAACAAAATGGCGACTCCGCTGGGGAGCGACTAGGTTGTTTGTTTATCTACATTTTTGTTTACTTTATAAACTTACAGACGGAGCCTGAAGTCGAGCCAGGTAGCTTTCGAACTGCATTTGCTATGCAAATGCAAAGTAGATAAATGCCGCTTCAGTCAATCTCTGGGTTTTTTTTATGAATTAAACAACTGATTTACAAAATCTCTAATTGCCCTTGTGGTGGCTCTAGTAACCTACTTAGATCTACCCCTGTTGTTGATTTACTGATTACCACTTGCTCGGCCAAAATCCCTGAACTGAACTGCAAACTGTGACCCGAAACCCAAGAAAAGTCTCGTCTCTGGCCTAGCGCAGTCTCTGTTCTGTGAATCTGAAATTCAGCGCACTTCCCGAGTGTAGTAGGTGCGCTGCATTTCAAATTCACTGTGTTACAGGTGCGCTGATCAGAGTAGGCATTGTTCCTAAATTTTGGTTTCTGTGTTCATTCTTTTTAGTTCTATTCATGAATTTTGCTGCCTGTAGTCAGTACACCTCTGTTTAAAACCCCTTTCCTTGCTGATATTCCGCCTCCATTGTGCAAAGAACTGTAAATGTTTTTGTGTATTTGTTGAGTCATTTTAAGTTCTCCTTTGCAAAAAAGTAACGTAATTGTACAGTCGTTTCTTGATTTGAAAGTGTCGCAAGTGTCGTTTTCAGTCATAGAAGAGAGTCTGATCGCTCTTGATAGTCAATTACCCTGTTACTATTGTATTTGATCTGAATTTATAGTTTTTCTAGTGTCGAAAGCAAGTCTTCATTTCCAAATCGCAAAGTGTTGTCATTGTCTTCATTTTTTATTTTGAAAAGAAGGCTGAAAAGAAATACATGCATGTGCATTTGCATTTAGACTGTTTGATTGGTTTGATTTAGGACAGTGCATATAGTGTGTGCTCTTTGCTCTTTGTTGAAAGAATTCTGTCTTTCTTTCCTTAGTAGCTAGGATTTTCATTGCACAAAGAAGATAAAAAATTGTTTATCATCTTAGATTGCATTTTAGGAATTTTACATCTACATCACGCGGTGAACCTGAAAGGCAAATTTCTTAAGTAAGATCAACTATAAAACAAATTTAATGAATCTAACAACGCTTTGGAACTTAACGCACAACATCTAGAAGTCTAGGCTAGAGACGTATTCCAACGTCGTAAAGCCTAGTAACCATTGTTCTCGCTGTTGGTTGGGTGATTCCTCCACTTTGAGATGATAAGTGCCAGTACGGACTTGTGCTCCCATGTACCGTTGAGTATATTTTTGGAGACCACAATAGGCTTAATCCTTTATCCATAGGAAGCCATGTCTGCCGCCCTATCGATCGCAATGCACTAAACACAACATTCGGGAAGATTGACTGCCGTACCGTAAAAAGTATTCTGCAGTTTTGTGATTGGTTTGGTAATCCCTCTGCCTAGATTTCCAGAGCAGTCCCTTTCGTTCCTTTTCAGACTCCTTAACAAAAAAGGTCCATCTGAGCACTTGTCACTTCAAGCTCATTAAAAATCGAAGGCGACTAGAGTCGTCTTTTGTTTTTTCTCGACTCTTTAAAATTGAAAAAACAAGTTGTGTCAAAACTGTCTAAAATTCATCTAATTCGGAAACATACTTCCCCTTTATTTTTAATTGATCGAGTAATCTGCAATCGTGGAAGAAAGGCAATTCAAACCCCGTCGTTCGCGGAGGCTTACGAGTCAACCGTCTTTGTCTCCGGAATCGAAACTATTACGGACAAAGCGAACTCATTTAACCAGTTCCAAATCTCTTGGTAAAGTTAGAACAAGTGTTCCAACAACATTAGAGACTTTGGTTACTCCAAACATTTCTGGTATCCTTGCCTTTACAGAGGAAGTTCAGCAGCCACCGAAGGACAGTAGTACTGATCCTAGTCTGAGGGTAAACCCTTGTATCACTGAACCAGTTCCATCTACAATCGGTTCGGAGAGTGTTGTTCCCCAAACATCTGTCGCTACAGATTCCATACCTTCTTCGACACCAGAAATATTCTACGGACCTGACGCTCTACCTCTTCCACCTGGTTTGATTGCTATAGAAGAGATTGTGGAGGATCCTCCATCTAGTACTCCATCGCAATTTGGGGTCGGGGTCACTCTGTATCCTTCTTCATCAGAAATTAGTCTACCGCCAGTGGAACCTCCTGTAGAATCAGTAGGTAATCTTTTGGATAGACTAGAAATGTCTGAACAACCGTCAACATCTAGGACTGTGTCGTCCGACACAGCGATGGCAGAACTTCTTGCTATCACTCCAACAATGTTCGCCGGTATACCATCTGTCCCAACTAGCTCTCAATCGCTAGAAGGAGCCCACTCAGGGGCTATTTCGACGGTATGGTCCGTTCCTGTTTTTTCATCCGAAATAGTATCCAGAAACTCTTATGTTGAGTCTCAACAAATTGATCCATTGGGATGTCGATTTGGGCAGTTCGGTCCTCAAGGGCAAACCATTCCTTTAAGTACCAGATTACCACCGTATGGGGGGCAGTATACCCTTTCGTTGTCCCCTCCAAGAGGACAACCATACGGGAGTTCACAACAAAATTCAATTTATGCTGGAATTACGTCTAGCGTTTGGGTACCGATACTACCTCAACAACCAAGAGTTGTATATTCGATGCAACAATGTTTACCTATGTCAAATATACCAACTACACCAGCTATTGTGACGGTTTCGCAAGTACAAGCGCTGCCTGTTGTATTCCAACCTCAGGTTTCTCAGGTTGTAATGCAACAGCCTCTTGACCCTACGACTCAACCACAATCGCCGACTGGTGGTATGACACAGGTCCAAACGGGTACAATTACCCCTCATCTTGGTCAAACAGTTAGTATCGGACAACAGCACATGGCTTCACAACCATGGCTAGTGTAATACCAACAACCGCAATTCCAACAAGTATACCAAGGATCTGAGCAACAAATATTTGCAAATAGTGGGCAGCCGTATATTCAAAACGGTCAAAATCAACCATTCTACAATGGTCATGCCCACCAACCTTACCAAAGTTACCAACATCAAATGCATTATGCTGGTATGCAAAGACCAACTGCTCAGGCAATTCCATCTTATCCTGGGTATGCTTCACCTAACCTGAATCAACATTTACCCTTCATGGCAACTTTAGAGTTACCTAATTTAAATTGGTTAACAAACGATCCAATCACTTACGCCCCTTGGTGGCCAGCGATTCCGCATAAACTTCCACCAGATATTCCTAAATTTAATAGAAATCTGGGTGAAGATCCATTGAATCATGTGATGACCTTTCATCTGTGGTGTTCATCAAACACCCTAAACGATGATTTGATTAGGCTTCGCCTTTTTCAGAGGACGTTAACTGGTCCGGCAGCAAAATGGTATATCGAATTGCCTAGAGCTTCGTTTGACAACTTCAGTACCCTAGCCACAACTTTTCTAACCCATTTTCAGTTACCGATAAGGTACGAAATGGGAACGGAACTTCTTACCAATTTCAAGCAAAGAACAGCCACTCACATATCTGATCATATACATGAGAGGCGACGTCATCGTAGAATGATAAAAATGTATCTTCGTGATCAGGTTTTAGTTGAATGGTTTATTAAGTCATTATTGCCTTCCATTACGGAATATGTGGCAAAAGGGGGATTCATCACCGAAGAGCAAGTCATTGCTCGTGCGCAATATTTAGACTTGATTTATACTCAGTCTGGCATGCTCTACGATAAAATACTTGACACTCCCAGACCGGAATTTTCGGGTCCCCCTCCTCCTAAATCAAATAATGACTCTCATGCCGGCGATGGCGTGATAGGCGCAATAGACACGAAATCGACAAAGGCTACATCTAAAAAGGCCCGTAAGGTTTCTAGTCAAAATGCAAAAGAGGAACTTCTTGCCTCGGAAGTAAATGTCGTCTCGACAGATAAAGGCAAAGAAACCAAGCAACCAGGGGGAAAGAAGAAAAGCAAAGGGAAGAAGAAGAAATAGGAGGAATAATCACCTGAAAAATCTTCTACAAACCCTTCTGGAAATAGGAAACCAAATCGTCCATGCTTTATATGCGATGAGGATCATTGGACAACAGATTTTCCACACAGAGCTGAGCTTAAAAAATTCTTCAAGAATTCAAAAACCTCGGCAGTATTAACTGATCGGTTTCCAAATCTAGGAACAAATATGGTTGACAGTGCAAATGCTTCCCCGTCTCAAGTGCTGATGTTTTCGGTTTCCAAACAACAAAATGATGCTTTGATATTGACAAGGAACAAAGATTACGGGAATCCATAGCTGTCGAATAACAAGGATAAAGATCAACCTAGTAGTTCGACAACAACTTCGACAGAAGTTGTGCCACCCATCATTCCGGAGTTGACAATAAAATCGCCAAAGGGAATAGTACACAAGTTGACATTTAATCCTCATGCTAGAGCGGCACAACATTATAATATAGTGGAAGATCTGGCCCAATCGCCATCCGCTATGTCGACACTTGAGGTACTGCAAAATTGCCCATCCCAAAAGCAGGCTTTATTATCAGCCATTGGTGGCATAGACCCAAAGGATTCCAATCTTGTATCCTTTAATCATAAAGGATACGATCCTCAGTTGCCAGCTCAACTAGCTTTCCTCGTTCAAGTGAAAGCCCTCAACAAAACTGTTCATCGAACAATTATTGATGAGGGGGCATCTACATGTATTATGTTGATGAGTTGCTGGAAAACTTTAGGATCTCCAACCTTGTCGCGATCTTCGACGACATTAAAAGCATTTGACGGACGAACATATACCCCATATGGTATTCTAAGTAACTTGAAGGTTGAACTAGGAGGGAAAACAATAGAAATAGATGTTGAAGTAATCGACGGAAACCTCAATTACAACATCCTACTGGGAAGACCATGGATATATGCTATGGCGGCTGTTGTATTGACCTATTTTAGGAAGATTGCATTCCCCTTTCAAGGAGGGATTACAATCGTCGATCAACAAACCTTCTTCCCCAATGGTTCTCAAGTTACGGGAAGCATTCCAATGATCCATGGAAGCCCGCATTCGCTTCAAAATATCGGAGCAGGCCTACTAAAAGACCCTATATTAAAGAGAACTTTTGCCCTTCTGCCTCCAATCAATTTGGCAGAAGTAGTGTCGGTAGGAACCTGCAATATGATATCTTCGATTAAAAAGATCTCGGAAAATGATATCAACATGGATCATGCACAAGTATTGCCTCCAAACCCAACATAAATATTGTAGCAATCAATTTTCCTAGCATGGGAGGCAAACCCAAATCAACGCTCATCAAGAATTTGGATAGATAGGTCTAAGGAATATGGCACCCCTTCAGATCCTTGGTCGCGAGTGCATGACACCGACGAAGGAATTGTTCAATCAATGGTAATTGAAGGGGCACCATGGGAAGATTACCACCATCGTTCCCTTCTTCCGGATTGTGAAGAAGATACTCCTGATGACCTTTATCATCCTTCAGTTTTTGATTTTCTATCAAATACTGTAAACACAGTGGATTCCGAGCGAAACTTGTCGAACATTGAAGAGACTATCGCCATAAATATCTCGACCAAAATAGATGTTGTAGAGAATATTTATGTTGGCAAATGTTGTTCTCCTTCAGAACTAGAAATATATAACGCTCTTTTTCGCGAATTCAGAGATGTCTTTGCTTGGTCATATAATGAAATGCCAGGCATTGACTTGAGTATCGTTAAACACGAAATCAAAATGTATCCAGATGTCAAACCAGTACGACAATGGCTACGGCAGGTGCACCCCAAGAAAGCCGCTGCCATCAAGGAAAAAGTTGAAAAACTTCTCCATGCTGGTTTCATTTACCCGGTTCCTCTAACCGATTGGGTATCGAATATTGTCCCTGTTATGAAAAAACAAGGAACGATTAGAGTGTGCGTTGATTTTAGGGATGTAAATAAATCTTGTCCAAAAGACAACTACCCTACACCCTTCATTGACCAGATAATTGATGAATGCGCCGGATGTGAAATCTTTTCATTTATGGATGGATTCTCCGGGTATAATCAAATAAATATCTGACCACAGGACCAGTCAAAGACTGCATTTATTTGTCCATGGGGCACATTCGCATATCGAAAATTACTATTTGGTCTAAAGAACGCAGGGGTGACATTTTAGAGGGCAATGAATTATTCCTTCCATGACATCAAAAACATCGTTCAACCATATCTCGACGACCTTCCGACTCATTCGCGAAAGCGAACTGATCATCCGCAACATTTAAGAGCGATATTTCTACATTGCCGACATTACAAGATACGACTCAATCCACACAAATGTGTGTTCTGTGTCAGTTCTGGTCGTTTACTTGGCTTTGTAGTCTCGAAAGACGGGATTCATCATGACCCATGTAAGGTTCAGGTAATCATAAATTTGCCTCCACCTTCGAATTTGCTTCAAATTCAGAAACTCCAAGGGAAAGCAAACTTTTTGAGGAGGTTCATTCCAAATTACGCCGAACTTGCTAAAGGTTATACTCATCTATTGAAAAAGGAAGTGCCCTTCGTTTGGGATCAGGTCGCGCTAGCTTCCTTTGATGCTTTGAAAGACTCCCTAATGAAAGCATCATTAATGTACGCTCCTGATTATTAAAAAGACTTTAACCTGTATCTGGCTGCAGCGGATACAACCATTGCAATGGTTTTAGTTCAAGAAGACAACGGAATTGAACATCCTATATACTATTTAAGTAAGAACTTAAATGATACAGAAAGCAAATATTCTTATGTTGAAAAGTTAGCGCTCGCAGCTGTTCAAGCAATACAGAGATTTCGAGACTATGTCCTCTTTCGAAAAACTACCATTCTGTCAGATTGCAACCCCATGACTTATATATTGTCGCGACAGTTGCTGGGGGGAAAATATTCAAAATGGATAGCGATTCTACAAGAGCTTGATCTGGAATTTGTAAAATCCAAGTCAAAGAAAGCCCTAGTTTTCGCAAAATTATTATGCGATCTCCCATCGTCGTCCAACGATGAAACATCCGAAGAAACGATCGTGGACGAAAATTTGTTTCTGATATCTTCAAGCAATCCATGGTATGGAGATATAATCATCTATCTCCAAACCCAAAAATATAAGCCCAATACCTCCCACTCCGAACAAAAACGTATTCGATACCAATCAAAAGACTACATGATTGTCGGTGATACAATTTACCGTTGTGGTGTCGATATAGTTCTAAGGAGGTGCCTCACTCATGAGGAGGCCGAAAAAGTCCTGAATGATTGCCATTCAGGCGCGTGTGGGGGGCATCAATCAGGTTACACTACAACACAAAAAATTTTACGAGCAGGATACTTCTGGCCAACAATGTTCAAAGATTGCATAACCGCAGTCAGAAGTTGCCATACTTGTCAAATTTAAAATAGCAAAACCAAAGGACCACCCGCACCTCTGCAGCCAATAGTTGTTGTTGGGTCGTTCGCCAAATGGGGCATCGATTTCATGACATGTAACCCCACCTCGACCGGGGGGCATGGGTATATCATAGTCGCAGTTGACTATTTTACCAAATGGGTCGAGGCGATGCTTACATTAGATAACACTGGTGAAACAACTGCCCTTTTCTTTTTCAATCATGTAGTCGCCAGATTCGGCGTCCCACAAGCTATAGTCACAGATCATGGATCGCATTTTCGCAATCACATGATGGTCGAATTAGCTGCCAAATTAGGGTTGTCTCACGACAGCTCTACTCCATATTACCCACAAGCCAACGGACAAGTTGAAGCAATCAACAAGGTCCCGAAGCGCATGCTGCAAAGGATGATTGGAGTTCACAAAAGAAGTTGGCACCTGATCCTGTACTCAGCCTTGTGGGCTTACCAAACATCGGTAAGGAATGCAACCGGGTTTACACCTTTCCAACTGGTGTATGGCCTAGAAGCAATCTTACCGATCCAGTGTGAAATCTCATCCCTCAAACTCGCAATCGACCTTCTCCCTGGGACTTCAGAAGAAGAGGCTCGTTTCTTGGAACTAATCCAATTGGATGAAACCCATCGTGATGCCGCTTTGGCTAACGAAGCCCATAAGAAATGAGTCAAGGCGCAGTTCGACAAGAATGTCAAACCCCGTGTCTTCTCAGAAGGTGACTTGGTCTTACTTTATGACCAAGAATCCGATAAATTGGGGGCAGGTAAATTCAAGTCTTTATGGATGGGCCCTTATATTGTTAAGCGAGTGTTAGCAAAAGGAGCCTACGAGTTAATGGATTATGACGGGATTCCACTGGCACAACCTCGTAATGGGTTGTACCTTAAGCATTACTATGCGTGATTCGGTGTGGTAACCTATATGCTTTTGTTACATTTTTGTTTTCGCTAAAGTATTTGTTTTGGTCAAGTAAATCCACTTTTTACATTTGTCGCAGATGTCGAACCTATTGGAATCTTTTGTTGGATATGCCGACGGAGCAAGTCGTAGTTCGCGGAACCTATCTTCTGCGGCCTGGGCCATTTTTGACCCAAGCGGCAAGTTAGTAAGTTTCAGAGGGGTATGCATTGGTCGGTCAATGAATAACATTGCTGAGTATAGCGCGTTGATAGAACTTCTCTCTGATGCCATCACACATGGCATATGCCGACTGGTCGTTAGGCTAGACTCACAGCTCGTCATACTACAACTCACTGGTATCTACTCCGTCCGAAATCCAGCTATCTATCGCATGTTCCTAAGCGTCAAGATTTTGGAAAGGCAATTTTATTTTATTCAATATCAGCATATTTCCAGAACCTTAAACACATTAACTGACTCATTGGAAAATTATGTGTTAGATAGACATTTGCAACATTTATAAAAAGAAGCATCTCATCAATATTTGCATCAAGATCATGCAACTTAACCAAAATAAAACTCCAAAAATAAAAATATATCTATAATTGTTTATGGTTTACAAATAATGTTCTGTAACCAAGATAAAATCGGTCAAATGACCCAAAAATCAAAACGCTAGGGGGCACCCTAGTCTAATGATGCCCATGATAACAAGTCACAGCCTATGCGATCATGCGTAAGAGCCTAGTTCATCATCTTGGCACACCAGTAGTATGCCGCTGCAACCTCAAAGGCATCTCGTCAGTCCTCACATCTGGAATACCGAGAGTGAGGCCCTCGACCTGATCCTGTAATGCTGTGAGAGTCTCGGCCACATCGAGGTCACGAAGGATAGCCCTTCCAACAGCCTCTCCTGCTGGGGCGGTAGCTGGCACTCTCAGGCGTACTACTGGCTGAACAGGACCGACATCTGCATGAACACATGAGTTTTGATTAGTCTTGACAGGATAAAGCACAAGGACATTATAAAAGAAAAATGATAGACAGGAATATGGTCAAAGAATTTACCAATGGCACCCCACTGTTCGCCAGCCGGCAGTACCAAATCTGGGTCACCCCGGAAGTCCATACCAGCATATGGATACTTGGAATAAACCATCTCCTGACAATCAAACCACCCGAAGAAGGTATCAGAAAAGGAAATCTGAGACTGGCCAGCATGCCTAGACATATGGTCGACCCATCTCTGCATACGTGGTTCAGTCGGTGGAGGTAAATCGAGTGCAATATACTGCGGCTGCATCAGTGGTATCTTTTCCAAGGCGAAGGCGGTCAAGATAGAATCGTATCCAAAGTTCTTCAATCTCCCGCTCTTCACCTTGGTCAACTGTTCTTTTATCACAAGGAGTACTGCGTCACACCAGTTGAACACCTTCGGTTGGAGACATTCCAAGGCGTACTGCATATAAGATCGGTTGGCCACATGAAGAGCTGCACCACTGGTCATCCTACTAAAAGTGAACAGAATAGTCCTCAGGGACCTGTCAGCGACATCTCGAATGATGATCTTGCCTACTTTACTTGGCTGAAATCCCTCTCTACAATACCTGTAAACATAATCTCTCACAGATTCACCTCCTCAGGCCGAACCTGATAAAGAGATGGGGGAAACCCGCCTCGATAAGCCGGTCAAAAAATAGATGTCCGCTATAGTCAAGGGGATGGATTTGCCCCTAATCTGGAACACCTAGCTGGTAGGATCCCAAGCATCGAGCAAATAATACAGCAAGTTGATTTGTTGTCTCATGCTAGAAATGCGGAAAAACTTCAGCAAGCCACAGTTCCGCAGTGCATTTATTGTAACCGGATCATGTAAAGCAAGCATGTCCTCTTCTTCATGCTCACGTTCTCACCATGTAATAGTCATCTTGCTCCAAAAAATCTCTGAAAACAAACAAGAGAAGAGTTAGATCCTGATTTGGTGAGAAACAGACAAAATTTCCATCAAAAAACTGTGCATAAATTTCCTTCCTTGCGCTCATCGCACCTACAGTAGTGTTCTGGGTGCGTTGCATGTCAGTTGGCCAGTAGACAGGCTAACATCCAATGCACCTTTCGATACACAAAGGGTGCGATGGAGCCAGGGCGAGTTTTTCAAACCCTAGAGGCTCAAAAAAACCAGAAATTAGGCTCAGAATGCAAAATGGAAAGCATGAAATGAAAGAGCTCAGGTTTAGCTCCTACCTGGTCCAAACGGCGCCGAGAATCGTCCACAGAATCTCTCGGAATCAGCTGATGAAAATCAAGGGGGCAAAGCACCTCCAAAGCTCCATCAAGCCAAAGTTCAAATGAAATGGTAAAATTAGAGGTAAAAGCACTTTTAAATTACTTTTTACGTAATTCGAGTAAAATATTAGTGTTCTAACTCATTTTTCAAACATATATTGTTCATTTCTAACTAGTTTGATGAAGCAAGTGAAAATGCAGTGCAATCTTTGAAAGAACAAGGCTATTTATGGTAAAGTCAAGAAATGACCGTTGTATCGAGCAGTTTTAATGCGGACTTCATGCTCGTTAAAAAATAAACATAAGCAATGAGCAAATGTCTCCCCCAGCGTTTAAGCTCAATAAAAAATGAACCAATTCCCGGTAAATAATCATCGTGAATGTAGTACTTCAGCCTTTAAAGCCTTGGTCGTGTTCCCATCATCACCTCCACTCTGTATTGGCCGATCATTCACCTCCATTTGATTGTTTACCCCTTTTGAGGAACAGCTACGAAGAGTGATCCCGCTAGCCATCCTTGTAACACTGCCGTGATTGGAAAATTCCAAACCTTACCTGGAATCAGCTGCTACCCAATTGTATCACTTGTTCCTCAAAGATGAGTCTCCTTTAATCTCTTTTCAACTGACTCGTAAAATATGAAAATATTGCCGAGCCATTAGCCTCTCCAGCTCGTTAAAGGGACCAGAAGTGCTATCCCTCCTTTAGATTTTAATATTTTTGGACTTGAGGGATTATTACACAAAAATATTGAGCGCTTGTTTGGTTCAGCTTGTTAAAAGTATCGAAAATTCATCCATTCTGTATTGTTTTATACTTTTTCAGACTTAAGGGATTAGATGACGAAAAAGGATTTTTGGAGTTTCCTTTACGTCCCTTTTCAGACTCTCTAAAATTGAAAAGGACCGAGTTATCTTTGTCGTTAAACTCATTAAAACTTAATAGCGACAAACTTGTCCATAACAGGCAAGAACAAGTTTCACTATCGCTAGGCTCATTAAAACATAGCGATGGGTTTGCCTGAAGGGAAAATTATAGAACAATCATATGTTATCCTCCTCAAGCTTGACAAAAATAAAGAGGTACTGGTCAGCAATGACTAGGGAAAATTGGGAAGAAAACTTGAAGAAACTTTGTTGGTAGCAAGTCGCTCTTGAACGTGACACTTTCACTCCGCATCCAAGTCGGGTTGGGTTGTTTCATTCACCGGTCACATCACCATGGTTCCATCACACCATCCACATTTGGGGTTAATGCTACCAATCCATCATGTCAGTGTCGCCGATATGTTCAAGAGAAGTCACTCAGAGAATTCACCTGTGTCTCACCCGATGCAATACATTTACGCTCCATTCTTTCATGACCGCCACCCTGAACCTTATATCACCATATCGTTTTCACCTCCATTAAAATCATTTGCTCCATTCCGTGTCATTGATGTGGGATTCATTAAGACCCTCCTATGACGGATCGCTTCTTGTTGACATCAGCTCATTATCCAAGAAGTCGATCTAGGGACACCCATTTCAGTACTTTGAAGCTTGCATGCCTCATTGGCAAGTTTCTCACTTCCGGCGACAGGTTTACATCAATGGCCTTCGACCGAAAGATTTTGCGTGGTGTTCGACACCAAGTCCTTTATTCACACCACGTGAATTGTACTGCAGTACCTTGAGGGTTATTATCATTATCGGTGATTCCTCTCGCGTCTGTTAATAGCTTACATCATTGGCTGGTAATCAGGCGATGTCTTTCCATGTTTGACTCCAGAACATCTCTCACATGGATCGACTTGTACTTCGAGTGAAGATCAAACGAGATTGAAGACCCTGGATCTAGTTTCATCCATCTGGGCTGCGATATATATTCAGGGAAATAAAGACATCAAATGTACATCGTTGTTGCACAGATAATCATCCAATCAAAGGGATGATGGCTCTACCAGAATCATCAGTCTACACTCAGACGATTGTCTGTCATATGTACATGAAAATGAATTTATAAAGCTGAGCATGGGAATGCCCGCCTTAGCTAGATCATGAAAATATTATGAAGATTATGTATTGTATTGTATCTTATTACAGGTCTCCTCCTAGCTTGAAAGAACTTCGGATCCTCATGATAAAGCATTTCACCCGACATCAAAAAAGATTAATGATCTCATGCTTTAGGGGGCAACTGTTATAGACATTTTTGGGCACTGCAACCCCAAGCATAAAATTTCCATAAACCAAGGGCTCCCAAGTCCCTAAAAGTGTTGTTCTAACCCCTAAAGGAACAAGGTCAACTGATTACCGCTTCTCCCAGAAGTTCTCCATGAAAAACTACTCAGAACTGGTCAAAACAGGATCATTTCACCTGCTCCATAGGCAAAGTGCGTTGCATCTCACCTAAGTACACTCTATGGGTGCGTTGCATTTCAAAATTCCCTTCTATGGGGTGCGATGGGCGAGAAGTGACAAATGGCAGTGTCAATCCGCGAGGTGGAGAGGCATGGAATAATCCAGAAACTTCTCCTGTGACACTTGCCTCGCTGAATTCGACCAAGGATGAGTAAGAGATCATCAATCTCCAAGTGGAAGCAAGAACTATCAGAGGGAAGACACTAATCAAATCACAAGCTGACTCATCTCCCTTACAGATATCTATATATGGATCCCTCATCCCAGAGATCCAGAGGCTGGAATTTTTCATCTTGTAAGGAATTGTTGTTCGTTTCTTGAGGCAACATCATAGTGTTGGGTGATCTAAGCTTTGCATGAGGTGAAGAAGGGATAACTTGCTAAGAGGATGATGTTGGGTCAGAACAACTGGTTGTAACTCTCTTGGCTCTTTCTTGATTATCAATAAAGCTATTCAGGTTTTCCTCCATACTCTTGTGTCGTTTATGTTTTATGCATTTGTATGGTCAATTTACATCTAATCCTAGATTGTTTATGATACTAGATCCATGTTCTTGTATAGTGTTATGCTACTTTGATTCTACAGGTACTCTGTGAAGTTGGGTGTACAAGAAAGCAAGTAGCAAAGGACTATCATAAGAGAGAGGAATTGAACTAGGAGCCAAGCGCAAGACAGAGGTTGGTCTCCTTTATTCTTCTCTCATCTATCTTTCATGAAGGAAAACGAAAGTAGTTTTACTTTGTTTGTTTCTAAGGTAGCTACCACACCTTAGTGGGATTAGCAGTTCTGCATAGACACTTTTCCCTGTAACAACAAGCATCCATTTACTCTTGTATTTTTGAACATTGTACTACTAGCATTACTCTGACAAATGATAGCCTCAGACTGAGACACTCTTTGAAATAACAAAACGCTCTCGGATTGAAATATTAATGTGAGGTAATTAGAGGTGAAAGAGACCCTTTTTATAGCTCTACATTTTGGCGCCGTTGCTGGGGAAAGAGTGTAGCCATTTGTCCTTTTTTTTAGAGTAGTGTACGAACCTGCTAGGGAAGAGTTGGATTTTAAAAATGGAAGGTAAGAACCTGCGTGCAGAGCATGTAAAAGCCCTGTTCCCCTGTCCGCTTTCCTAACAGATTTGTTGTTGCTTTGTTTGAATAGAATTTAGTAGTTCATTTGAGTGCATGACTAAGTAGAAAAAACCAGAAAGAAATATCAAACCTCCACCCAAACCTGAAAAAGCTAAGGGGCCGGTGACCCTTGGCCAAACGACCTTCATAGATGAAATCTATAAGAAAACAGAATCTTAGCCATCAGTAGGACCTAGGAAAATCATTTCTAAACAGCCTACTAGTTCCCTTCAGGCCACAGGATCACCATCTGTAGCCTTTGCTGAAGTGCATAGTCAAACTGAAGAGCAGGACTTTCAAGAAATTGAAAATTCTACTCCAGAATTATTGCAGGAAGGGAATTTCAGCAATCTTTGTGAAGGAGAAGGAGAAACAGGGGAAACCGAGGAACCAAGATCTCCTATTGGAATAAATCAGCCATTAAATAGCCCAGATAAGGGGAGTGCTGCAAAAATCATTGTTGAAGGAACCCAATCTCCTCAGACATCAGGCATTCTCATTATCCCGGATAGAGGAAGTGCTATTAAAACTATCCCTGTCAAAGCCATTCCCTCTCAACCTAGGAATACCCTCCTAGATATCCTAGAAGGTTATTGGCATATATT
The DNA here is from genome assembly GCA_031772625.1 of Pinus tabuliformis. Classification (NCBI taxonomy): domain Eukaryota; kingdom Viridiplantae; phylum Streptophyta; class Pinopsida; order Pinales; family Pinaceae; genus Pinus; species Pinus tabuliformis. The sequence goes on along the minus strand of CM062816.1, from coordinate 1,753,918,174 downwards.
TGACCCTATGGCTCAGAATCAGCCAAACACTCAAACCTCTACATTAAAATACCCTATAGTGGATTCTGCAGCAAATGCGCCTGTGAAAGCAATCCCTCTTCAACATATCCCTACATTTCACGGTCTCACATCAGAAGATCCGGATGCATTTTTATTTGAATTTGATGTGTTGTGCAGGGGATATGATTACACCACTGACCCCCAGAAATTAAAATTATTTCCCTCTGCATTAAAAGGGGCTGCTTTAAGATGGTTTATGGGATTAGGTGGTGGGGTCATAAACAACTGGGATCAAATGAAAGAGTCTTTCCTAAAAAAATATCAAGATTACTGTAGGTCTAGAGAACGGAAGGACGAAATATTCCAAATGACAGCTAGACCGAATGAAACATTAGAAGAGTATGTGGAACGTTTCCAGTATAATCTGCAAAGATCTCCTTATGCATCACTACCTTTACCTGATAATGTGTTAAAAACTGCATTGATAAGGGGCATGAAGGAACAATGGATTGAAACATTAAACATCATGGGAAAAGGGGATATTTATCAAGAGAATTCTGCTGACATTATTGATCTATGTATCAGGAGTTCGAGAGGCAGCACAAGAGTAAAACCGGCAGAACATGATCGGTTTGTTGGAAATAATACTGAGAGGGGGGGTGAATCAGTATTATCTAATTCTTTTAATAAATCTTCCTTATTTGTTCTTTGAATTAGTTTTGCATGTCAGTACCATAAAATAATGAGCATGAACAAAGAAAACAGATAGTCACACCAAAGAACACAAGATGTAAGGTGGAAACCCAATGTGGGTGAAAACCACCTGCTGCAATATGTCTCTATCTTCTTTCAAATTAGAAACTCCTTTTACAATGGTTTTGTATTGGTGCAGTCCTTTACCAGTACGCAGGCTGCAACCTGCAGAGAGCTACAACTCTCTCTCATTTTCCAGTCTCTCCTGGAAGGGAGATACAACCCCCTACTTCTTTTCTTAAAAGGACCACTTTTCATAAATTTTCAAACTGGATCCATAAGCATCAAATGATCATCAAGTATAATAGAATCACCCAGTCAACTGTAGTAACCAGATCAACAATAATAGAACCAAACCCAGAACACAGCAATGATAAACAGAGATTTTAAGAGAAGTAAGCAGCTTCACCCATGTACAACCTGCTTACAGTAAGCACCCTGCTCAACTGCTCGCCTGCTTACGTACGCACCCTGCTCAACTGTTCGCCTGCTTATGTACGCACCCTGCTCAACTGCTTGCCTGCTTACATATGCACTGTATCCATTGAACTGCCTGCGGACCTCCGCACCTGCAACCCTTCTGTGCCTGCGTACCGGCGCACCTGAAACGCTTCGTTCCTGCGTATGTACGCACTTTTCTTTCACTGTACCTGCGTACCTTCGGGCATAGATGATTTCAAGACTTCAGAAATAACCAGGCAGTCAGATCTACAGATCTGAACATGCGCCAAAGAGATATCAATCCATCAGTAGATTCGCCTTATTTAGATCTAGACATTACTCCCAAGAGATCATAATATTTCAGATCTAGCCCTCATAAGATATTCAACACAAAACATGCTCAAGCCAAATGATCTCCTTTGCTTTATATAGGAAAGCTCTTCCTTAAATCATGGATCAATACCACGGGCCGACACCATAATAACACAAAACCGTCGGCTAAATACCAAAGGTTAAACATAAGAAACCCCACGTGTGCTTTTCTCTGCCTTGAAATGTGTGCACTGGGGGTACGCACCTCCTGAACGGGATAACTGCGGGTATGTACGCACTTTATGTAACACCGACCTGCATGTACACACCTTATGTAAGGCGTACCTGCGTACCCCTTATTTTCTTCAATATTTGATAGCTGATCATCAATCTCTGCTGCTGACTTGAAGTACTGTGATCTATCACCTGAATGGGTTGCCATCAAGGACAACACTTTAGCCATAATGCCAACAATCTGACATTATTGATCTATGTATCAGGAGTTCGAGAGGCAGCACAAGAGTAAAACCGGCAGAACATGATCGGTTTGTAAGAGATAACAAAATTTCAACAGAAGGAGTAACACGTGTAGAAATTGGAAATTTATTGGAAAATTTTAAAACTGATATCCTGGGGACACTAACTACACAACTTGATATTATGCAGGCTAAACAGAAGCAAATGGAGGCAGAACAGAATTTGGCGATCTTCTGTCCCCGATGCAGGAAAAAGCATAGTCAAAAGGAATGTCCACTGGATACAGTCCAAACATGCACCATCTGTACAAAAGATCACCTTATGGAGAGCTGCCCCTCACTTGCTGGATTGAAAGCAGTATATAAGGAAGCGGAAGAAGAACCAGAATCGGTGTACTTGATCAACCAGTGCCATCAGTGGCAGCCGAGAAAATCTGGTATGTTTCCAGACCCAAATTCTTCTTTTCAGCCTCCACAGTATAATGCTCAACAATATAGTATGTGGCAAAGTCAGTCCCAACCCCCATTTTCAAACTGGTCATCACAGTTGTTTCCTTCTTCAAACCCGTGGCTAAATCTGGCAAGCCAATCTGGTTGGCCGAATTTCCCCTACACTCCACCATATTGGCAAAATAGCCCATATCCTCCGCAATGGACTCCCCCTACTTCACAAAGTCTAGCCTGGCAGACAAACTGGCAAAGACTGATGCATCAGCCAGTAGGAACTATTCCGCTCCCTCAACCTACACCGCCAGCCTTACAACAAAATCCCCAGTCTAATCTGAGACCGCAACTCCTAGCCCAACCCAACCCTAATCCAAATAACAGACTGGTCCAATCTCTCCAAATTATAGAATCACCAGAAATACGACCCGACCTGAGGGAGTATAACGATCTTCAGTTAAGATCTGGACGTATTATTGAAACTAAGGGAGATAAAATAGTTCATATTGAAGATCAATTACCAAGAGAACATATGTTGCAACAAGAGGATGTGAATAAGCAGTAGACTCATAATCAAGGAACCACGTCCTCTCCTCCATTCCCAGAATGATTAGTCATACCTCGACCTTTACAATATCCTAATTTTGACATTCTAGGAGAATTACAAAATCTGTACATAAAAATTCCATTCCTCCAAGCCATTCAAGACATTCCTATATACACAAAAACTATCAAAGAATTGTGCATAAAGAAACCAAGGAGGAATATAACAAATAATCCAAGAGTCCAAGTAGTCGGCACTTTATCTGAATTACTATCAGGAAAAGAAACACCCATTAAATATGAAGACCCAGGGAATCCGATTGTAACTGTTCAAATTTATGGTCAGACCCTGTCTAATGCCTTAGTTGATCTAGGAGCTGCAATTAATATTTTAACAACCACTACTTGCCAAAAGCTCGACATTACATCTGTAGAACCCACCTCTACTTTGCTAGAATTGGCCGACCGATCTGTGGTTAGGCCGGAGGGTACTCTACATGATGTCATGGTCTCTGTAGATTCCTAGAAATATCCAACCGATTTCCTGATAATTAATCCAAAAACCCGACTTGATGGACACCCACTGATTTTAGGTAGAACTTGGCTTGCCACTGCCGATGCTTACATTGGCTACCGGCAAGGAAATATGACCATAACCAAAGGACCAAATATCAAGAATTTAGTTCTCTATCCTCCAGCGCAGCCAAGTGTCACAATAATTGAAACTAATAAGCATACTGTATCATACCTTACTGATAACATTAGATCTCCATTAACTATACAAGAGGCACTTGATTCTAAAGACCAAACAGAAGATGATGCCATTAATAACTTCATTAGTCAAACTGAATCCGGATCCTACACATAGTGTCACATGATAGAAGCAGCATTTGATAATGAATTAGAAGAAGATCCTCTAAAAGATACACATGATCAAACAATACCGGTTACTTCTGTTGCAAATAGTAAAATTGTGGAAATTGAACCGGGAAAAACCTTAAACATTAATGTCAATCTCACACTTGAACAGGAAACGAAGCTCATCCAGTTGTTAAGAAAATATCAAGAAGCATTCGCATGGGATTACCCTGATATGAAAGGAATTGACCCCCAATTATGTACACACCACATTTATATAGAAAAGGATGCCAGACCTGTTCTTCAACCTCAAAGAAGACTTAATCCTCATCTAAAAGATGTGGTAAAAGCTGAACTTCAGAAACTTTTAGATGTTAATTTTATCTATCCTATCTCTGATAGTAAATGGGTCTCTTCGCTTGTGGTGGTACCAAAAAAGAATGGGAAATGGAGAATCTGTGTGGATTACAGGGAGCTAAATAAAGCAACACAAAAAGACCACTTTCCTCTGTCGTTCATAGACCAAGTATTAGATACTTTCAGGGAAAATTTTAAGAACCCTCCCTAAATTTATAAATTTAATAAATGGGCGAATCTCCATGGTATATAGGAAAAATGGAAGGCGATTTTATCAATAATATAATATGTATATATAGTTTTTTGGCGAATCTCTCACCAGGCATGGCGAATATTTTACTCAATTATAAAATCTTGTAAAATCTTGGCGAGTCTTTCACTAAGTAATAAAACTTTGTAAAGTCCTAGTGAATCTTAGCATAGGCTACATGCTGGTTTAATTCCCTCATTTAAATAGGCTACATTCCAGGTGAATACCATGGGTCAATACCATGTGCCATTTTGGTGAATACCATGGGTCAATACCATGTGCCATTTTTATTTTTATTAATTCTAATATTAGGGTTAATAATAGTTTTTTGCATGGTATTAATAACAATCTAGTCCATGGTATTTGTCCCATAGTATTTTGGCCATAAGTTTCACCTAAATATAACCCATTTTTTGAGTGTTCGTAAATATAAGGTGACTTATGGAGTAAATATAAAAAAATGTTTTATTTGTTTACCATACCTCTTGTTTATTTATATTTTTATTAATTTACCATACCTCTTTTACAAATATGGTATTTGGCCCATAGGATTCACTTAAACAAAACCTCTTTCTTGAGCCTTCATAAATAGAATGAGGGTTATGGACTAAATATAAAAAGAGGTTTTATTTATTTACGATACGTCTAGTTTATTTATATTTATATTTATTTACCATACCTTTTGAGTATTTATATTTTTATTTATTTACCATACCTCCACTTTACTTATATTTTTATTTGTTTACACTCTTACATGTATATAAGGTGACTTGTGGAGTAAATATAAAAATGTTTTATTTATTTACCATACCTCTCATTTATTTATACTTTTATTAATTTACCATACCTCTTTTATAAATATGGTATTTGGCCCATAGGATTCACTTAAATAATACCTATTCTTGAAAATGGGCGAATGGATTCACTTAAATAAAACCTATTCTTGAAAATGGGCGAATGGAAGGTTGTACGTCCTAATTTCAAGGGCTAAATTTACCTTTTTTACCCTCTCCCTTAAAATAAGGTGGGCTATTTGAGGTGATTTGTAAAAATGTACTATGATACAAAATATTCGCCCACTAAAAATTTAAAACCCCTTAATTTCGCCAAAGGGCGAACATTCGCCCCTAAAATTATCCTTGGATACTTTAGCAGGAAAAAAATTCTTTTCTTTCCTGGATGGCTTCAGTGGATACAATCAGATTCAGATTGCCCCTGAAGACCAAGACAAAACTACTTTTACTTGTCCTTGGGGAACATTTGCCTATCGAGTTCTACCTTTTGGCTTATGTAATGCTCCTGCCACATTCCAAAGGGATATCCTTAGTATTTTTGAAGATTTAATAAATGATGGACTTGAAGTATACATGGATGACTTTACACCAAATGCAGATGATTTTGATCCAGCACTAGACACCCTAGAAAAAGTCCTACAACGCTGCATCGCTACCAGGCTTTGCTTAAGCCACGAAAAATGTTATATGATGATGACTGAAGGACTTATCCTAGGACACTATGTTTCAGCAGCCGACATTCAGGTAGACCTGGCCAAAATCCAAATACTTTTGCTTATTCCCACTCCTACTACTCAAACAGAGGTACGCAGCTTTCTTGGATTTTCTGGTTATTATAGGCAATTTATAGAACATTATTCGCACATTGTTGCACCTTTATATGCACTAACTGGTAACGTTGATTTTCTTTGGACAGAAAAATGTGAGCGTGCTTTCAAGGATTTAAAGAAGCTCGTATCCACAGCCCCAGTCCTTCGAGGACCAAACTGGGATTTGCCATTCCAGATATCATCTAATGCCTCAGATACAGCCATTGGCGCAGTCCTTGGGCAGGAAGAGGGTAAAAAACCATATGCTATTTATTACATCAACAAAAATTTATCCCCTGCTGAATTAAATTACACTGTTACTGAAAAAGAATTCCTAGCTGTAATACATGCTGTCAATAAATTTAGACATTATATTACGGGATATCCTGTTATCTTGTATACAGATCATTCAGCCATAAAATATTTAGCAAATAAGCCTGTCACAAATGACAGAATAACTAGATGGTTGATTTTATTGCAGGACTTTGATATCACAATCAAGGATCAACCTGGCAAAGAAAACCCTGTAGCCGATTTTCTCTCAAGAATGCCAAAGCCAATCGATGCAGCAGCAGTTCAAGATCAATTTCCGGATGAGCATCTGTTTGCTATTGCTATTAAAATACCCTGGTATGCTGATGTTGTCAATTACCTCGCAGTAGGTAAACTACCAAAACACCTAACCCCTAATGAGTGCAAATAGATTGTTCAGAAGAGTACTCGATTCTTGTGGATTGGGGGCTATTTGTTTCACACAAGGGCAAACATGCATATCAGGAGATGTGTTCGCGAAGATGAAATCTTTGACATTTTAAAAGCCTGTCATGATGGACCATGTGGTGGACAATTCACTGAGCGCAGAACTAGACATAAAGTGCTGTAGACAGGGTATTATTGGCCCACGATTTTCAGAGATGCAAAGAAATTTGTCCAAGCCTGTGACAGCTGCTAGTGAGCAGGACGTCCTGGTCAATCTGACGAGATGCCTCTGAAACCACAGTTAGTCATTGAACCATTCGAGCGATGGGCTCTTGATTTCATTGGACCTATCAACCCATCATCAAATCAGAAAACATATATTTTGGTGGCAACATAATACGTCACCAAATGGGTTGAATCAGAAGCATTGCCTAGATCTACAGAGGACTCTACCATACAGTTCCTATTCCATCTATTTGTACGATATGGTCTTCCAAGAGAAATAGTTATAGACAGAGGACCACAATTTTCTGGGAATAGATTAGCTGCAACACTCAACAATTATCACGTCCAGCATAAAATCACTACTCCATACCACCCACAGCAAATGGACAGGTAGAAAGCAGCAATAAGGTAATAGAATCAATCCTAACGAAAACCATTGCATCACACAGGCGTGATTGGGTTGCCAGACTACCTGAAGCACTCTGGGCCTATAGAAAAACATGGAGAAGCACCACTGGTTACTCACCTTATCAATTAGTGTTTGGAAAACAACCCATTTTCCCCATAGAATTCGAAATCCAAACATTACGAACAACACAGGAAGTTGGCTTAGATCTAAGCGAGGCACAGATTAATTGACTACAGCAGATCAATGAGTTGGACGAAATTAGGTTCTCTTCACTTCAAAATACAGCCTTGACTCAGTAGCAACGAGCTAAATGGCATGATGCTCTCATTAAAAACAAAGTCTTCCACGAGGGAGACTGGGCTCTGTTGTACGACTCTAGGTTTCAGGACTTCCCTGGGAAAATCCAGACTTGTTGGTTAGGACCATACAAAATCCAGAAGGTACATGACAATGGAACCCTTACTCTAATCACTATTGATGGTTTTGTATATGCCTTCAAAGTAAATGGCCACCGAGTTCGTCTCTATCACAAACCACTCACTCGGGAGTCCTTCTACCAGCAGCTACGCCGAGACACTGATATGGAGATTTTGGGAGAGGAAGAGAAGTCTTCCTCACCTGTAATTCATTAAGAAATTCATTTCTTTTTACAATTTGTACATAAGTCCTTTTCTATGAGTCGTTTTTTGTACATATGTTTGAACTAATGTTTTCCTGTCATTTTTGCTGTTCCTTTTTTTCAAAAGAACAGCATTTCGATTTTTGTCGTTCCTTTTCCAAAAGGATGGCATTTGTGTGTTTTTGTTGTTCCTTTTCTAAAGGAACAACACTTCTGATTTTCTGCTGTTCCTTTTCTAAAGGAACAACATTCTTGATTTTCTGCTGTTCCTTTTCTAAAGGAACAACATTCTTGATTTTCTGCTGTTCCTTTTCTAAAGGAACAACATTCTTGATTTTCCGCTGTTCCTTTTCCAAAGGAACAACATCTTTGATTTTGTGCTGTTCCTTTTTCAAAAGAATGGCATTTGCTTGTTCTGCTGTTCCTTTTTATAAAAGAACAACATTTCGATTATTGCTGTTCCTTTTTCAAAAGGAACGACACTGCTGTGTGTTTGCTATCCCTTTCCCAAAGGAACAACATATTTTTTATTTCTGCTGCTCCTTTTCCAAAGGAACGGAATTTTTGCGTCTTTTGCTATTCATTTTTCAAAGGAACAACATTTTTGGTTGCTGTTGTTCCTTTTTCAAAGGAACGACATTTCGAGTGTTTTGCTGCCCTTTTCGAAGGGAATATCATTTTTTTTATTTTTTGTTGTTCCTTTTTTAAAGGAACGACATTAGTGTGTTCTGCTATTCCTTTTTCAAAGGAACGACATTTGCATTTTTGCTATCTATGGTCCTTTGTTGTTCCTTTTTCCAAAAGGAACACCACTAGCATGCTTTTTCTCTCCTTGTGAAACAACTTACTCCTTTTGCTAATCTAAATTGAGGATGCTTCTTGCTCCTGTTCTTTCAAGTCTTTAAGATACAGCTATGCACTTATGCAATGAATACAAAATCACAACATACTGAAATCCGCAAATCATAAATCACTATCTTTATAAGGCTCTGCATTGGTAAGAGGACAAAAGGAAGGAAACACTTATTTATCATCTTTTGTTGTCATTGTTTTACTAATTTTGCTCTGATTGGTTATCTTTATCATGACGATCCCTTTAATCCTCTTTGATTATTATTTAGGAATAAGAGCAAAGGGTTTATATATTCCTATTGAGATGATAAGACTTCTTCCACCATTCCTACTCTTAAGGAGTGTTGAACCACCCTTTGTGTATAAATAAGGAAAAGTACTTTATGAAAAAGAAAAAAAGTAAACATGAATTATAAGTTTTCAAATGCAGGATAGGGGGTCTCATCAAGAGCCAACCTACCATGATCATGAGGATGGAAGTGAAGTGGCATTCCCACTATGGCCACCACACCATGGATATGGTTCAAAAGGTATATCAAATAAACAAACCTTGGAACAGGAGGTCTCATCACGAGCCGAACTGCCCACTTTTCGCTCCTTCCTCGTGAATGGCATTATGGTTAACTGGTTATCAAGCCAACATAATGGCCTACATTTTGACATTACACTCCCTAATATACACACAAAGGATCATGGTTCCAGGGGTGAAATAAACAACTCTGCCAAGGTTATGGACACTTGTTGGCAGCAGAGCACTGTTAATGGTATTGAAGTCACATTGGTTACACCAATAGGTAAGATCCTAATACTCCTTTGTTTCTTATATCCTAGTAACTAATCATATATAATTTCCTGACTTATATATCACATGAAAATTTATTACCACCAATCATGGCAGAGTAAGTGAAAATGACCACATGAGATTTTGCAAGTACGACAGACGTCCTATCCCCCCAGCCTCGCATCATATCACAGCAGCCTCTTACGTAATACGCGATCCAACTTTACGCCTCAATTTCGGTAATTTGTTGTTTTTCTAAACATGGCATATTTTCATACGTTGTTCCTTTATGACTCTGTTGCAGATCGAGTGCTGCTCCTTTATTTGACGGCTGGGACAGCCTATCACATTGTGGGGGGGGGAGGTTAACCTCATTATTCCCTGGATTACGTGTCAGCTCACTATTCGGGAAAGTGGTGTACTAGGGTATGGAATGGCTTAACGACATGCTATTTCTATTTTTGTTACACGAATTGCTGTTCATAAGCCATTTCTGTTGCATACTTTGTTTATTTCAAACAAGTCTTGCATCTATTACCCTCTCTGTGTTTCAAACAGCACAAACAGTTGTTGTTCCATTGAGAATCCACAGTGAAACCATGGGAGGAAGAGCGATCCGAAGGGAACCGCAGGTGTTGACGGTCTCCGCTGCTGCCCGGGAAATCCTGGCAAGAGCAGGGTGGCTGACTTATCTCAACCGCTTGCAGGAGTCTAATGAAACAATGGTGATTGAATTCCTACATAATTTGTAGGAGGATTACTCCATAGTAAGGGGGAGACATATAATAGTCACTGATGATATAATCGTAGAAGTCTCGGGACTACCAACCACCAGACTTGTATGGACGTTAAAAAAGGAGAGATTACAGAAGATTATAGAAATCTTCTAGGACGAAGGCCAGAGCTTGACAATTAAAGGGAAGGGAGTTCTTCCAGCAATGCTAGGAGAGCCCTGGGAAGAATTGGCAAGAACCGTGCAAAGCTACATCACCTGCGAGGGTAGAAAAGACGTGGTAAGACCACGGCATCTTAAACTCTTAGCTGTTTTAAAGCAGAAATGCTTTGTAAATCTACTTGCACTTTTGAATTCGTTACTTCATGACATTGCACGAAGCTTAAAAATGGTACAACATGTAGAGTTAGTTGTTAGTCATCATGGGTTAATTCGATTAATTGTTAGTCATAGCCTCACCCAACAGTAGAGCAGCTGGGAAGAGCTAATTGCAATGATTGAGGGGGGGTTGACAGCACCATCCCAAAAACGTAAGCATGCTACCAGCACACCAGAACGTCCAGAAAAACGCAGATAATTAGCAAAACAAAAACATGTCACTAGTACATCCGAACATCCAGAAACACGCAAGGAATCGGTAAAGCGTAAGCATGCCACCGGTACACCCGAACAGCCAGAGAAACGCAGGAAATCGGTCCGGTTAGCTCGGATATGAGGAAGGCTAGAAAAGCTCCAGGAAAACACCAGCTAGCCAGTAGAAATTGAGGATGAGCAATCCTCACGGCCAGAAGAAGAGGCCGAGCAATCTGAAGAGGAGGCCGAGCAATCCGAAGAAGAAAATGAGGAAGGAGCTGAGCAGTCTGAAACAAAAGCTGAGCATTCTGGAACAGAAGCTGAGCATTCTGAAGCAGAAGCTGAACAATCCAAGCAAGAGGGGGAAATGGAACAGCAGGAAGGTAGCCCATTGCAGGACCCAGTGGGAGAAGACGAATTGGCTGCAGTCTTGGCAAATATGGGTGAATATGGCCAACCTTCCAGTCCATAAGACCTCCATGACAAACCCCAAGAGGAAAATGCATCTGAAAAACCACATGCAAAAGAGGCAGAAGAAGGAAATTTTCCTGTTCATGATGAAGAAGAAATAAAAGATACTGAATAGGAACAATCTGTTCCTAAGGCACTGGAAGAAATTCTGGAGGAAGTAGGGGCAGAAAAAGAAGTTTCCCAAGAATTGAAAGAACCAGTTAGGGTTCCTACCCCAGAACAGCCGGAGTAGAACACTGAAGAAACACCCTAGGAGGAAGATACAGGGACTAGTCATGGCCTAGGCCGCAGCAGATAGCCTGCTGTTCCTTCTAATGAAATTTTGGAAATTAAAGAATTGCGAAAGGAACAACAGAGATTATTGAGCATAATAGCCCAGCTCCACCAGCAGATCAGGATCCTGAAAGTAAGGCAGAGGGTAAGAAAAACTACAGGGAAGAAAAAGGTGACCACTCCAGCAAAAACCCGCAAGGCAAAAAGGCGGAGGGTCGGAATTCGTCCTGTTGTTCAAAACCCTGTTGAAAATCCAGCTACTATTCCAAATGATGCTGAAGAACAGACTGCTGTTCCATTTGAAAAGGAACAATAGGAAACTGATATTCATGTTAAAATAGAAATGGATGATATGATGACTTGTGACAAGAAAATTCAGACGGAGGCACCACCCTCAGGGGTGATAAGGGTTCTGAACTGAAAGCAACACAATGAGAAAGTTCAGGTAAAACTCCTGGCCTCCATTGCTGCATGGAGAAGAGATCCAACAATAGTAACCTTGCGCAAGGGGTTGAAACAAGCTCTGCAAGAAACAGAAAAGATTAGAGAGCAAACAGTCCCTCGCGAAAAATATGAAGAACTACAGCAGCAACTTAGGAACGTCAATCAATCCGAAAGCCAGGCCTTTGAAGGTTGGCGGAAGGAACAAGAGAAAGTTGCAAAGGTAACTTGTAGGCTAGATATTGTTATCAAGCAGATGGATACCTTGTATTATTTATACAATTACGTCTTAGCATGCAGGGCCCTTGCCAAAAATTATGCCCTGTTTTTACTGGAATGGTATTTGCAATTAAAAATAAAAGCTGTCAAAGCAGGTGCTCCCATACAAATTAACACTGTCAATGACTTTATAGACTGCTGTAAACACTATGGGGTGAAGGTCCAGAGACTGCTATGCGAATTCTACTTGCATAACCTTGTACTAGACAAGGAGACTGAGTTGAACCCTGGCCCTTTTGTTGGAGACATCCAATTGCAGGCATTCATCTCATTCGGGGTTAATCAGATTAAATGGCTCAAAGCCTATAATACTTTCCAGAGGAAAGAAAATGGCCTAGATTTGTGGGTAAGGGCTGAGGCTAGGAACCCAGTACAGTTGTGGAAAGCACATAGAAACCTCATGAAGATTCCGGGTGTCATTGAAACATTAGGACCCATGCATGAGGCACTCATTCAACAAGGATTAGAATACTTTCTTTCTATCAAAGACCTTGCCATTGATGCAGCTAAATTTCGGTATCAAATCTCTAATCCGAATATCCAGCTCAGGGAACCGTTTAAGTATGAGAATTTTAAATTAGCTACCAATCGTTTGCACCTTTATGGCGAAAGAATTTTGAGAGCAGGGCCATCCTGGTTGGGATATAGGTTCCACAGTCCAATTATTTTTCACCCTACACCCGGATACCAAGCCCTGTGTGATATGCCTGAGGGTCAAACAAGCCATTTCTTTGACTACCTAGTTACTCATCATGGTTGTAGGCCTCCGCATGAGATTCCTTCTCCAGCCTATTCTCTCACTGCCTTGCATGTCAACTACCACGCTCTCATGAGGGCATGAAACAGGGTAAGCAGGGGGGTGTGTGGAGTACTAAAAAGGTATGTTTTTGATGATCATTTCAGTGGATTTTCAGTAGAACTTGTAAACCTTTTTGCATCATGAACTTGGAAAATGATAAAGAATTATAACGAAACATGTGAGATTAATATGCAAGACTTAACCACTAACAATTGTCATTCCCTCGTGCAGGAAGGGGTGAAAACAAGGAGTTGTTGTTCCAAAGGAAAAGACAAGGATGAGGTAACCATTGTCCCTTTGACGGGAGACCGAATGCAAACAAGGCTGAGCAGATCAAAGCAAATCGGCCCTGAAAAGGAGGAGAAGACACCAGCTCGGCGCAGGAGGGAAAAGAGATGATTAAGGATTAACAGTTCAGTGAATCCCTCAGGATCCTTGATCCTGAGGGATCGCTGCTTTATCTATCTTGTTACTTAGACATCTCCGCCGTCACCCTTATATAAAGGGACAACATTGTTAGCTTTGGGAGTTTGACATGATTATGCTTTTATGTAATTTCTGTTAAAGATCAAAACTTTGATCATCGAGTCTCGATAAGAATTGTTTCATTGTAATTTTGTTTCATGCATTAATACAAACTTGGTGATTATTTCATCTCTGCGTCTGGATTAACCTAAAGCGGTGTACCCTTGGAGGCTAAGGGCCCGGCCCCGGAGGACACTTGCTTCTGTATCATTACGATTTGATTTCTGCGTGATTTGCTTAGCGTCATTATTTGGTAATCTGATATGCTTTATAAGTTTACATCACATGCTCTGTTAAGATTAATTCATTAATATTTCTACAGACAAAACTGTTGTATTGACTCTGCATTATATTACTGTTCCTTTCAGAGTTGATTGAATATTATTAGTCTTAACCGAATATTGTTACTATTTTATTACAGAGCTTTTGTGCTGTACATTCATGTTACAGGATTCATCTTGAGAGTTATGTTCTTTACGATTGTTGGATTCAGAAGTAACACTGTTCTATTTCGAAACGCAGTCGTATTCCTTTTAATTGAGATTGATGCTTAGATCAGATTACTATTTAAGCGTGTTGTGTGCGTATATGGTTTCCAAGTGTTGTTCCTTAACTTATCAGTAATCAGCACTGTTCCATTAGTGTGTGCTGTTTGATCCTCCTTAAGAGTGAAAGATTGTTGTTTGATTACGATTAATGCATTTGATTTAGTAGATTAAGTTTGATTACTACTTGCAAGACTTAGTTGTTTAGCTGCTGTTCCTTTTAAGAATTGCTGTTCCATTTCAGAATTGTTGTTCCATTCCAGATTTGCTGTTCGATTTCTTATTTTCTGTTCCATTTTCTCATCTGCTGTTCCATTTACTAGCATTTGTTGTTTTGGTGTGGGAGACGATCTAAGGCTATAGTGAGCCTCAACATTTACTATCTGGTTCCCAGACCTACGGTCTGTTCTCTAATTTCCTTTCCATGAGTTTCCAAAGGGATGCATTATCATTGTCGAACCCTTGATTGATAAGTTGCCTAGTTTTCTGAGTGTGTGATTTACTCTTTTGAAGTAACTTAGTTGTAGACAAGCATCCATTTGCTCTTGTATTTTTAACGCTGTACTACTAACATTACTCTAACAAATGATAGCCTCAGACTGCGACACTCTTTGAAATAACAAAACGCTCCCAGATTGACATATTAATGTGAGGTAATTAGAGGTGAAAGAGACCCTTTTTATAGCTCTATAGCAGACTGCTAGTTCCCTCCAGGAATTTTGCAGTTTCTGTTGCCAGTGACTGAGCAACCAACTGCTAGTTCCCTTTGGGAATTATGTAGTTTTGGCTACCACTGACCCCAGCAGCTAACTGCCAGTTCCCTCTAGGAATTACGTAGTTTTGGCTACCAGTGACCCTAGTAGCCAACTGCCAATTCCCTTTGGGAATTGCGCAGTTTTGGTTGTTAGTCTCCTAGGTAGTTCCTCCCAAAAACTGCGCAATCCCTGCCTGTTGAACCTCCTTACAGCTAGGATTGTTCCTCCAGAAAATTGCACAAATTTGGCCTTCCATCCCTTGCTTCCCGCTCATTCCAGAAACTGCATAGATCTTGCCTACCTTGCCTTCCCGCAACCTGGATTTTTCCTCCCAAAATTTCCCCTATTTTTCCTTCTAGTTGAGCCAAACCTCATAGACAATCACTGTTGACTTGTACTATCCATCTCCATCACTCAGTGACTCTTGCGTAGTTTTCATCAGCATTGCCCAAAGCCATCATCCCACTTCACAATCTTGTTGCCTCTCCCAGTCACCTGCATTTGAAATGATCATGTGTCATGGTAGACTAGGAGGTTTTGGATTTGATGTCATCTTGTCATGAGGAACTACAAGTACAGGTACACCAACAAACATGGAAAGACGACAAATGGGATGAATGAAGGGAGCACATGTAGAAGGACAGGTTCACGAACAGATGAACGAACAATGCATGCAAAGAGATGTGCTCACCAATGGATGAACAGAAGAATGGATGAACATGGACCTTCATGAATAGATGAGCTTGTCAAGCCTTCCAACATACAAGCAAGGAGAAACATGCCAAAGATTCATCAAGCGAACCAAAGACCATCGAATACTCTGCACACTTCGCCATGCAAAGGCGAAACTTTGATACACCATGAATACATCCATCACCCAGTAGCATTGTAGCTCGACATGCATTCCAGCAGCAGCACAAATGTACCAGCACTATCATGTTGAGTCATGTCAAGAGCCATGTCGCCCACATCTTTACTATGGGCAATGTTCTCAATCAATGTGATGTAACGTGGAAGTCCAAGAGACCCACTTGTTGAACATAGAGTCATGTAAGTCTAAGAGTCATGGAAGTCAAATAGTCATTAGGGTAGTTGAATAGCCACAAGGGTTAGTTTCACCCTTGGCTATAAATACCCCCTCATTTGTACATGAAAGGACTTTTCATCTCAGCTCCTCCCACATAGCCAAGAGAGTCTGTAATCTTTTCTTTGAGGAGTAAGTAGTGGCTCCAATGCCCCGCACTTAGGGGTTAGTGATGTATGGTGTAATGATGTGTCTTGGAACTTTCACTTAATTTAAAGTCTGCTAACAGGCCAGCATGTTTTTACACATGTATTGTAATTGTTATAAGATTAATATTTAACACTTGTGATGCATGTTTCCTTAACCTGTGTTTTACATCTGAACTATTTCACTTGTTGTAATACATAATCTATTAATGGAAATGTGTTGTATATGTTGTTAATGTTGTCTTGCCCATGTAGACTACTCACTTAGACACCAGATAGACCTTTCACATAAAACATGTTGTAACAACTATTGCACTCGTTCAGAATCATCCATTGAGTGTTGTACCTGTTATCTTACCTTGTGTGTTGTGACTACCGCATCCATGTGGACTACTCCTCCAGAAGCTATGCACATCCTGTTGTGTTGTGTGTTCTGTTAGCGCTTGAAATTTCACCTCAGGCTGAGAAAGGTAAACCTCAAGGCAACATCAAACCACTTAGCCTCGTAGCTAGCCCTACGGGGCAGGAGAGGGCTCTCTCCGGTCTATCTCGATAAAGATCTTCAATGGGCGAGATAACCAATAGGGTAACACTAATTTTAGGCTAGTAAACTGATCAAAAGGGTTGATTTGGGATTTTTAGGGTTTTTGGTGGAAAATTGGGGAAATGGCAATTTTAGGTGCGGGGATTGGACACAGTTTTCGCAGGGGGTTCTTTGGGGCGAGGTAGGAAATAGTATTGATGCCTTTAATAGATATGGATGGATGAGAATGACCGGTGAGGAGTTAAAGAGAGCAAGCAATAACCTTGAATTCCCTTTAAACAGTCGAAAACATTGATATTAAGCAAACTTAAAAGCAGAGCATGACAGTCATGAGTTCTACTTTAACACTTCATTTGCCTAATGTGCAGAAGAAAAAGTAAGGAAATGATTCACATAACACACTTACAAGTACAAAGAGAAACACACCATCAATACATGTGACCACAAGAATCCCAAAAAGGACTGCAAAACCTTGGTCTTCCTTTGCCAAAAATTGCAGAGATACAGTGAGTAATACAATAAGAGCTTCTCCCTCAAGAGTCCAACCATGAAAATGAGCAAGAGAGTACATAATATAGATCATCTAACATCTTTCCCTGCCCCTAGGGGTCGAGCTCACTATCCTAGGAGCTGTTTCAACCACTTCTAAACTAAGCACTAAAAACTAGGCAGTCAAAACAACTTGCCTCTATAAGCTAGGAAACCAATTCATTCATTTAATTTTCACCTATTTCATGAATGAATCTTCTAGAAGAGATACATAAGTGTAAAAGTGTCATAAAATTACATTATTTACATCAAGGAGGATGACAATCCATTCCAAAAAATCAAACACAGTCAAAACTGCGTTTTGCTGAGCTGTACACTGAAATTTTGAGAAATTTGCCTGATGGGTCGCGCGCCATTTCCTGACGGGTCGCGCGCCTCTGCAACTCACAACTTCGGCTCGAACTCACTTGCAATCACTTGCTCAATGACTTGGATGCACAATGAGGCTCGATGGAGGGAGATTGGGGTTTTTATAACTTTATTTGAATTAATTTCGTATCATAACCCACTTTATAATGTTTTTCTTTGACACTTTATAAACTTGACTTTTTGGTTTCCTTTTGTCCTGAAACTGATTGATTTGATGCTTTTCTTTGATAATTTTTGCAGGGATAGCATCTGAGGGATCTTGGCAAGGGAGCCAGGGTTACATGTTGTCCTTTGAAGCCTTGTGAATTTTTACCATTTTTTACAAAATTTTGAAAAATGACCTTGGCATTAAAAACAGGGTTTTTAAATCCAAGGTGAAAATTAACTGTACAAGATAGAATCTTTCGAAGAAACACTTTGAAAATCATCCCTCTAGCTTGCTGGGCACTTATTGACCTTCAGAGACATGAGCTTGAAGATAAACTTGACCAAAAACCCTAGACCTAAAAATTTGATCTCAAGACAATAGACAAGTAACCTTGACAAAGTTTAATGATTGAAACAAGCTGATCCAGCAGTGCCCAGAGGGAGACAAAGACACCAGCTCTTCCATCAGGGTTATGGCATGCCTAACGGAATGCAAAAAAATGACATTGATGAGACACCTACCTATGCAAATGGAAAGAGCTTTGATCGCTGATGGAGGGCTACTAGACCGACTCTAACATTGGCTCCAATGGGGATGGTAGCTCTTTGGAGGTACCAAGAACCTTAGACCTCTGGGAGAGCAGACCAGTGCTTTATCATCATTGGGAAATGGAGTCAATATTTACACATGTGACCCAAATTTGGACAACTTTATTGACTTTGAAAATTGACTGAAATTTGAACTAACTTTGACACAAACCGACTCACTTTATGCAGAAAAAGACTGACTAAAACAACCTGAAAAACTCACACCAACTAATCACCATCTTCAGAAATATAGCCTTCACTGCGGGCCCCAGACTAAAGATGGAAGATCAGTTCACACTTGCTGCAGAATGAAAGTAAAATGGTAATTACAATGAGAGTGATTAGAGCAGAAAATGCTCAAGCATGATACCTTTTGAGCAGCCGGCCATTCACCGACCCACCGAGACAATCATCACCGTTCATTTCTTTGAGAAGAAAGGCATTTGGACTGCAGTATGCTGCAATTTTGTAGGGACCTTTCCACAAGTTGTCGAATTTTCCATGTTTCCCTTTGTCTTCATTTCGGGCATCCCATCTCAAAACAACATCATCTATCTGAAAATCATCTGGTTTGGTTTTTTTGTCATAGATTTTCTTTATGCGCTCCTGCAACTTAACGGAATTTTGAAGAACCTCCTCTCGTGTCTGCTGTAAATGAATCATTTGACTAATCCGCCGTTTCATAGGATCCTCCTCGCCACCAGCTTCTTGAAGCAACTTTGCTACCGGAATACTAAGAGAAGTAGGAAACACTACATCTGTCCCATAAACCAGTTCAAAGGGTGACATACCAATTGACTTCTTTTGACTTACCCGATCAGCCCATAATGCATTTACTAACTTTTTGTGCCAGCCCTTCTTATTGATTTCCAGCAATTTCTTTATGATGTTTACTAGAGATTTGTTCGAAGATTCGGCCAACCCATTTCCTTGCGGATGGTAGGCGGTCGAATGCCCCAAGCTGATGTTATATTTGTAGCAAAAATCAACCATTTTCTTCGATTTAAAGGCTGCTGCATTATCTGTAATCAACTTATGTGGACAGCCGAAACGTGACAATATGTTATTCTCAAGAAAAGAAATAATTACCGAGTCCGTGGCCTGCCGGGTGGGAATGGCTTCAATCCACTTCGTGAAGTAATCTGTGGCGGTCAAGATCCATCGATGCTGCCCGGAAGATGCTGGGTGGATTTCGCCAATAAAATCCAAGCCCCATTGCTGAAATGGTGCGTTGATTTCAATGGGCTTGAGAGGTAATGGCTGTAATTTCTGCTTTCCTTGAAAAATTTGACATTCATGACAACTCTTAACTGCTTTATATACATAAGAAAATAAAGAAGGCCAATAGAAACCAGCTCTTAAGATATTATTGGCCGTGGTCTTCCAAAACAAGTGACCCCCACAGTCACCTTTATGAAAATCCTCTACTGCTATCTTAGCTTCTTCTTCAACTAAACAATTCAACAATATGCCACCAGGGTCTTTCCAATAAAGTGCAGATTTGATGACACAAAATTTGGCAGCCTTTAACTTCAATGTTCTAGCTTTGTTTCTAGGCATCCCAGGGGGTGAAGACAAATTTTGAAGCACATATACAATATCAGCATACCAAGGAGAGGAAACAAAGATATCTGATACCTGTAGAGCTGAATTCTCTTCGTCTTCATCGGATAAGGCAGCAATCAAATTGATGTCTAAGACATGAAGATTTGTTTCAGCCATCAACTTAGAAAGACCTTGACCCTTGATCAACTTGGTAGGCTTAATTTCCACATCATACTCTAATAGCGCAGCGATCCACTTACCCCTTCTTCCTTCCGGTTCCGCTTGTACCAAAACATCCTTAACAGCTGCGTTGGGAACATATGCCAAAATATGAGAATTCAGTATGTATACCCGGAAATCTTTCAAAGCTTTTACTAGCGCCAATTCTTGCTTTTCGATGATATTATAATTCAGTGCTCCGTCCCTTATGATGCGGCTAAAAAAAGCTATGGGCTTCTCAACTCCATCTCTCTTTTGCATCAACACGGCTGCCAACGTATGCTCAGAAGCAAATGAAAATAAAATAAAATCTTGTGTATAATCCGGGCTGATCAAAGTTGGGGCTGAAGATAAAATTAACTTTACCAAGTTGAAAGACTTTACCGCCTCTTCGGTCCATTTGAGCTCGCTGTCCTTTTTGAGCATGTTGGTTATTTCTCTAAGATGTTCGGCAAGATTGGGAATAAAGCGACGCAGAAAATTCAATTTGCCATTGAAGGACTGAATCTCCTTCTTGCTTCGGGGCTGCTCTAATTGCTGAATTTCTTCCACCCGTGCAGGATCTATACGAATGCCATCTTTAGAAATAATATGACCCAGCAGCTTGCCTTCGCTCATAGCGAAAAGGCTCTTCTTCGGATTCAACGAGATACCATACTTTCGGCACTTTTGGAACACCTTAGTCAAATGAAACAAATGCTCTTCATCAGATTTAGAAAACACAGTCAAATCATCAAGATAAACGACCAAAAAGACATCTTTCTCATTAGCAAAGGCCATGTCCATTGCCCGCTGAAATGTGGCACCTGCGTTCTTCAATCTAAACGGAATCTTGGCATAATGAAATGTCCCCCACGGAGTAGTGAATGCTGTCTTGTCTCGGTCATCTTCATGTACCAAAATCTGATTATACCCGGAATAACCATCAAGCAATGACATCCTTGATGCCCCAACTACCCATTGCAATATATGATCCATTTTGGGCAGCGGATAATTGTCCTTTAGTGACACCTTATTCAGATTTCTGAAGTCTATACACAAGCGAATCTCACCGGTCTTCTTTCTCACGGGCACCAAGTTGGAAATCCAATCAGAAAATCGGATTGGCACTATGATTCCAGACTTATATAACCTGTTGACTTCCTTCTCGATCAATGGCAGCAACTTAGGATTAATTCTTCTCAACTTTTGTCGGAAAGGCTTTTGATTTGGCTTTATGGGAATGGTATGCTGAATGATACTTGTGTCATAAGTTTTCAAATCTGAATAGTCCCATGCAAAAACATTAGAAAACGAAGACAACAATCTGATATATTATTTCTTTACCTTGGGTGACAATGCTTTTGAGAGCTTCACCATCTTTGGATTTTCGGCTGTCCCGAGATTCACATCTTCGACACCTTCTTCCGTTGGCCTCAAAGTTGGTTTGCGGGCCACATCATCTTGATCGAACAATTCTTCCAAAGGAATTAATCCTTTAGGAATGTAATTGTCCTTGAGCTGCAACACATCCATCTGATTTACTCCTTCAGCTTCCGTGTCTATGGAGATGTCTTTGAAATTACCCTCAATTTGCATAAAATCTTTGATCTCTTCGTCATCATGGAAAACTTGCCAACACCTTTGATTATCTGGAACTGTAGGACGATGCTTCACATATATCTCAAACTTATTGCTAGAATTCATGGGTATTTTCAGATTACTTGCTGCCTTAGCCAATGCATCCGCAACACCATTTTGAATCCGGGGCACACATGTCAAAGTATGTTCTGAAAACAGTTTTAAGATATCTAGGACAGCATTTCGATATGCTCGCATACGAGGATGTTTGGCCTGAAATTCACCTTTCACTTGCTTTATAACCAACTCGGAGTCGCCATATACCGCTATCTTCTTTGCCTTCAACTTCCGAAGGATTTTCAGACCAGCAATGAGAGCCTCATATTCCACCTCATTATTTGAACAATCAAAAGCCAATTTATATGAACATACCCTTACCTTACTTGGACCTTGGTTTTGGACTGAAAACGGGCTTCGAATCCACACACCTATACCAACACCATCGCTGCCCACCGCGCCATCAAAATCCATGGTCCAAAGACCATCCTCATCGTCTTCTAAGTGCTGAAAATGTGATGTTGATGCATTCTCTGTTTGCTGCCCATTTGTTTCAGCTATTGGCTTTATGATAGCAGACCTCTCTTCACTTTCCTTTCTCAAAACTTCTCTAAAATTCTCTGTAATATGTGGTATATCTTCTGCTTGAACTAACTGACTATCTATCTCATTTAAATTATCCGCAAACAAAACAAAAGATTCTAAATCTGTTTGTACATAATTTACAGGATGATTGATGGGCTTTTCCTTACTAGTGATCATGTATTTCATCTTTTGTTCCCGATACAACTTCCTCATCTGACCAAAAATGGGAATTGTAGCATAGGAAAAATCGAGCTGAAGTGTACCTTTGAGCTTGGCTCCCCATGACCTCGAAAGCAACACGCCAAATCGCGGAGGAATATCTGTCACCACCACGTCTATCAAAACATTCTTTGCTGGGATTTGATCTAGACTCACCACCAAGTCCTTGATCAAACCAATACATTTCACCCGGCTGGAATCAAACGAATACAAATCATGATACTTCCTTGTGATGTCAAGTCCCAGCTTCTCCATAATCGCTTTAGGCATCAAATTATGTGAAGCTCCTGAATCAAACATGGCATTGTGTAGCACATACTCATGTAATCGCAAACTGATATAAAACGGAGGGACATCACTCTCGGGAGACTCACCATTTAAAGCGGGCCCAAAAATCAGCTCAGGCTGATCATCTTCTACATTCACCGTGTCTAGCATTGGATCGAAATTCAGAATCTTGGAGATTTGGCCTCGGTAAGTGCTGTTCTTCATGATTTCCGTCAAGGGAATAGACACCTTCAACTTTGCAATCTCATTCTCCAAACTGAAAGTTGAAATCTTCTCACCTTCTTTAGCCGGATTGTCTCTTTTTTCACCTCTATCTCTTGGTGCGTTTGATGGCTGGTCTATTTTGCTTGCTAATAATGATTGGCCTGCTGGAGGATCGCTTATTTATTTCCCTTTTTTCTGCAGGACAACAGAACCATTCTTTGTCGAAGCCTCTGTTCTCTTTTGGATGGGATTTATGGGAACAACTCGGTTTCTCAATTGCCTTTGCTGACCTTGCTGAGCTGATAAAGCATGCAAATACCCTCTTTGATACTCTTCGGATTCTTCTTGAAGTGCTGCATCGTTTGACAAAATATAATGCTCATCTTGGGAAATGATGGAATTACTCACCAACTCTTCCTCTTCTGTAATATAAGTGGGCAGATCATCAGGAGTGAAGAAGTGATTTTCTTCTCCAACATTATCACCTTCATCCTCTGATTCTTGGCTAACAAAATTCTGCTGAAAAGGAGGTTTCATTTGCTGCTGAACTGCTGCCTCTTGTGCCTTTGTTTCACACTGCTTGATTATATATTGTTGCTGTTGTGCACCTCGGAAATTAGGATTACGGATCTGCGGTTCTGGATTGTCAAGACAAACATTTTCAAGTGCCCTCTTTATCTGTTCAACATCACAAAGAATCTGATTTGAGGTGGATGCTTCCTCTTTGAATGTGACTCGCTTTTCGGCCTTCATTCTTGCCCTTTTATCATTTAAGTTTGCCTCAACACTGACAACAATTTTCTGCATATCCTCCAAGGTAGGAGGATCTCTGTCTCTCAATGAGTAGGCCATCTCCGGATCAAAGCCATCCGGGAACTTAAGAAGTGCTGATTTTCTAGATGGCCTCAAATCATCTGGAATAGCATTGTAAACTGTATTAAATTTGATAATATAATCTTGGACCGACTCACCATGATTATGCTTGAGGTTGTTGTATTCGGCATTAATCTGAAGCGGATCCTTTCTGATTTCCCATCGATCTAAAAACTGGTTCTGAAGTTCTTCCAAGGTGGGAATGCTTCTAGCTGTCAACCCTTTGAACCACTTTCTAACTTCTCCTCCAAATGTTTTCACGAACAATCGCATGGTAACATCTTCTTCATCTATCTCATATAGATCAAAGAAAGTGGTCATTTTGTCAATATGTTGCTGAGCATAAATACTTTGTGGAGTGCCATCAAGCATAGGGATTTTACTTTGATAATCGGCTGGCATATCATGAAGATTTTGGGGAAGAGCAAGTGGGGCAAACCAGGCAGCCATTGCTTTAGGAGGGGGAGTAGGATGAGTATGAGGAGGAGGAGCTGTGATAGCAGGGATTGTAATAAGAGGAGTTGTAGTTTGTGGAGTTGGGGGAGTCGGAAGGGTAGGAGGAGTCGGAGGGGTATGGGATGTAGAAGGAGAACTGACTGTGGATTCGGGATAGGTGATTATAGGCGAAACTGAAACAAAAGGAGGATAAGATTCTTCGTGAGCCGTGATAGTGGATCCAATATGATCAAAAATAGTCTCAACAAAATCAGCAAGGGTAGTAGCTTGAATATGTGTCTGGAGATGTCTCAAAATGAAATTTTTGACCAACTTGTTGTGTCTCTCAAATTCAATGATAGCTGCAAAATCAGGGTCAAGGACTCGAGAATCGAGCGCACTCTCGGACTTGGCTTTAAACAGGGACAACTCAAAGCTTTCGTCAAAGTCTAGATCTTCGAAATACTTGATAATAGCTGGAGATGAATGGGATTTGAAAATGGGTCTAGGATCTGTAGCAAGCTTGTTTTTCTCAAAAAGACTAGGAAAGAAAAACCATTCAGCCTGTGAAAACTCTCAACCTATCATCAACGGCTCAGAGTTAACAATTATACTAGGATAAAGTGCCAATGAAGCGCTACGTTCACAAGATCACGGAGATCGACTGAAGCAACGTTTATCTACTAACGCTGATGTAAAACAAGAGCGTTTTCGAAGGCTACCTGGCGTATCTTCAGACTCCATCTAAGACTTATGAAATAACATGTCAATGAGCAAACGATTAGTTTGTTTTTCCCCAGTATGGTCGCCAGTATGTTAGCGCTTGAAATTTTACCTCAGGCTGAGAAAGGTAAACCTCAAGGCAACATCAAACCACTTAGCCTTGTAGCTAGCCCTACGGGGCAGGAGAGGGCTCTCTCCGGTCTATCTCGATAAAGATCTTCAATGGGCGAGATAACCAATAGGGTAACACTAATTTTAGGCTAGTAAACTGATCAAAAGGGTTGATTTGGGATTTTTAGGGTTTTTGGTGGAAAATTGGGGAAATGGCAATTTTAGGTGCGGGGATTGGACACAGTTTTCGCAGGGGGTTCTTTGGGGCGAGGTAGGAAATAGTATTGATGCCTTTAATAGAGATGGATGGATGAGAATGACCGGTGAGGAGTTAAAGAGAGCAAGCAATAACCTTGAATTCCCTTTAAACAGTCGAAAACATTGATATTAAGCAAACTTAAAAGCAGAGCATGACAGTCATGAGTTCTACTTTAACACTTCATTTGCCTAATGTGCAGAAGAAAAAGTAAGGAAATGATTCACATAACACACTTACAAGTACAAAGAGAAACACACCATCAATACATGTGACCACAAGAATCCCAAAAAGGACTGCAAAACCCTGGTCTTCCTTTGCCAAAAATTGCAGAGATACAGTGAGTAATACAATAAGAGCTTCTCCCTCAAGAGTCCAACCATGAAAATGAGCAAGAGAGTACATAATATAGATCCTCTAACATCTTTCCCTGCCTCTAGGGGTCGAGCTCACTATCCTAGGAGCTGTTTCAACCACTTCTAATCTAAGCACTAAAAACTAGGCAGTCAAAACAACTTGCCTCTATAAGCTAGGAAACCAATTCATTCATTTAATTTTCACCTATTTCATGAATGAATCTTCTAGAAGAGATACATAAGTGTAAAATTGTCATAAAAATACATTATTTACATCAAGGAGGATGACAATCCATTCCAAAAAATCAAACACAGTCAAAACTGCGTTTTGCTGAGCTGTACACTGAAATTTTGAGAAATTTGCCTGATGGGTCGCACGCCATTTCCTGGCGGGTCGCGCTCCTCTGCAACTCACAACTTCGGCTCGAATTCACTTGCAATCACTTGCTCAATGACTTGGATGCACAATGAGGCTCGATGGAGGGAGATTGGGGTTTTTATAACTTTATTTGAATTAATTTCATATCATAACCCACTTTATAATGTTTTTCTTTGACACTTTATAAACTTGACTTTTTGGTTTCCTTTTGTCCTGAAACTGATTGATTTGATGCTTTTCTTTGATAATTTTTGCAGGGATAGCATCTGAGGGATCTTGGCAAGGGAGCCAGGGTTACATGCTGTCCTTTGAAGCCTTGTGAATTTTTACCATTTTTTACAAAATTTTGAAAAATGACCTTGGCTTTAAAAACAGGGTTTTTAAATCCAAGGTGAAAATTAACTGTACAAGATAGAATATTTCGAAGAAACACTTTGAAAATCATCCCTCTAGCTTGCTAGGCACTTATTGACCTTCAGAGACATGAGCTTGAAGATAAAATTGACCAAAAACCCTAGACCTAAAAATTTGATCTCAAGACAATAGACAAGTAACCTTGACAAAGTTTAATGACTGAAAAAAGCTGATCCAGCAGTGCCCAGAGGGAGACAAAGACACCACCTCTTCCATCAGGGTTATGGAATGCCTAACGGAATGCAAAAAAATGACACTGGTGAGACACCTACCTATGCAAATGCAAAGAGCTTTGATCGCTGATGGAGGGCTACTAGACCGACTCTAACATGTTCCTAGCTGAGTTATGACTTCATCCCAACCAACTTGGGACTCACTCCCAACTTCTCCCTCTATAGTGAAAGAACAATTGACACAAGTGAAACTTACACTCACCAGGCATGCAAACCTCCCTTCTCGAAGACAAAGTAGAGCACTCTCCTGTGTTGACAAGCAATAGTTGAGGCAAATCCTTAAGACAATGGAAACCAGGCCATCATACCTGATGGGACTCACACACCAAATGGTTTCAGGTCTAATTGGGACTTCATATCAGGGTGATCCCCTGAATGTTGGCGGGTCCATCACTATCAACACTACCTTTTAAGCTTTGTACCTTTATTTTATGATAATTCGAGAGGTAGAAGTTCTAGAAGAGAAGTTAATAGTATCTTAGTTAATTTATATATTTCAGATATCAAAAAGTTATAATCTGAGTCAATTTATGTGAAGAAAGATCTATTGAATGACTACTGTTCCCTTGGATTGCTGAAGAGAACTCAAGCGCTGACAAGCTGTTGGCCTAATTTTGGCATGTTAATTAAAGATATGTACATACTCATGCAAAATATTCAAAGAAAAGATATCATTCGCTATTTTGAAAGATTTTATGGTTTAATGAGAAATCCTGAGAATCTTCTGATTCTCACGATATCTCTATCATAAGAATTACGTTGTAATATATATAATCTCAGTGAAAATAGAGGAGATGATTATTACTTTTCGTTCACTATAAAACGTGAACAACAAAACTATTTCAAATTTCTACAGAATTTTATATAACTCATTTTGACAATAATGAAAACTCATAGGGTTCTAATTTTAATATGTTATATTGATTTTTTCTAAGGAAATTACTTTTGGGGACCTTGGGCCCAGTAACTTCAACAATTGTTGTCTTCCTTGTATCATTATTAATTGTTTCTTTCCACATTTGAATGATTGTTGTAGTACTACTATTTGCTCCTTTCCACATTGAACGATTGTTGTGCTTTGTGTAAGCTAAGATATTTACGATTTGATGATTAGTTGTGTGATTTAGCTATATGCACGCTTAAGGTTTATTATTTTGTTTAATGAGTTTTTCCTATGTAATGATCTAGCTGTGTGAAATTCTAGAAGTACCTCATAATAGAGTGGTTTCTCAATTATTGTTAGCATCTTTTAGTACATGTAGTAATTAGTAAATTCCATTTGAAAATCATTATATATTCTAAATATTTGATTTGTAATAAGGAATAGTGGTTTGATAGAACATAACATATGCTTTTGAGATAGTTTATGATTTATGTATAAGCAATTTACTCCTGTTAGAATTTAATACGATTTAGTCTTTTTTGCAAGTATTCTTCTTTAACCTCTGCTTTGTAATAGGCTTACACATGCTCTTGTAATTTAAAGTGCTATCCTTGCATAGGCTGTGCTGATAGCCTTGCATTAAAAGGATGAGCCTCAGGTTGACAGATTAATGGAGAGAGGATTGAGTTGATTTCTTAGGAACAACTTAGTACCCAACATGTGTAGTAAACTGTTAAGCCCATGAATGGCCTGACCTCCTCCACATTTCTAGGAGCTGCTCACTCAATGATAGCATTTATCTTCTTCAGATCTACTTCCATGCCATTATTAGAAACCACATAATGTCCCAAGTAGTGTACTTTTGTTTGAAAGAAATTTCACTTGCTAAGCTTAGCATACAACTGGTGCTCTCTTAGAAATATCAATACTACTATTAAATGCTCGACATGCTCTTCTTAATTCTTATAATTATCAAGATGTCATCAATGAATGCAATAAAAAACTTGTCCAAATAGGGACACAACATAATATTCATCAAACACATAAAAGGAGTTGGAGAATTAGTCAAAATGAATGGAACTACAACAAACTCATAATTCCCATACCTGGTCCTAAAGGTAGTCTTATAGATATCCTCTTCTTTGATGCATACTTGATGGTATCTTGATTGTAGATCAATCTTTAAGAACACTGCTACTCCTTGAATTAATCAAACAAGTCATCTATCCTTGAAAATGGATACTAGTTCTTGATTTTCACCTTATTCAACTCCCTTTAATCAATACACAATCCAAGAGTACCATCCTTCTTCTTCACGAACAATACTAGTGTACCCCAAGGTGATACACTTTGCCTAATGTATCCCTTGTCAAACATTTCCTTTAGTTGCAACTTTAACTCTACTAATTCTAAAGTGCTCATCCTATAAGGTGCCTTTAATGCTGGTTCTACCCTTGGTACCAACTCAATAGAAAAGTCTACTTCCATGTGTGGAGGAAACTCTAGAATCTCTGCTGGAAACTGGTGAGCTCCAGTATTGTAGCAATAATGCTACAACTCCTGGGGCTTCCTGTCTCTTAATTTTATCAACCCGGTAGTTCGTACAAACTTGGAAGCGGAGGTGCTATATGCACAAGTACTAGCTCTTGTCGCAGCTGTCACTTGGTCAGCTGGCACAAGTCCGCTAGGGCTCAAGCCAACTTCTATAGGCTCTCAGAAGAAGCTTGCTAATTGATGGACGAAAGCTATTCTCGAAGGAAAACTACTCTACTTGACAAAATGGACTGAAAGCAAATCAAAGCATGTAAACCTAGGAAACCCTAATTTAACTAGTCTAACCTCTACAATGCAAAGAATATGAATGAAACTTCTACCAATGCTGTCATTACCTCTAATAAATGCAAATGCATGGATCTAAACTACTTGCATCATGAAAGATGTGTTTTTGTATTTTTCCTTTAAGTATGTGGAATGATTGTGATCTTGTGCTAACTAGGGTTTGGTTGTGCAGATGGGATGGAGAAGGAAGGAAAGCATGGGACAGGTTAGGGAGGCTAGGAGAGGTCCCTAGGGATCCTTAGCACCCATCCATAGAGGTTCCTCGCATTCAGATGCTCAGCAACCGAGAGAGTGGCCTCCTACAGGATGCCTGCAAAGGATTCTACAGGATACTCTGTTTTCTACAGGATGTCTACAACTGGCTACAGGATGACCTACCGTGAGCGTTTGAAGTGATGGAGGAGCGATGAAATGGTAGGGGGAGATAGGTAAGGTAGGAATAAGGCTGGTGATGGCTTTAGAAGTGAAAGAATAGGATGGGAAGTGAGTGTAGGGAGTAGGTTGGAAGGGAAAGGGCTATGTCAACGAAAGTTGAAGGAGATGGAGCTAGGTGGGAAATGAGAGGTTTTGGAGGGTAAATGAGTGAGACAGAGGTTAAATAGGACTTGAGGAGGTAATGAAGATGATAGAGATGCCCTGCACAATGCTCATTTAAACGAATCAATGAATTCTTGCAAACAAACCAAGTCCTAGCTAACTTAATCTAATTGTCAATGAAATAAATGAACAACAGCTTTGTTTGGAAAGAGAACCATGTACTTCACGTGAGAAAGAGCATTCCAAAAGATCTAAATGCATAACAAACTCCTACCAATCGATTCTAAGCATAAAAAGCTACGTTACCCATCAAAACCAACTACCATAACAAAGCAAGATCTAAAGAGCAGATTTTATTTCAAGAACGCAGCAAACACATAAAGATAAACAAGGGAGGTACTGGGCGCTTGAGATGGGCCCAACCCCAAGAACTACAGCCTCCCAAGAAAGATTTAAAGCTGGTGCAAAGCTGGATCCCTCTTTATTAATCAAGAAATGAAAAGTACATCAAAACTGTCCATAAGGAGAGCTTGAGAATGAGCTGAAAGCAAAGCTAGTCTATTGCATAAAAATCGAATTACAAAATAGCTAACTAATGGCTAAAACAAAATGACTAACTAGCTACAAAAATGACTACCAACTAGCTACCAAAAATGACCAACCACTAGCTAACCAAAATGAGGCCCCAAGCCTTCTTATTTATACAGTTTGAGGACCCAACAGTCCTCCTAAAAGTTAGGGACTTGGCTGCCCAAGACTTGTAGTTAACAGCAGTCCAACTTGACTTGCTTGGCTGCCCTTGAGCTCATTGATTTGGTGGCCTTTGAACTCCGAGCTGATGGTGGAGAATTCGAGGTAAGGGTCCATAAATGAGGGGGACACCTTCCTACAAATCCTCTAGCTTGTTCTCCCACGAATTTGGCTGCCAAGTGCTCATTAAGACCTTCAATTTTGTCTCCAAGTTGACCAACAAGGCTACACAAAGCACCCATTAGACTTGTTGGCATAATGACTAACCAAATTCACTCTATTAACATAAAAATAATCAAAAACATGCAATAAACAAATGAGAATGGTGGACTAAGCCAAATTAGGAGGTTGAATGAGCCCAAATAATTGTACATTTTTGGGGCTCATCATCACCCCCCTACTGAAAGTGTTGCTCATCCTCTAAGCAACCAATCTCTCTCCTTATCCTTGCTGGCCCTGATGGCCTCCTTGTCATGCCAAGCTTCTGAAGTGATGTCCTCTTCTCTGTCATGAAACCATGCTTCTTTGCTTCTTCCCACTACTTGCTCCTTTTCCTAAAGAATTCTCAGCTTGGGTATGATTGTGCAAGTATATTCAATCTGATGGCGGAAATGGTGGTGAAGGGAGATGAAACCAGTGGAGGATAGAAGAAAAGAGTGGTTGCATGCCTCCTCAACAGACTTCAAGCTTCGAATCCCTCTCCAAAATTGATTCTGGCCTGCCAAAAGGCTTCTACAGGAAAGTCTTGTAGCTTCCTGTAGAAGGTTGAACCGTGACTAAATTGTGCTCGAACCTTGAAAGAAATGAGAGTTCATAGAGGGGATGGATGTGCTTGGGGTGGCCAACACAGGTGCTACCTCCTTAGCTAAAATCTCGGCCGATTTCTCTTTTTGCTGCCCTTTTTCAAACTTTCCTGTAGAAACTATTCGCTGGCTTCTACAGGAAAGTCCTGTAGTGGCTTTTTCTGTCTTCCTGTAGAAACAGTATTCATTGTTTTGGCCTGCTTGGCTGAGGGTGCCTTCTTTTGGTTTTCATCATCATTCATCACTGCTTCGTTGAGATCTTGATCTTGCCATGGATGTAGTTATGCCCATACTTCCAGCGTTGAGACTGAGGTTGTCCTTATTATTGCACCCTTATTACATCATCATAATGTCAAAGATCCATCTGCTTGCTCTGCAATGCTTGGTTAAGTTGCATATTCAGACCTGCAACATCTTCCTGCACGAAACAATCTTCTTTTTCCCTCTTGTTGGCTTATCCAACAGGCACCCAACTTGAGAGGCACTAACTGATGATGAGAAGAAACACACAACTCTGCCTCTATTGTTTGACCTGGACCAAGACAGTGAATCTCTTGCATAAGATCACAGGCTGATCATGTATTCTGTTGTTGGTGCTTCAACTCGATCAGCTTTGACAACAATGTTAAAAATTGCATCTGCTTAACATGATAGAAAAAATGAACACAGACCATTATTGGTGAATAACATGACTGTTCATTAGAGAATGCATACATGACATTCATACCGTCCCCATTTGTAATGAGCCTTCACTTAACCTGTGATTGATCAATTTCTTGGCCAGATCCACTTTCGGGGCCCTGCAAACTTCCTTCAGCTGTTAGAAGGACTGATATCTTTGGCCAAATTCTGATATTGCCATCCCGAGACAGGTTTTGGAAATAGCTGGAGGTCATTGTTGCTGTGTATATCTCCCTTGAAAATCAGCGTTCATCCAACTGTTTGTGCATATTCTTTATGGCTACCAAGTGCATGTGTATAACTAACGTAAATGGGAGACAAACTCCCACCCAAATATTCAACTAACCTGTGATTTGACACGTCTGCAACCCACTGCCACTGCTGCCAATCAAATCTGTGTATAGCAGCCAGCGTAGAGGTTGATCTACTGTGCGTGTTTCTCTTGAAGATTAACGTGCCATATTTTTACTGCCAGGTTTGAGTATGAGTGGAGATAAGGGGGAGTTTACTCCCATCAATCTGTTGTCGTAAACTGCCACCAAACCAAAGTTTTGATTGCTGGGATAGATCCTCATTTAAATGACCACTGCGTATTGTCTCTTGCTGGTCTGCGTGGACTGCTGTGGGAGTGAGGTGGCAAAGATGTGCTGGCCCATGCAATTGTGCATGAACTGCAGTTGTTCAATGTGTTCCATGCCTGTGATTTCATCCACCCGTTGCACCGGAGTTTAAACAACCAACACTGTCTGTTTTTTTCTTTCACGTGCATGGCTGACCCACGCATGCGTGACTTTTGCCTTGCTAAGTGCAATTGAACGTGGCATCAAGTGAACCTTCCTAAATTCATGGCTTAATCCCTCATTTCATTCATTCATGCAGTTTCCAAATTAATTTTATGCAATAGAAGAATGGGTTTGTCACATACCTCGAAGTTGAATGGCTGCCGTGAGCTGTTGTGGGCTGTCATTGCTGCATGCCTTTGATTTTATGGTTGCATGATGGCTTGGTTGCTGATCTTTGATTGTGTTTTTCATGTGCAGGTGTCCTCTGGCCAGATCCAAGCTCCAAACGATTGTTTCCACGTTCAAGTCTGCACATTCAAACTGCTGCCATTGAATTTTCACAAGACCAGAACTTCTTTTTGCCATTTCTCCCAAACGGAAAACCGGATTGAGCTGAAACTCGGTGGGCATGTTCCTACCATCATGATGCATCTCCCATAGCAAATTCGTGATCAATGGATGCACGGATTTCAAGAAAATTGGAAAATGGCTGAAGATTTCAGAGCTCGATTTCTCGGAAACCGTGCATCGGAATTGGCTGAAACTGCTTGGGTAGGCTACTATCATCCATGTGCATATCCCCATGAAACAGGTTTTGAAACGGATGCACGATTATGGAGAAAATGCAAAAATGGTTGATGGTGATGGAGGCTGATTCCTTGGAAACCATGCACCGGAATTGCACGAAACTGCTCAAGCATGTTGTCATCGACCTTGTACAATTCCCCATAAAGCGGTTTGTCAAATGGATGAATGGTTTTTAAGTTATGGCAAAAACAAATTTGGTTCTATGGATTTTTGCCTCAAGGCTTTTTGCATGTGCTTGCATGGGATGACAAAATGAATTTTGTTTGTGACGCAGGTATGGAGATGATGGAGGATGAGTTGGAAGACTGCAGGAGGACTCTTGAACCTTTGAGGAAGCTACCATGCTTGCAAAACCACTTTTTGAAATGCATGCCTAGTTTCCCACAATTTCTACAGGAAGATCCTGTAGAAGCACAATGAGAAGCAAATGAAGTGGACAAATGATGGAGAAAGGCAAGGGATGGACACACAAGTGCTTGTAGGCCTAATCAACAGATTCCCACCATTAGATTCATTTTTGAGATTGAATTTGGCTCGTCCAAAGGTTCTACAGGATGTTTCCTGTAGAAATATAGAGCATCCTGTAGAAAACACAGTTTTGAGGAAAGAAGCATAATGACATGAAAAGAATGATGGAAGAGGGGTGAGGAGTGGAAACATAGATGAGTGTAGGCCTCATGGACATATTCCAAGCCTTCAGGTCCTCTTTGGAGATCAATTTGGCTTTTTTGTAAGCTTCCTGTAGAAGATACGAAACTTCCTGTAGAAGGCACAAAAACTCCTTTGTCTTTGATTTGAGTGCTCCTCCTATCATGAAACATCCTTCTTTAACCTGCAATGTCATTGCTGCAACATGAAATGGAGATTAGCTTTATTTCTCTTTTCTTTTTCTCTTTTTTTTTTTGAAAAACAACTAGGGTGCCTCATGGAGGTTTTCACCCTAATTGCCTGCCTTGGGCGCCTCCAAGGGAGGTTTTCACCCAAAGATCTTATTCTCTTTTTTTTTTTTTCAACCCATTGACCACCTCATGGAGGTTTTCAATCAATGAGCCAATCTAAGGCGCCTCCAAGGAGGTTTTCACCTTAGATTTCTATTTTGCTTTTTTTTCATTTTTTTCCTTTTTCTTTTTCTCTTTTTTTTTTTTTTTTTTTTTTTTTTCTACCCTACCCTACTTGAAAAACAAAATCATTCTCAAGTATAAGAATACTTCCAATGGAGCCATGTGCACATCGAGATTAGAGAAAAAACGATGTGAAGGCTCGAAATGCATGCTCTGATAGGTATCCAGATCTCAGAGACGAGATGATCTGACTTTGAATGGATCAAACATAGATGAGGAAGAGAGTACTGCTGCAACTTAGTGATTGTTTGGAACCATGTCTCAATATAGCTTTGATATCCTTCCTCTTTTTGCTGATCTTTCTCTTGAGTACATGGAGGATTTGATGGTGACCATGAGGAAGCTTTCTCGATCTCTGATTCTGATCTCTTTTCTTCATCAAGTGCAACCCATGGTTCTTTGATCTCCTCTTTTGAATCTTCTTTTGGTGGAGGTGATCCTTCAATGCTTTCGAGATGATGTCTTTTTTGCATTACTTTTCCTGAGCTTTGGTGAACATCATTGAGCTCACGAGGAATCATTTGCACATGTTGTGCCTCAGATTTGCAATGGGGTTGAGCTGCTCCATTGCATGGTTTTGGAAATGGAGGTACGGGTAGCTGAGTGGAGGTGTGAAATTGAGATGGAGATGGATGGAATTGTGGTTGGGTAGGCATTTGGGGTTGCCTTGGTGGAGGAGGAGGCGATGGTTGTGGATGAGCAGGTGGTGGAGGAAAATGAGTGGGATGAGAGTTGTACTGGGGCCTCCACTCCTGATAAGGTGCATTCCACTGAGGCTGTGGCTGAGCATAAGAGTGAAATGAATGAGCAACTGGTTGGGCATAATATGGATCTGTGAAGGAACAAGGAGAATATGACCAAGGAGGAGGTGTAGACCAGGAAGGATGAGCAGGGGGACCCCAAGAAGGCATGAAAGTGGCTTGATAGGGGTCATAATAGGTCTCGGGTGTCCCTTGCAGTTCCTGCTGGTAAGATCTAGGTCCATGTGGCCAACTTTGGTTCATGTAACAGAGTGATCCAGTGGCTCCCTTGGCTCTTTGATATGCAGCTTTGATTCTGGGCAAGGAAGGGCACTGATCTGTAGGATGGTATTCTTCACATACAAAACACACTTCTAGGGAGTGCATTGGACATTCGTTCCTGGGATGCTTTTTAAGGCACCTAGGACAAAAAATGACCAAAGCCCTCTTGGCTTCTTCTTGCTTCTTTTGGATCCGCAAGGTATCCAGTTGCATGGCAAGAAACTGCCTCATATCTCTCTTGAAATCTTTGATCTGATTTTCAAATTCATCTTTGGACAAGATGTTGCTCCCAACATCTCTACTTGTAGCCATTTGCTTCAGAGGAATGTTTCTTCTTCTTCTCCCCTAGAGGTTCTTCAGATATGTCTTGATGTCCACCCAGGGGTCCTTTCATCACAGCCATCGAAGGAGAACGTTGGCTGTGTGAAGCAGTGGGGGTGTTGTGCAATCATTTTTCTAACGTATCTCTACTCCTACAAAGCATGAAATAGATTGAACTGCAACTAACTATCTTGCGAAATTGAAAGGACTAATCTATTTTGCTCAAATGAAATTGCAAGAATGAAATGCTAGTCTACGCTTGCGGAATTGAAATGCTAATTTACGCTTGCAGAATTGAAATGCGGAATTGAAAGGCTAATCTATGAAAGCAGGAAATGCTAATCTACGAAAGCAAGAAAGGCTAATCTACTCTTGCATAAATGAAATTGCATAATGGAAATGAAATAAACTACTTAGAAGAAGGTTGTAGTAGAAAATAGAAGAATAGCAACAATCACCAATACTCTGCCACTTCCCCGGCAACGGCGCCAAAAAGATGGTGAGCTCCAATATTGTAGCAATAATGCTACAACTCCTGGGGCTTCCTGTCTCTTAATTTTATCAACCCGGTAGTTCGTACAAACTTGGAAGCGGCGGTGCTATATGCACAAGTACTAGCTCTTGTCGCAGCTGTCACTTGGTCAGCTGGAACAAGTCCGCTAGGGCTCAAGCCAACTTCTATAGGCTCTCAGAAGAAGCTTGCTAATTGATGGACGAAAGCTATTCTTGAAGGAAAACTACTCTACTTGACAAAATGGACTGAAAGCAAATCAAAGCATGTAAACCTAGGAAACCCTAATTTAACTAGTCTAACCTCTACAATGCAAAGAATATGAATGAAACTTCTACCAATGCTGTCATTACCTCTAATAAATGCAAATGCATGGATCTAAACTACTTGCATCATGAAAGATGTGTTTTTGTATTTTTCCTTTAAGTATGTGGAATGATTGTGATCTTGTGCTAACTAGGGTTTGGTTGTGCAGATGGGATGGAGAAGGAAGGAAAGCATGGGACAGGTTAGGGAGGCTAGGAGAGGTCCCTAGGGATCCTTAGCACCCATCCACAGAGGTTCCTCGCATTCAGATGCTCAGCAACCGAGAGAGTGGCCTCCTACAGGATGCCTGCAAAGGATTCTACAGGATACTCTGTTTTCTACAGGATGTCTACAACTGGCTACAGGATGACCTACCGTGAGCATTTGAAGTGATGGAGGAGTGATGAAATGGTAGGGGGAGATAGGTAAGGTAGGAATAAGGCTGGTGATGGCTTTAGAAGTGAAAGAATAGGATGGGAAGTGAGTGTAGGGAGTAGGTTGGAAGGGAAAGGGCTATGTCAACGAAAGTTGAAGGAGATGGAGCTAGGTGGGAAATGAGAGGTTTTGGAGGGTAAATGAGTGAGACAGAGGTTAAATAGGACTTGAGGAGGTGATGAAGATGATAGAGATGCCCTGCACAATGCTCATTTAAACGAATCAATGAATTCTTGCAAACAAACCAAGTCCTAGCTAACTTAATCTAATTGTCAATGAAATAAATGAACAACAACTTTGTTTGGAAAGAGAACCATGTACTTCACGTGAGAAAGAGCATTCCAAAAGATCTAAATGCATAACAAACTCCTACCAATCGATTCTAAGCATAAAAAGCTACGTTACCCATCAAAACCAACTACCATAACAAAGCAAGATCTAAAGAGCAGATTTTATTTCAAGAACGCAGCAAACACATAAAGATAAACAAGGGAGGTACTGGG
Organism: Pinus tabuliformis; assembly: GCA_031772625.1. Lineage (NCBI taxonomy): Eukaryota > Viridiplantae > Streptophyta > Pinopsida > Pinales > Pinaceae > Pinus > Pinus tabuliformis. Next base: position 1,753,880,192 of record CM062816.1, on the reverse strand, counting down.
CGCTTGAGATGGGCCCAACCCCAAGAACTACAGCCTCCCAAGAAAGATTTAAAGCTGGTGCAAAGCTGGATCCCTCTTTATTAATCAAGAAATGAAAAGTACATCAAAACTGTCCATAAGGAGAGCTTGAGAATGAGCTGAAAGCAAAGCTAGTCTATTGCATAAAAATCGAATTACAACATAGCTAACTAATGGCTAAAACAAAATGACTAACTAGCTACAAAAATGACTACCAACTAGCTACCAAAAATGACCAACCACTAGCTAACCAAAATGAGGCCCCAAGCCTTCTTATTTATACAGTTTGAGGACCCAATAGTCCTCCTAAAAGTTAGGGACTTAGCTGTCCAAGACTTGTAGTTAACAGCAGTCCAACTTGACTTGCTTGGCTGCCCTTGAGCTCATTGATTTGGTGGCCTTTGAACTCCGAGCTGATGGTGGAGAATTCGAGGTAAGGGTCCATAAATGAGGGGGACACCTTCCTACAAATCCTCTAGCTTGTTCTCCCACGAATTTGGCTGCCAAGTGCTCATTAAGACCTTCAATTTTGTCTCCAAGTTGACCAACAAGGCTACACAAAGCACCCATTAGACTTGTTGGCATAATGACTAACCAAATTCACTCTATTAACATAAAAATAATCAAAAACATGCAATAAACAAATGAGAATGGTGGACTAAGCCAAATTAGGGGGTTGAATGAGCCCAAATAATTGTTTATTTTTGGGGCTCATCAGAAACACATCCTGAAACTGCTACAATACAAGGTACCTCTTGAAGATTTTTGCATCCTCAACATCCTTACCCTTTTCACTGGAAATATGAACTACAAACATCACACACCCTTTTTTGCAATTACACTTAGCCTGCATAGTTGTGACCAACCTGACGGCGTATTCTTCCCCTATAAGATTCTCTTCTGTCAATTATCATATAGGAATTCAATACCCTTGTTATATCAATCTACTTTGGTCCTATGAAGATACTACCAATCCATACCCAAAAGCATACTATACCATCCCAATGTAAGTACATTCAAATGTGTTGCAGTGGGAATACCATTCAACTCAAATGCATTAGCTCTTACCCAACGATGAACTCTCTTTTGCATACCTGTAGCCAACTGCACCAACCAAGACTCTGCTTACACTTCTTTTCTCAGGCCACACATATCCTCCAGGTAAGGATTAGCATAACTATAACTAGATCCAGGATAAATCAAAACAGAAATAACTTGATCAAAAAGCTTACCATCCATCTCAATGATAGATTCCTGGTGATCTGCTTTCCTGTTGTCCATAGCCACATAAATCCGAGGAATACTATTACTAATATCCCCAACTGTTTGTGCCTCTTGAGCACTATAAATCTGAGGCCTACCTCCCTGTTACAATGGAAAATCCTTCTTACAATGATCTTTGCCACATATCCAACACTACAATGGTCCTCTACTATCACCTCTAGTCTGCTACTCTCTAGGCTATGACACATGTCCCTTATCAACTGCACTGAACTTCTTGTAAGGAGCAACATTTTCTTTCTCACCTGCATGTTGAGGTCTTCCTTACTTCGGTGGCCATTTTTTTTTCAATTTATTATTTCCCTTCAAGTCATGTTTAGGCTCATATTTTTGCTTTGATTGCTCATAAAAATTCTTCAATTTATGGATGGATTCCTCTAATGATCTAGGTTCATCAAACTCAATCTGGTATCCATATGCTGTTGGAAATCCATTGATGAATCTCGCAATCTTATCTGTCTCCTCCTTGAGATATGGCACATACCTCAACAACTCCAAGAATCATCTAATATACTCATCATCTATCATAGAACCCATCTGTAGCTCATAAAACTCCTTAGCTCTAGCATCATAGTACCACTTTGATAAGTACTTCTTGAATAGCCTCTCGAACTCATCCCACCAGATATTTCCCTTCCCTTTAGGAATGAAAGTGTTTATCTTAGCTTTCATGTTCTCTGAATAACTATGCAATCTGAATAATTTCTTCATTTGAACTGACCATGCCTCTGCATCTTCTGGCTTATTTATCTCTCCATCAAATGCAGGATGCTTCACCTGTTGGGTGTGGAGCCTGATTATCTTCTTTATTCAGAGGTATCGATGCATTGGATCCTAGTTTGTAATGGATAGAAATACTGCCTGTTTATTCATTTCTAGGTGGGTCTAGGGAGGGGCGACGATGATTTTTATGAGCCCCCCTGGCAGCGGTTTGGGGGCAGCACCCCGAATCTAAAAATAGATGTAAAATTTCCTTGTAAAATATTGTAATTTCATAGTCAATATGGGTCGTTGATTAGGTGAATGACCTGATGGTAGAAGTTATGTTTAATTTAGGGTATGTTTACCTAGAAGGAAACCCTTCACTATATATGAGGGAATTGTATTGCGACTTAATATATGTGTATTTTGAGCGAGAGAGAGAGGAGATTATGTGAGAGCAAAGAGGAAATTATAGTGGATTAGTTGTATATTGTATCTCTTCATTTTTTTGGATAATATAAAAGGAAGGACTGGCTGTTTCTCCATGGGCATAGCCCAAATTGGGTGAAGCACGTATATCAGTGTCTCTCTCTTGTTTTATGCATTTTAGGTGTTTGTGTTTCTGCAATATTTTATGTGTTCCATTTCTCTGTAATATATAATTTTCTAACATCACCTTCTTGAACTCCTCAATAAAATACTCACCCCTCATATAAGGATGATGTTGGTGATGACTGTGATTATGTCTCCTAGATGAGGAACTCGAATTCTACCCATACATATCGGTTCTCCTGTTAAGTGTATCCAAGGATCTACCACCTCTAACTATGTCCCCTCTATCCAACCTGTATTTCGACCAAGACCTACTATCATAGGCTCCGTTCATTTTCTCTTCCTACTCTTGAATGATATTCAACTATCCCTATCTTTGTAACTCTGAGAAGATCTTAAGGATTGTTGCGTTAACCTCTACCTTCTTCTCCTAAGCCTAAACCAACCTGTCATTGTCTACTTTGCAACTTCTTGTCTCTGCCCTCAAGCTCCTCAATGTATCTTCTCTACTAGGAGAATACTCTTCTCCTTTCTTCCTAACTGATCTATAGGGAGAGTCACGAGAATTGTAGTCTACCATTTTTCTTTTCATCTTGAATTCTCTTCTTCCTGGAAGTATACCATGTCAGAAAAACCAAATAGATACCAAAACCAAATCCATACTTTAGTGATGTTAAAGGGAGTCTTATCTCATTTGTAAGATCAGTCCACATTAGCATGTACATGCATAATCATTACCATATCTGTGTAATAACATAACATCACAACAACATCATGCATGATCATACCAACTATATACCCTGGTCCCATGCATGAAAGCCATAGACTTGATAACATTAGAATTACCCAAATAGGTTGAAACCAAGCTCTAATACCACCTTGTGGTATCAAATATGACCCAAAGAGTGCAACTCGCTATGATACCGCCCTATAACATCGCCTCCTCTCACATCTACCCACTTTCACTGACTTACTCTAGGTAAACATGAGATGGGGGGTTACTATGACATGACTCAACCTCCTAGATGAACTTAAGGAAATGGAGACGACACAATAAGACTTTACAACTTTCCCTTAGGTGCCACAGGACCTCCAGGAGTAACCCAACCCCTCCAGGTGTTCAACCCGTAAGAGAAATCACCTTTTTCCTGACCTAGAGCCCCACTCACTCTCTTGCCAAGGCCTCCATGCAACTATGGGTTCCCAACAGCTCCCATAGGCCTATGTCACTGTGACTGTGGCCTTTTTCTACCAGCGTTGTGCTAGTGACAATAAAAATTAAGGCTACTTTCCAGGGTTATGGATTAGTCTCTGCCCATAAAGCTATGAAACTTCTAGAACTCATAAAATACATGAATACAATGCTTGCAAACCAAAAACTAGAACCAATACTTGACCTGGCCATACCCAACTTGGCTTGACATTCTTCCAAACACTTGGTATATTTGACACCTACAAGTCATGAATGCAAGTCTGAACATAAGGGACTGAAAAATTATTTGAGGTTTAACAAGAAGGGTCTCTACCTTCTCACATTAGCTATCATAACATCAATTAGGTCCTGCATTCATTATTTATTCATTTACAAGTAAAAACATGAATAGAGCCATGACTGAGAACTGTCATAAAACCATATTTATAAATAACATATAACAAGATGAATAACCATTAAATCCACATAATAAAAAAGAAATTTCCTTACCAAAACCAAGAGAAAGTTACATTTTTGTTAACCATAGGAAATTACCAACCGGGATCAGAACTTCCACGAACTACCCAACCATAGATTGACTGAACCATATCTTTCTTTCGGCCAATCACCCCTGTGACATATTCCAAGCATGAATGTGGGATCTCATGGGATAAACCAATCCAAAGATAACCAAGGGAATCTAGAGGTTAAACCACCTCCACACTCTCCATACCTTGATCACACCTAAACCAGTGCCGAGATCAAAAAATCAAAGCGAGCTTGGATGCCTTGGAATTTCTTTACCATCCTTGAGGAAGTTTACCATCCTCACCCTCAGGATTTACCATGTATCTCATCATTACCAGTCAAGGGATTCCTAGGCCTTTGCAAATTTTCCTGAGACCACCTCACTTCAGATTCAAAAACCATCCAAAAACCCAAATCTCAAACTGAGAACAATCCCATCACACCATTGCTATCCAAAAATGGCAAGGCTAGGCTAAAATCCATTGTTGAACCCAGAAAAATCCATGCGAATGACAACAAAGTAACCAAATACTAGCATGCACATACCATGCATATCAAAACCAGCTAGGAAATCAAACATGTAACCTGTTACCTATAAGTATTGCCACTGAAGCTACTTGATCCTTTCCTTCCTTTGATTTCCCTTTCATTTCATTTCTTGTTTACTTTCTTCGGCTCTTTTAGAAAAATTCTAACACTAAACTGACAAAAGGCTACCAACTGATCCTCTGAGCTATTTCTATTGATGAGGCCTCTAATTTCTTCAATTTTCCATTATTTTCCTTCATTTTCCTCCTCACATGCAACCTGTGACCTTTCACCTTCCTTTTCTCCTAATTTCGATTATCTTCATAAATAATGTGTCGAAAATACTTTTTTTTTCCTTTCTAAATCCATATCCATTTCCTTTTTCAACTTACCATTAGCCATAAAACACAACAAGTGATTCCCACTAAGATATTTTTCCCAACGTTCAGCTTAGAATAAGTGGCCCTTGCCCATGGTCTCATTGTACCTTTATTAACTTTTATTACATGAACTTTTAACACAGGTATGTTACAAAATGCTTCTTTGGAGTACAAGAGGTGGAATGTTTGGGTCATATTGTAACTCATATGGGTGTTAAGGTAGGCCCTAACATAGGAGGATGAGAATTTTATACAGAAGAATCCACAAATATTCAAGTGTTGAGGACAACATTTTTTTGAAGGAAACATACCGTACATACCTTCCACATCAGCTATAGAACCCCTAAGACACATCTGAACACTTCTAGTAACCAGCCCCTTGGTCCCACTGAGGTTTTAGGCCACTTGACCCCTGGACACTCCCATATTATGGGCTTGACACTGTCTAGGAGGCTCTGGATCCTCTCATGACAAGGCATGCCAATGTCTAGGGACTATTTTTCTTAGTGTTGTGCTAGCATCCCCAGGATTTGAGCCACTTTTTTAGGCCCAGAGCCCAAGTCACTACCCAAAAATTAATGACACCTTTGAACAAAAAGATAACAAGGAAACAATGATGCAAATACAAATACTTAAACAAGCCCTTAACTAGACCTCTACTAGCCATGAATGGCATTTCATCAAACATGTCAAGAATATGTAATTTATAGGTGTAAACAAAATATTTAAGAATAGGGGTCTCTTACTTATCTGAGAATCGCTATGGAGCATTTGTTCCCTTATATCATTTTTTGCAAAATTATCTGTTAGGTCATAGATACATTGTTCATTGCTTTATAAGTAAAAACATGATGAGAGCCATACATAGCTAGTACCATAAAACATATGCATAACCAACATAATAACAACAAAAATACCATGAATACATCAACCATAGAATCCTAATATAAGACAGTACAGTTACACATGAAAAACCAAGGGAATGAGTTTATCATTAATGAACGTAAAAATAAACTAGGGATGGGACTACCACGTTCCACCTGACCGTAGATTGGTTGAGCCAAATATATCTTTAGCCAATCACCCCCATGCCATATTCCAAGCATGAATGTGGGAATCATAACCAACCAAAAAGAACCAAACAAGCATGGATGCTACTGGAATTATCCACCTACATTGTGAGGAATTTTAGTGTCTCCTAGTCTCTTAGGTTTTATCATAATGCACAGTCTGATTCAGGGATCACTAGGCCCTATACCAAGATCCACTCTCCAAGATTTACCATACATCCCATCCCGAGATTCATAGGCACAGTGAAGGGAAATACACCTCTTGGCTTTATCATATATACCACCATTCACCAGCAAGGATTCCTAGGCCCATCAAGGCACACAATCCTAGCTTTACCGCAACCCATAGTTTGGCTCAAGGGTTACTAGGCTAGTGGCTTTACCGTGATCCAAAACATGGTTCAGGGACCACTAGGCCATGTGTTTTTCATTTCAGACACCCACCCCACTCAGCTATGAATCCATTTGACAATCTAGTTCAACTGAAGTATGAGAACCCATTTCATCAAGGCTATCCGAAAATGGAAAGGCTGGGTTGAAAATGTTGTCACACCTCGAAAAACCCATGCCATGATAGAAAAAAACCACATGCAACACCATGCATGCCAAAATTTAGCAATTAAATCACACATGAAAAAAACTATTTGCAAATAATCCTATTGTAGCTTCGTGATCCTTCACTTCCTTGCTTGCTCCTTCCTTCCTCTTGCCTTATTTCCAAGAGTAAGAGAGAGAGAGAGAGAGAGAGAGAGAGAGAGAGAGAGATTCAAAACTGAACTGACAAAAGGTTACAAACTGATCCTTAGAAGCATTTTTATTAGTTAGGCCTCTATTTTCTTCATTTTTCATTATTTTCCTTCCATTTCCTCCTCACATGCAACCTGTGACCTTTCCCCTTCCTTTTCTCATAATTTCCATTATTTTCATAAATAATTGTGCCAAAAATTCCATTTTGCCTTCCCAAATCCTTAGCCATTGCCTTTGCCAATTTCCTTAGCAATAATAAACCAAATGAAAACCCCCTAGGATGTCCTTCGCAACATTCAACTTGGAATAAGTGTCCCATCAACTGTGGTTATTATTTTTAACTTTTATTACATGGAATTTTCACTAGGGATGTTACAACCCCCCGCCCCCCCTTGGGGGACACTGTCCTCACTATTAAATCACACATATACCTTATAAAAATAGCTAGAAATAAAACATACTGTTCATGGAGCTTTAAAATATAGCTCGATACAATATTTACATTGATCACCCTACTGAAAGAAAACCAACATGACAACATAACAACATGCATGGAATCATCACTACATGATAACTATACTAACATGACACCCATACCGCTTATTGGAGCTTTAAAACATAGATCATGGTGGTATTTACATCCATATACATATGTACATATACCAAAACACCATTAAACATGTACCAAAAAATATACCAAAGACAATTACCAAAACACCAGACCAAAACTGCTTTTCCTCAATTGGAAAACAATGAAGGATACATAACCCACATCTGATCCACCATCTCCCACGTAGCTTCATCGGGCTTATATTTCTTCCACTGCACTTTAACGTGCTTGATTGCTTGGTTCCATAGCATGAGCATCTTTTACTGCAATATACACTGAGGCTTTGGTTGGAATTCTCCATATGGTTCCACTTGCAAAGGAGACCATTCAATCACATGATCAACATATTTAACATACTTCTTAAGCAATGACACATGGAAAACATCATGGAATTTTACTATCAGAGGAAGTGTAATTTGATAGGTTACTAGCCCAATCCTCTCAATAATCTTGAAGGTTCAACAAAACCATGGTGCCAACTTGGCACATGATCCAATCCTTAAGGAGCTCTTCTTTGGTTTGATGTGCAAGTACTCCTATTCCCCAACCTTGAACTCCTTGAACAACCTATTCTGATCTGCATAGCTCTTCTACCTATCCTGTGTTGAATTTATATTCTTATTTACAACCTTCATTTCATGTTCCATGTCCACCAACATCTCTGGCCCAATAAACACCTGGTTACTTGGATCAATCCAACTGATGGGAGTATTACAACTCTACCCATACAATGCCTCAAACAAACTCATCTTCAAATATTCTTGATACCCATTGTTGTAAGTGAACTCTACCAGTGGAATATACTCTTCCCACTTTTACTGCTAATGCATCATGTACATCCTCGACATGTCCTCCAATATCCTATTGAACCTCTCAGCTTGTCCATCTATCTATGGATGATAAGTTGTACTGAAGGCCAACTCTGTGCCTAAACCTGTAAACAACTCCTTCCAAAACTTGGAAGTGAACTTTCCATACCTTTCTAACAAAATCTTCTTTGGAACTATTGGCATTATGATACAAGTGTTGTCCTTGATGGCAACTCACTCACAGGTCATTTCAGTTTTGATGAAAGGCAACCCACAGTGTAACATGTCCATTCGGATGTAACACAGAATTTGGTACAAAAGAATAGGAAGATGGAACTAAAGTATACTAATTAGAATGAAGAAGTTGAAGGTAAAGGATGGTGAAAAGTAGTTTAAGATGTATACACAGGTCCACTTATTCAAAATAGCATATACACATTGGTTCACAAAACAAAAAGGGCATATACATATACACACACTTTGACAAGAATAAAATCAAGTATATTTTGGAAAATCAAGGAAATTCAAGAGGAGACAATACAGGGGGTCAATACCATGGTATTAGCACACAATATTGAGCAGAGTAATGACTATTTGATCCCATCCAAGGATACCATGGGTTCTAAGTGGTTTTGGTCTAAGGTATTGAGAAAGGCCTACAACTATATAAGGAGGAGAAGATCATAAGGCCAGGGTGTGCAAGTGAAATTGTTTCTAAGGAATACTTCTATCTGAAGTATATTTTATGTTGCAGGGGCCATGTTTGTGATTTGATCTGAAATATTTTGTGCACCTTGAATTCAATGTTGGATCAGGATCATGAGACCTGAAATGAATTATCATTGAATGATCTGATATTGGTTGGGTCAGATCTAATTGTGTACACCTATTTTATTCTTTAAATGTCATGATCTGGGTTTTTCTGAAGCTTGGAATAGTAATGAAGTTATGAGTTAATATTTGCAAATTTGTACGCTAGTTCGTCTCGGTAAAAGCGTATGTACATGTAGGTTCTACTCTTCCAAGTAGCGTATACAAAAGAAAATTCTTTTCTTTAGGTCTGACTGATCTATCTGATCAGATCTATTGTTTTACTATTGTCTGCCAATGAAGTCTTCTTAGATCTGAATGAAAAAATGAATGCATAAGGAGTTTGATATTTGATTGATTGATTGTATAATTGAGAAGGGTGATCTTTACTACTTCCTGTGTAAAGCTCTCTAAATTGATAGTATATGTTCAGTATATTGTTGGTTGGTACAAACTTGATTCATAAGTTTTATGTTTGAGTAGTTTTGAAGGTATACGTATGTTTGATTAAATGAAGTGGTGTATACATGCAGGTTGGGTTTAGTAAAGTAGCGTATACATTCTGATGTATGATTTTTGAGGTTGCAGCTAGTTCTGAATGATGATGCAGGTTTCTGGGTTCAACATAGTGTTCTGGTGATAGTGATCTGACTGTTCAGATTAACTAATTATTGGTTGATGCAATTTGAAAGTTTTGATGGGTCTAGTATGAAAATTTGATGAAACGAGCCCTTCATATGTATTGTTGTGTACCAGGAGAATCCATTCTGAAAATTTATGGAACGTGGTCCCTGGAGGAAGAGAGAAGGTGGTAGCCTTTTGTAGGCCATCACCTACATACTAGTAAACACATTGGCTAGTACAAGAGATAGGGGTTGTAGCTCCCTTCTAGTAGAAGCTGGAAAATGAGAGAAGGTTGTAGCCTTCTGCAGGTGGGTGCTTGCGTACTAGTATGAATATGCACCAGTACAATATTGTAAACAAATTTTCTTATTATTAAAAGAATACAGAGACGACAACAACAGGTGGTTTTCACCCACATTGCGTTTCCACCTTAAATCTTGGTGTTCATGTATGTTGTTTATGTGTGATGGTTGTTTTTGCTTTTACTGCATTGTTTAATAAGTTATTGATGTACTAGCTAAAATTCAACACATGATAAATTGACTAAATCACAAGTTCTCTGGGTATATGCTGGTTTCTCTAATCACATTAGTGTGTACATGCTAGTCCACTTCATAGAAGTAGCACATATAATTTTTTTTGGTAAATGAAAAATTATTGATCTGATAATATTGATTCACCCCCCTCTCAGTATTATTTCCAACAATTGGTATCAGAGCAGGTCCTTCAGAAGAAGCTTGATCACTTGAAGGAAGATCTTTCAAGATGAATAATCACGAAGGCATGGGATCCATCAAACCACCAATCTTCAATGGGAGCAACTTAGTATATTGGAAAATAAGAACCAGAGCCTATCTACAATCACTTGGAGCTGATGTTTGGGAAATTGTGGAAGGAGGATATCAATTTCTAGCAGCAATTCCTATAGACTCTGCAGGTAAGAAGTTATACAAAATCAATTCCAAAGCTGTCAATATGTTATTGGGAAGTTTGTGAGAATCAGAATTTTTCAAAGTCATGTAACTCAAGACAACCAAAGAGATATGGGACAAAATTATTCAGAGCTATGAAGGATAATCTAAGGTAAAACGTGCTAAGCTTCAAACTCACAGAATTCAGTATGACACTCTTAATATGCATAATGATGAGAGTGTTGCTACTGTTACTTTTTACGTATAGATAAGACTGTTAATTGTATGAAGAATCTAGGTGAAGAGATAAAGGAAGCTACTTTAGTTGAGAAAAAATTGGGATCTTTGTCTTCTAAATTTGAGTCAAAAGTGTTTGCCATAGAAGAAAAACAGGATCTTCAAACTATTACTGTGACTCAACTCCATGGAATCCTAACTGCCTTTGAAATGAGAAAAGGCAATCCATCAAATATGAGAGAAGCTTCTTTTAAAGTGTCAACAAATGGAAAAGAAAAGGAAGAGCACAATGAATCAAAACACATTTTAGAAGAAGAAGATGAGGTAAATTTTGTCAAGAAGCTTCAACGGGGTTCTAGAAGATTCAGAGTTAAGCTACCTTTCAAATTATTTGCTTGTGGTAGAGTTGGTCATTATGCTGCCAAATGTCCTCATAAAGATAAATATGAAAAGGGAAAGGAATATGAAAAAGGAAATAGAAAATAGGTTGTGAATAGGTGTTACTATATGCATGAATATAGTGATGGTTTATCTAATAGTGATGAAGATGAAATTGAACAAGATTATAGACTAGTCATGGCTTATGACAATGATGATTTTTTAGATGCCTTAGAAGAGGAAGACTTTCTTGAAGAAATCACTAAACTCAAAATCTGTTTAGAAGAAAAGAATATGACCATATATACGTTGACACACCAACTCACTGAAAGAGAAATAGAATGAAAATCTAGAATGTGAAATTGTGGGTCTAAGAAAAGAACTTGAGAAGAAAAAATATCGTAACAATAGATTTTCTAAAGGATATGAAACTCTAAATGAAATCATCAAAGTTCAGTGTTCTCCTCTGATAAAGACAGGGCTTGGATATACTGAAGAATCATCTCAATCACAAAAGTCATAATCCTCCACCAAAAGCTATCTTGATGTAGCAAAGACCAGTGAATAATATGTCAATCGTCAAAAAAGGCCTAAAATTACTTATCAGGTAAATCATAACCAATTTACTCCAAGGATGAATATTAGTAGAAGCTTCAACCAATAGGCAAACAATGGTAAAAGATTCTATGATCGTAGAAACTTCTTTAATGGGCAATGCTTTCATGTCATAAATTTGGGCATAAGGTTGCTCAATGTGTTGCTTACAAAACCATCGTGACTAGAGAAGTACGAAATCAAAGGATTATAATAGGAATCAAGAAAATTTCCCATAATAACTTTTCTCCTCTTGGAAATGAAGTAGAATGTTCGATTTTTAACAACTTTGGTCAGGAAGAATCTAAATGCAGGAGAAAATTTCAACCATCACTTCAAAAGGAGAAAACATCATTAAATCCCAGGATATGGGGAAATAAGGATTCTCAATCAAAAAGATATGGCATAGTTATGTATGCAGAAGGATAAGAAAACCAGTGGTACATCGACAGTGGATGCTCCAAACACATGACAAGTGATAAAGAGAAAATTCATTCATATAATGCTTTAGAAAAGGAAAAGAATGTGTCATTTGGAAATGACACTCCAGCTGTCATTAAAGGCAAAGGTTATGTCTTCTTGAAAGAAAAGGTTAAAGATGGAAATGTCATGTATGTAGATGGTTTAAAGCATAACTTGTTGAGTGTCAGTCAAATGTGTGATCAAGGAAATGAAGTTGTGTTTCGATCAAACAGATGTGTGGTTCATGAGCTTGATACAGGAAAGACCATGATCCAAGGTACAAGAACTCCAAACAACTTATAAATACTCAAAGGAGGACAAAAACAATGATAACTAAGAAAAACAGATGAAAACTGGTTATGGAATAGAAGATTGGGACATCTAAGCTTTTCTCAAATAAGAAAAGCATGTAGGCTCAAGGCAGTTCGTGATCTTCCAGATATCAGCATCCTAGAAAATAGCATATGCAAACCATGTCAAGTCGGTAAGAAAACTAGAGTTCAATTCAATGAAAAAGAAGGATCAGCAAGTAAGCCTCTTGAACTCGTCCATACTGATTTATGTGGACCAACAAGGAAAAGGTCACCTCGTGGAAAAGAATACTTTATTTTATTTATTGATGATTTTTCTAGGATGTGTTGGATAGGTCTACTAAAGCATAAAGATGATCCATTTGAAAATTTTAAAGCCTTCAAAGCCTTAGTTGAAAATGAATTAGATCGAAAAATCAAATGTCTTAGATCTGATTGAGGGGGCGAATTCATATCAGATGAATTCTTTGAGTTTTGTGAACAACATGGAATGAAGAGGAAATTATCCATCGCAAGAACTCCTAAGCAAAATGGTGTGGTGGAAAGAATGAACAGAACAATTAAACAAATGGCTCAAGCAATTCTTGATGAAGCTTGCAACCTTCTGGGGTGAAGCTGCATTTGTTGCTGTGACTATTCTCATCAAAGCAAATGTTCGAGTAAATAGCAATCAAACTCCATATGAAATTTGGTATGGTAGGCCTCCTGCTATAAAACACTTTAGAGTGTTTGGAAGCAAATGTTTCATCAAAAGGACTGATGAAAAACTTGGTAAGTTCGAACCTAGAGCAGACGAAGGAATTATTGTTGGTTATTCATCCAGAAGTAAAGGATACAAATGTTACAATAAAAGACTTCGGAAAATTGTTGAAAGCATTGATGTTGTAATTGATGAAGCATGTAGAAATCCAGAAAAAATGAAATCAATAGAGGAATATGATAGTGAGGAAGATGGGGAATGCTTTCCCGCATCAAATCAAAATGCTATAGAATAAGAAACCAATGAAGCACCAAAAGAAGATACAACACATAGGGAAAGACTCCATCCAGGTATTTTCAGAAGAATCATCCAGAATCTCAAATTCTAGGAGAAAAAGGGGTTGGTGCATAGACAAGAAGAACTCTTACAGGGACCTCAAGTTATCTAGAATTACTATCCTCCACCGAACCTCAAAATGTAAATGATGCATCCAAAGATGAATGTTGGGTCAAGGCCATGGATGAAGAACTAGACCAAATTGAAAAGAATGATACTTGGGAATTAGTTCCTAGACCTCATGATAAAAATGTTATAGGAACAAAATGAATATTTAAGAATAAGATGAATGAAAATGGAGAAATTATTAGAAATAAGGCAAGACTTGTTTGTAAAGGGTATGCTCAACAAGAAGGTCTAGATTTTGAAGAAAATTTTGCACCTGTTGCCAGACTTGAAGCCATAAGGATGTTTCTTGCTCTTCTAGTTTTTGAAAATTCAAAGTATATTAAATCGATGTAAAATTATCCTTTCTTAATGGAGATTTAGAAGAAGAAGTTTATATTAGCATCCAGAAGGATTTATTCTTGGAAATGATGCAAAACTCGTATGAAAGCTCAAAAAGGCTCTCTATGGTCTGAAACAGGCACCAAGGGCTTGGTATTACCACCTTGACAAATATCTACAACAACAAGGTTTCACAAAAGGTTCTGCAGATAGCAATTTATACACAAAGATTGAAAATGATAAACTGTTAATTATTGTTGTTTATGTTGATGATATCATCTTTGGTAGCAATGAAGAATCCATGAGTCAAAATTTTTCTTCAGCAATATACAGCAAGAATTTGAAATTTGCTTACTTGATGAACTCACTTATCTTCTTGGTCTACAAGTACAACAAACAAAAGATGGTATTTTCCTTCCATAGACAAAATATCTCAAGAAGATCTTGAAGAAGTATGGAATGGAAGATTCTAAACCAGTATGTACTCCAATGGTAATAGGATGCAGTCTCAGTTCTAATGATGAATCACCAGAAGTAAACCAACCAACATACAAATCTATGATTGGAAGTCTGCTCTATCTAATAGGTATCAGACTTGATATCATGCATGCAATAGGAATTGTTGGAAGGTTCCAAGCAAATCCAAAGGAATCACATCTTCAAGTAGTTAAAATAATTTTCAAATATCTTCAAGGAACTCAGGACTTTGGACTATGGTATCATAAAGATACAGATCTAACTCTTCATGAATATATAGATGAAGATTGGGCGGGAAATGTCGATGATCGAAATAGCACTAGTAGAGGTGCATTCTATATGGGTTCACGACTATTGTCTTGGTTTAGCAAGAAACAAAGTTTGATTTCCTTATCTACCGCTGAAGCATAATATGTGGTTGCTACATCTTGTTGCACACAACTACTTTAGATGATGCAAACATTGCAAGACATTCAAATCACATGTACTCCACCGATTTCCATTCTATGTGATAATACAAGTGCCATCAGTATTTCGAAAAATATTGTCATGCACTCCAAGACCGAGCACATACCCATTAGGTACCATTTTCTATGAGAACAAGTGCTTGAACAAAAGGTTAAGTTGAAGTATGTTCCCTCCAAAGAACAGGTTGATGATATATTCACGAAACCACTTACCAGAGAAACTTTTGAATATCTCAGACAAAAGTTGGGAGTAGTTGTTGCATCACCCTGCTGTTAAATCTAGTTTTTAGAGGAAGGTTAGTATACACGGGTTCATGAAGTATAGTCACATATACACATGGGTTTCTGTAGCTAAAGGAGCATATATGTTTTTCTGACAGAAAAATAATGGGTCAAACTCTGATATGGGTACTTTGTCTGATATTGATGATTACATTCTCACGATATGCTTTGTTCATTTATTTTTATTTGACTGACAAATATGCCTTGATGGATTATTTGTTGACAATGCACAGGTAGCACAGGTTTAGGGGGAGCATTATCCCTCAGACACATTCAACATTGTTGGCATCATGGTTGTTGAGTTCAGCTATGGCTTCAGATACTTATATCATTTGTTTCATAAGTCATGTAAAGATCTAGGGTGTGATATGACTTCTTTTGTCATGGTCTATATTTGAATGAGTCCTATTGGACATATGATGTAATTTGTATCCCCACTTTGCATGGGATGAATGATGTAATAAATGTTGCATTTCTATCATATATAAACAAATGGTATATCCCCACTTGGTTGGGTGGATGAGTCAAATATGGTGTATCCCCACTTGGTTGGTTGATTGATGTATGTATAAGTCATTGGTCATAGGGAGGTCATACTCACTTAGTTGAGTTATAGAGTCATTTTATTATTTTGAAACATATCTCTGCAGACTTGGCATGTGCTCAGGGGAGCATGGAAAACATAATGTCTATCAAAAGGGTGTAGAAATTCTCACTGTAGATCACTTGATAATGTAATATACTAAAGCAAAATAGTTGATTTACTTCTACAACCAATTTAGCGGAAGCTTAATTGAACATGAGCAATATCAATAACTACACATATAACTGATAAGAAGGAATCAATCACACATAACACAGAAGAATTTACCCAGGGAAAGCCTCAACCTAAAGGCCCAACTCTATATTATCATACAAGTGGAAATATAGATAGTATTACAAAAAGAATCAGCTCAAAATCTATCCTACTCTCTTTGCAATACCTCTACTACTCATAGACAGTCAAAGGCCTCTATCTAACCTCTAGTCTACCTTCCAAGCCTCCTATTTCTTTGCGCAATTCTGATTGGGGTCCAGTGTAGCCACTTATGTGAATTGGCCTCTTCACACACTCACTAACCTCTGATCCAACTACACAGTCCTGAAGGAGATAAATCTTGATCATGCATGAGCTTCCTTTATAGGAAAAGTATTCATCCAACTAATAGTACATTGTCCCTTCTCTGATCTCAATTGGGCCTCTGTCTGAACTGACATGCATGAGTTATTCATGAGAGAAACTTCAGTTATCTGAAGTGTAGCAGTTATATGCAAGCATGCATTAACTAACTGAACTTACTTAATTTAAAAAACTATTTAAATCAATTATAACTGGACTTGACTCAGTTAACTGAGCCAACTAATTACTACTCAAATTAGAACTCATCCTAATCTCTTTAATTGATGGATAAATTCCTCAATTAATAGATAAACTGTTGCATGTCCTCACATAGACTTCATGTTTGATTTTTCACAACTAATTAACTCATGGAGAATTAATTAATTTATTTTCAAACAACTGTTAAGTTCAAATTCGAATTTTACTTCCTATTTTTAGTCCAAGGACTGACTAAAATAGGAATCCATCTTGAACTGCTAAAAATAGAATGTTATTTTTAACACTTCCATTTTTCATTCCCTGTTGCACAATCCAACACTGGTGCCCAAACTGTTATTTTTAGTAGTGCTATTTTTAGCATTTCTTGTTTCCATTTTCAACAAGGGGGAGGATAGCGTGGTCTGCGCTTTGCCCTTGATGTCAAAGGGGGAGAGTATTTTGGTGTTGCTTGATATCTCTAATAGTTTCTACAGCTTGCAGTAATCAACATCAACATGGTTTCCATCAAGTCCAAAAGGGGAGATTGTTGGGATTATGATACAAGTGTTATCCTTGATGGCAACTCACTCACAGGTCATTTCAGTTTTGATGAAAGGCAACCCACAATGTAACAGGTCCATTCAAATGTAACTAAGCATTGGTATAGAAGAACAGGAAGATGGAACTAAAGTCTACTAATCAGAATGAAGAAGTTGAAGGTAAAGGATGCTTAAAAGCAGTTTAAGATGTATACGTAGGTCCACTTAGTCAAAATAGTGTATACACGCTGGTTCATAGAACAAAAAGGGCATATACGTATACATGCACTTTCACAAGAAGAAAAGCGTGTATATGTTGGAAAATCAAGGAAATGCAAGAGACAATACAGGGGTCAATATCATGGTATTAGCCCACAATATTGAGCAGAGTAACGACTATTTGATCCCATCCAAGGATACCACAGGTCCTAAGTGGTTTTGGTCTAAGGTATTGAGAAAGGCCTAAAACTATATAAGGAGGAGAAGATCATAAGGCCAAAGTGAGCAAGTGAAATTGTTTCTAAGGAATACTTCTATCTGAAGTATAGTTTATGTTGCAGGGGCCATGTTTGTGATTTGATCTGAAATATTTTTTGCACCTTGAATTCAATGTTGGATCAGGATCATGAGACCTAAAATGAATTATCATTGAATGATCTGATATTGGTTGGGCCAGATCTAATTGTGTACACCTATTTTATTCTTTAAATGTCATGATCTTGGTTTTTCTGAAGCCTGGAATAGCAGTGAAGTTATGAGTTAATATTTGCAGATTTGTACATTGGTTCGTCTCGGTAAAAGTGTATGTACATGTAGGTTCTACTCTTCCAAGTAGCGTATACAAAAGAAAAGTCTTTTCTTTAGGTCTGACTGATCTATCTAATCAAATCTGTTGTTTTACTGTTGTCTACCAATGAAGTCTTCTTAGATCTGAATGAAAAACTGAATGCATAAGGAGTTTGATATCTGATTGATTGATTATATAAGTGAGAAGGGTGATCTCTGCTACTGCTTATGTAAAGCTCTGTAAATTGATAGTAGATGTTCAATATATTGCTGGTTGGTACATACTTGATTCAAAAGTTTTATGTTTCAGTAGTTTTGAAGGTATACACAGGTTTGATTAAAGGAAGTGGTGTATACACATAGGTTGGGTTCAGTAAAGTAGCATATACATTCTGATGTATGATTTTTGAGGTTGCAGCTGGTTCTGAATGATGATGCAGGTTTCTGGTTTCAGTACAATGTTTTGGTGATAGTGATCTAACTGTTCAGATTAACTAATTATTGGTTGATGCAATTTGAAATTTCTGATGGGTACAATATGAAAATTTGATTAAATGAGGCCTTCATATGTATTGTTGTGTACCAGGAGCATCTAGTCTAAAAATTTATGAAATGTGGTCCCTGGAGGAAGAGAGAAGGTCGTAGCCTTCTGTAGGTTGGAGCCTACATACTAGTAAAGACATTGGCTAGTACAAGAGCTAGGGGGTTGTAGCTCCCTTCCAGTAGAAGCTAGAAAATGAGAGAAGGTTGTAGCCCTCTGCAGGTGGGTGCCTACGTACTGGTATGAGTCTGCACTAGTACAAGATTGTAAATAGATTTTCTTATTATTAAAAGAATACAGGGACAACAACAGTAGGTGGTTTTCACCCACATTGGGTTTACACATTAAATCTTGGTGTTCATGTATGTTTCTTATGTGTGATGGTCTATTCTGCTTTTACTGCACTGTTTAATAAGTTACTGATGCACTCGTTAAAAATCAACACATGATAAATTGACAAAATCATAAGTTCTCTGGGTATACGCTGGTTTCTCTAATCACAGTAGCGTGTACACACTAGTTCACTTTACAGAAGTAGCGTATATAAATCTGTTTGGGAAATAAAAAATTATTGATTTGATAATACTGATTCACCCTCCCTCTCAGTATTATTTCCAATAGGAAATCCATATAATTTGACCACATATCTAATGAATACCTATGCTACATTGCTAGCTAAGAATGTAGACTTCATTGGAATGAAGTGAGCAACCTTTGTCAACCTATCCACAACAACAATGATAGAATCATGTTGTCTCATTGTCCTTGACAATCTTGTGATCTAGTCCATGGAAATGACCTCCCATGTCCACTCTGGAATCATAATTGGTTGTAGTAGCCCACTTGGATGCTTACAATATGCCTTCACACACTGAAAATCATAACACCTAGCCACAAACTCTACTACATCCTTCTTTAGATTCGGCCAATAATAAAAAAATTTCATTGCAGTCAATGTCTTCTGGTAACTTAGGTGACCTGAATAAGATTTCATGTGAAACTCCTTCAAGATCACCTTCTTGAGCTCACTACTATCTGGCACATATATCTTGTCCCTATGTCTAACCAATCCATCTTCTTCAAGAAAATAGTCCACATCCTATGAACTTACACCTATACCACTACCTATACCTGTACATGTACTACTACTTGTACTTGTACCTGTACCTTCATGCTAAGAGCGTCTTCCACCCTATTCTCCTTTCCTTTCATGTACATGATATTGAAGTAAACTCACTGATCATGGTCAAGCATCTAGCTTGCCAGGAATTTAGATTCGATTGGTGAAAGAAATACCTCAACCAATATGATCACTCATTAGTACAAACCTCCTTCCAAGAAGGTAGTGCCAACACATATTCAATGCATGTATGATTGCTTCTAACTCAAGATCATGCATCGAGAAGTTTTGAACATGCTCATTTAGTTTTTGTGACTCATAGAATACCACCAATCCATCCCGCATAAGGACCTCACCAAGTCCTCTCTTGCAAGCATCAGTGCATACTAAAAATTCATTGTCAAGATATGCAATATTTAACATTGGAGAATGTGTCAACAACTACTTAAGCTACTAAAAAAGCATCACACTCCTCTGTCCATTCAAACTTCTTACCTTTCCTCTGCAATGATGTAATAGGATACACAATTTGTGAGAAGTTCCTAATGAAACTCCTATAATAGCCTTCCAACCCCATGAATGATCTCACCTCATCCACATTCCTTGGAGCTAATCACTCCATGATGGCCCTTATCTTTTCCGGATCTACTACAATTCCCTCCTTGGAGACAACATGTCCCAAGTAATGTACCTCAGTCTGGAAGAAGCTAAATTCACTGAGCTTAGCATACAACTGATTCTCTCTCAACAATCTCAACATTGATGCCAGATGCTCCACATGCTCTTCCTCAATTTTCGAATACACCAATATGTCATCAATGAACATAATAAAAAACTTGTCCAAATAAGGACACAAGAAACTGCTCATCAAACACATAAATGTGTTGGGGCATTAGTCAAACAGAATGGAACTACAACAAACTCATAATGCCCATACCTAGTCCAGAATGTGGTCTTGTAGATGTCCTCTTCTTTGATGCATATCTAATGGTATCCTAACCTCAAGTCAATCTTAGAGAACACTATTGCTCCCTTTAGCTGATCAAACAAATCATAATTCCTCTATAATGGGTACTTGTTCTTGATGGTCACTTTTTTCAAATGCCTATAATCAATGCCCAATCTGAGAGTACCATCCTTCTTCTTCAAAAATAATACTGGTGCACCGCAAGGTGATACACTTGGCCTAACGTATCCCTTGTCCAACATTTCCTTCAACTGCAACTTCAACTCTGCCAACTTAGGTGTGCTCATCTTGTAAGGTGTTTTTGATTTTGGAGCTAACCCTAGCACTAACTCAATAGAAAATTTTACTTCCCTATGAGGTGGAAACGCTGAGATCTCTTCAGAAAAAACATCCTGAAAATGTTTTAGAATTGGGTACCTACTCAAAACATTTTCATCTTCAACTTCTTAACCTTTGTCACTAGAGATATGAATTGAAAATAGCACACACTTTTTCCTGTGACTATGTTTTTCCTGCATAGCTGTCACCATCCCAACTGATGTGGCTTTCTTCTTTCCCTATAATACTCTTGGTTCCCCGTTGTCATCCACACACTCAATGGCTTTGTCATCACAATCTACCATGGTTCTATGAAGGTACAACCAATCCATGCCCAATGATCCCAACAATAATACATTTAAATGTGTTGTGGTAGGCATACCATTCAAATCAAATGAAAAATCTCTTACCCAATGATGAACTCTCTTATTTGTACATGTAGCCAACTGCACTAACCAATATTCTGCATGCAATTCCTTATTGAAACCACGCTTATTCACCAAGTCATAACTAACATAGCTTTAATTAGATCCAAGTTCAATCAAAATAGAAATAACATGATCAAAAAGCTTACCATCCATCTCAATGATAGATGCCTGATGATTTTCTTATTTGTTGTTCATGATTGCATAAATACGAGGAATACTTTGCCCCACATCCCCAACAGTTTGTGCCTCCTATGCACTATATATCTTAGGCCTACCACCCTGATTCTACGGACAATCTCTCCTAAGTTGTTCCTCACCACATTTCCAACACTCTAATCATCGAGTATCATTACCTTTGTGTTGCTGCTATGATCCATGTCCCCGTCTAGCTACATTAAATGTATTTTGAGGTGCCACATTTTATTTCTCCCCTGGATTTTGAGGCCTTGCTCTCTTAGGCTACCATTTACCTTTACCTCTGTCTTTCCCTTTCCATCCTTGCTGATATTAATTCGTACGCTTTGACTGTTCATAAAAATGCTTCATTTTCACAATGACTTCCTCAAGTGATTGAGGCTCATCATACTCAATCTGATCTCTAAATGCTAATGAAAAACCACTGAGAAACCACTGAAATTTATCCTTCTCATATTTAAGATACAATACATACTTCAATAGCTCCAGAAACTTGGTCGCGTACTCTTCATCTGTCATTGACCCCATCTTTATCCCATAAAATTATTTGGCCTTACTGTCGTAGTACCTCTCTGACAAGTATTTCTTCCTGAAAATCCTCTTGAACTCATGCCAATTCAAGTCCTTTTTCATGATGTCTCTGAACCGCTTCATGCCTTCCCACCAAATGTCTTCTTTACCTTTCAGGTTGAAGATAGCGATTTTGGCCTTCATGTTTTCTGTGTACTCATGTAACTCAAAAAATTTGTTCATCCCAAGTATCCAAGCCTCTGCATCTTCTGGTTTCACATATCCATCAAAAGTAGGTGGCTTTTCTTTCTGAAACTCATCTGAAAAGTATCCCTATCACTCCTCTTGTATGGATGATAATGATAATGATCATGATGTCTATCTAAACTAGAACTAGAATAGTACTTGTACTCATCACCCCTTCTATCCGGAGTGTCCAATAGCCTGTCATCTCGCACCGTGTCAACTCTATCCGACCTATGTCTTCCAGGGGACCTACTTCCGTATGCCCCATTAGTTTTGTCCTCCTATCCATGTTTGATCCGAAGAGGCCTTGTCCCTGCAATTTTGACAAAATCTGAAGGAGTATTTCATTAACCTTTTCTTGTTTCTCTTGTGCATGTATGAACCTTTCCTTTTCAACCTTACAACTCCTTATTTCTTTCTTCAAGCTTCTCAGTGTGTTTGCCAAATCAGAAGAGTTCCCACCACATTGCTCATCTAATTCATAGGGAGAGTCTTTGTAGTCTACCATCTTTCTATTCATTTTGATCTTTCTCCTGCAAGGTATAATTTGTCAGCTAAACCAAATCATAACAAACCAATGTACCTTAGTATAATTTGGGGAGGATACCTCATCTATAAGATCTTCCTAATTAGCGTCATACATGTATAAGCATAATCATAATAGAACATAAACATATAACAACTAAGTGCACCAACGCACAACATCATTATAGCTAGAGTCTAGTCATCACTACATGACCATATCACTACAAATAGTATGACTTCACACATGACGACATCAACCTTACCAATGTACGTGGACAATACATAATCATAAACATAGACAATACACTAGCATACATGTGGACAACATACCAACATAAGCATGGAAAACACACACACATAAACACATATAATCAAGCATAAATGGACAATACTTGTAACAACTGGTAGAAACATGTAACCAAGAATACAAGAATGATGCATGTAAGCAACATATAAAAACATGTGACCAATCATACACTCATGATGACATACTTCATAGCAAAAACATCCTCTTTCACATGGTGACATCATTACAACCATGACTGACACCGTGCATATGCAACAAGCACATAGATCACAAGAATGATTGGAACACATGAAAACAAAATGAATGTATGAACAACACATCATCCATCCAGTCTTAGGGGTGAAGCATGTTCTAATACCACATTGTAACACCCTCCTCCCACATCTACCCAAGAAACCAACCAACTGGGGTAAACATGCGACAATGGGCTACTATGATTGGATTCAACCTCCTAGGTGATCTTAAGGAAATGGAATCAATGAAAAAACAACATACAACCCTTTCACATCAGCTACAAGGCCCCTAAGAACCATCCCAACACTTTTGTTAGCCAAACCCTGGGTCCCACTAAGGTTTTAGGCCACTTGACCCCTGGGAGCTCCCATGCTATGGGCCTGATAGTGTCCAGGAGGCTTTGGATGCTCTCATGACAAGGCAGGCCAGCGTCCAGGGGCTATTTTTCTCATTGTTGTGCCAACATCCCTGGGATTTGAGCCACTTTTTCAGGCCTAGAGCACAAGTCACTGCCCAGAATTGAATGACACCTTGAGAACAGAAAGATAACAAGAAAGCAATGATGCAAATAAAAGTACTTGAACAAGCCCTTAACTGGACCTCTACTGGCCATGACAGACATTCCATCAAACATGTCACGATTATGTAATCTACAAGTATAAACAACATATTTAACCATAGAGGTCTCTTAATAATATGAGAATCAATATGGAGCATTATTCCCCTATATCATTTGCTACATTATCATCTATTAGGTCATAGATACATTGTTCATTCATTTACAAGTAAAAACATGATGAGAGCCATACATAGATATTGTCATAAAACATATACATAACCAACATAATAACAATAAAAATACCACGAATAAATCAACCATAGAATCCACATATAAACCAGTACATCTACACATGAAAAACTAAGGGAATGAGTTTCTCATTAATGAATGTAGAAACAAACCGGGGATGGGACTACCACATTCCAGCCGACCATAGATTGGTTGAGCCAAATCTCTCTTCATCCAATCACCCCCGTGCCATATTCCAAGCATGAATGTGGTACTCATAACCAACCAAAAATAACCAAACAGGCATGGATGCTACCAGAGTTCTCCACCTAGACAGTGAAGAATTTTAGTGCCTCGTAGTCTCTTACGATTTGTCATAATCCACAATCTGATCCAAGGATCACTAGGCCTTACACCAAGACCTACTCTCCATGCTTTACCATACATCACATCTTGAGACTACTAGGCCCAACATAGAGAAATCCACCTCTTAGCTTTACCGTATATCCCTCCATTCACCAACGAGGATTCTTAGGCTCACCGAGGCACACAATCCTAGCTTTACTGCAACCCAAAATATGGATTATGGTTTACTAGGTTAGTGTATTTACCATGATCTATAATCTAGTTTAGGGACCACTAAACCATGTGTTTGTCATTTCGGAGATCCACCCCACTCAGCTTCAAATCCATCAGGTAATCTAGCTCAACTGAAGTATAAGAACCCATCTCATCAAGGCTATCTGGAAATGGCAAGGCTAGGCTAAAAACATGGTTACACCTAGAAAAACCCATGCCATGAAAGAAAACAACCACATGCAACACCATGCATGCCAAATCTAGAAAGGAAATTACACATGCAAATCAATATCTGCAAAGAATCCTAATGTAGTTTCTTGATCCTGCTCTTCCTTGCTTGCTCCTTCCTTCCTCTTTCCTTCTTTGTCTTTCTTGATCTAATGCCAAAGTGATCCAAGAAAACTCTAAGTGTCCAAGGTGAGAGAGAGTGAAAGAATAATGAGAGAGCTCCAAAAATAAACTGAAAAAAGGTTACAAACTGATCCTTAGAAGCCTTTTTATCAATTAGGCCTCTATTTTCTTCATTTTCCATTATTTTCCTTCAATTTCCTCCTCACATGCAACTTGTGACCTATCCCCTTCCTTTTCTCCTAATTTCCCTTATTTTCATAAATAAGTGTGCCAAAAATGCCAGTTTTCCTTCCCAAAGCTTTAGCCATTGCCTTTGCTAATTTGCTTAGCCATAATAAACCAAATGAACCCCCCTAGGATTTCTTTCCGAACAATCAGCTTGGAATCAGTGTCCCATCAACCGTGGTTATTATTTTTAACTTTTATTACATGGAATTTTCACCAGGGCTGTTACAGTTTCTTCATTACAAGAACAATGTTTGAGACCTAATCAGTAAGAGGAATTGGGTAAATGAAACTAGCAAGCATAATTTTTTCAACCTCCACCTTAATAGCAACAAATTTCTTAGGATGGACTAGACACAAGTGTTTTCGAGCTAGATTAACATATGGATATGTTTTGATCTCATTTACAACAATGTTTGGATAAATACTTGTTATCTCTTCATATGACCAGGCGAAAACGTCTCGAAATTTCTAGAAAAGGGATTTATAGATCTTCACCTCATCGGGAGAAAAAGATGCACAGATGTGTACATTTTTGACAATTCCGAGTTTAATCAAAATATCAAGAAGAACAATCTCTTCAATATTCGATAAATTCTTCTCAGAATCAATGTTGTGAACAAATAGGAAATCATAGATATCTCAACAACATTGGGCGAATAAATATTACCAATATGATCCTCAGAGGCATCAGGTAAGGAGGAATGATGATGATTATTGTCCCACGGTGCATCATATGACATCATGAATTACATGATGATTTCATTAGTAGAGAATGTATCAGAGAAAGGATCAGAAGATGAACCATAATCTCATGAATGATCGACCAAATCTATTGAGGAAGAGAACTCATAATGTGTCAAACATGCTGAGTAGATAGCTTAATTTTTTAGCTCAATGGGATTGAGTGACATATGGTCATAAAATGCATCAACATTAGAAGTGCATGGTACTATCCAAGGATCAAATGGAATAGTAAAAGAAGAGATCATGTTGATAAATGAAACCATATTTGGGTTGTTAGGAGGAGGAAGGGAAAATGTTCCCATCAAAGTGGAATATTTAAGAAATCCAACTCCAACATGCTGATAAGAATGTGGGTATTTCCCCACAAGATGGATGTTTTCGACTATTTCAGAATTGCTGGAAAAAAAGGTTAGTTGATCAATGGCCACAATGCCCCCCTCATGAGGGAAAATGATCATTCTAAAATAGGTCTATATGATAGTGGCCATGGAATAAATCCATGTATGGCCGAGTAAAATGTTATAATCCAATGGTCTGCCTATAACTTCAACTTCTACTTACACCATTTTTCTAGGAAATTATACCTGTAACAAATTCAAAATTCCATGGGGCTTGAAGCCTCTTCCATTAAAAGCTTTGAGAGTAGTGAGTGACCGGTTAAGTTGAGGAGAACCTATAGCCTTGCAAAAAGAAAGTGACATGATACAGGTTGAACCTCCTTCGTCCATAATTTTCCGATTGATGGTCTTACCTTTAAAAGCAACCTAGATCATAAATTCCAATTGCGATGGAAGTTTGGGAGTATGATTATCATGATTAAAGACTAAAACACTAGAATCTGAAGGATTGATGCCTCCAATTGTAGAAAGTAAATCCCTGTTCTGGGTGGGACAGTTTTGCAAACCTTAAGAGATGACATTGTTTAAGGAGCTTGACCCAGATCCTCAACTATGTTACATTTTTGTGCAGCTCTCGCACGAGGATTGAATGCTGATTTGTGAATAACACCCTTAGGAGGTTTAATAGTTAGTTCATTTGGAATCATATTTGGATAAGGATATGAAGTATATGAGTTAGAAATGGTAGGTTGATTAGTAGCCTTGCCAGCTGAGGGATTTAGATTACCATAGTCCTTATTCCTCATTGCCACCATAACTTCATTTTTCTATTTGGTGGAGGACAACATCATAACTAAGGAAGAATAAGCTAGATCCCATGCGACCATGTTTGTCTCCTAATTAGGAAAGGGATCTATCAACGCAACAGGTGTGACAAATGATGACTTAAGGAGTTGATTCACCCGATGTGGACAATCCCGAGTAAAATGTTCCTCATTATAGATTAAGCATGGATAAAGAGGTTTCCATTTTTCTTTAGGAGACTGGTTATTTTATTTGTCCCATGAAGGATTATATTTCTTCTTATTTCAGTTTCCTTTCTTCTTACTTCCTGGTTGTTGAGACTAGCCTTTCATGGATTGGATGACATTAATATCAAAAGTAGTCGTAGGAGTAACAGAGGACAGGTTTTGGGAAACCACAATAGGATATGAACCAGCTGGTTTACTCTCTGACTATTGGCTAGTAGAACCAATCATGCCATCAACAACATGTGATTATTTATTTGAAGGTGATGGAATAGTATGATGAGGCCTCAAAGCATTGGGTATTTTGTCGTAGACTATTCTTGATTAAGTGTAAATGAGATCAAGGTATTGGGCACGAGAAACAACTTTCTCTTCAATAACAACTCCACCTTTAGCAATGTCTTCGTTATAGATGGTAACAAAGAATTATTATACCATTTAGCCAATAATTGGGATCAAAGGTTTTGACCAAATGAAGGTGGCATCACCACTCATGAAAATGATCAAAAATGTGAGTGGAGTTAGTCTATTTGAAGGAGGTCAAAAGTTTAGTTCCAGTCCCATAATGAATGGGTAACTAAAAATGAGGTAGGAAAATGGTTGCTAAGGCATTGAAATTGTTAAACAAAGCTCATGGTAATTCAATATACCACTTTGTTATTGTACCAGTAAGGGTTCATTGGAAAATTAATAAATGGATAGAATCAAACTTTAAAGTGTTGGATGAACACAATAAATGATATGTCATAACATGCATGGATAGGATTTCTCTAGGGTTTCCATTGAATTTGGGAATGTCACTCATAAATTTCATAGGAATGACCAACCACCAAGGAGAGTGACAAATGGGATCATTTGTAAGTTAGGTTAGGTATGGAAATTCAAGGGTTGCTACAAATTGCAACTTCCTATTAAACTCCGGTGGAGGGTATGCTGGGTAAGATGGAATGGCTTAAGCAACAAGTATCTGCGCTCCTAGATAAGGAGGATTTTGGTAGCCCAAGTAAACATAACCATGTTGCCCAGTTCCAAGATAACCTTGGAACAATTGAAATGGTTGGGTTTGAATTTGTTTTCCTTTGTAAGGCATTTGCGAAATACCTTGGTATGGTTGCTCCAAGGGATTTTGCGTCATCCCTACATGAGGTTGGCTAGTTTGCTCTTATTCCATGCCATCTACAGGTTGATTCACTTACATTTGAGGAATAGCTGGACCAAGCAGTGGAGGATGTAAGGAACCTTGATGAGGATGGGTAAGTGGGACTTAGAAGGTCCCATATACTAGTGGAATATGTTGAGTTAGAGGTGCGGCCTACATAGGTTGACTTACATGAGATAAATCTTGAGTAGGTTGGGATATAGGTTGGAAAGCAAGAACCTGGGGCATAGATGGAACAAATTGATAATGTTGGAATTAATTCACAACAGGTCCAAGTTGTATGGGAAACTTAGGATTCCAAGGACTAGCATCCATTCTTGGAATTAAGGGACTCGAATAGGGTATAGAACTAGCTTGTGGTATTTGGTCAGGGGATGGGAACATTCCAGAAACAAGTTGCCCCCTTACTAAAATATAAGGAGAATATGGAGGAAACTTCCCCCGTGGAGGAGGGTAGCCAATGTAAGGTGGAGTGGGATGTTGCAGATGTCCATATCTATTGACAAACATACCATATTTCTGCTCCAATGAAGGTTGAGATGTAGTAAGAGGAGAATATTATGTGGTGCTTATCAAAGAAGTATCAAATGGCATTCTAGATGATGATGACATGGGAGAAGTCCATGGAATGGTTGATGCACTAGAAAGGGTACTAGATAATGATTGCTAACTAGGTGGAACTATTGGAATACCATATAAATGTGCTTATAGTGATGTTGCAAACATTGAAGTAGCTACAACATTGGTTTTCTTGCTCATAATGGTAGATTATGATTGAGATACAGTAATTAACTCATTCAAGGTTAAAATTCCCATAGATTATTTCAGAGGGAAACTCAAAGGTGAGTTGAAAATAGGAGAATCAAACAAAGGAGATTGTATCAAAGTATGAGGAGTAGTGACTTGATAACCCTCTTAATTGAACAAGAGAAGAAGGTCGAGACACTTCTTGAAGAATTTCCTCAATACTCAAAAGACTAGGTGAAAGTTATTCACCGTTGGGTCCAAGATATATAAATTGTGGTTGAGTCAAAGATATAGGAAGAGAAGAGGAAGAACCTAGAGTAACATGTATAGTTAACTGAGGTTCCTTGGGTTGTATATCCTCAGGTTGTAATGTTTCTGAATTAGGAAACTCAGGTTCAATAAACTTAGGTAATAAAGTTTCAGGTGCTTTAGTTTCGATTGTGTCAGACTCACCAGCTAGTAGAGAAGTGATCTTAGGTTCAATACTTATAGGAAGAGACATATCTGGTTGGTTAATTCAGATGTAGGTCCGGAAGGGGTAGCTTCTGAAGTACCAGTTTCGATAGTTTGCATCATTTTGTTCTTTTGACGTCTAGGAGTTTCCTTTGGTGGAAGAGGATGCAATAGTTTCATCCTACTCGAATGACTAGATTGTTGGAGTTGTTCTTCCATGATGGTTTAATCAATTTTAGAAATTAATAGAAAAAAAAAACAAAATAGGGGTAACTAGGCAAACATGTTTACTAAGAAACGGTGAACCAAGGATTTACGCACAAGTAAGAAATATCTCTGAATGTTGTGTTCGGTGTATCACAATGTACAAGGCGGCCAACTCGAGTACCTATGGTGGGATAGCAACCTAGTGGGGACTTCAAAAATATACTCGGAGGTACGTGGAAGTGTAGTCCATAGTAGCGTTGTCTAGTGTGTAACCATTAGATGAGAGTGTTCCCATTTAGTTATCATGTGTGAAGTGCCATCTAATATAGCTGAAGGTATGTGGAGAACAATCCTATTCACTTACATACATGGAATGGGATATCACCCCCAGAATGTAACATTGAAAAAAAATGAAAACTCCTAGTTTAAAGACGCCAAAACACGTCTCTAGCATATACCGATATATGTTTGTGTTAATGTTCCAAATGCTTCTTAGATTGATTCAATAAATTTTAAGTTGATCTTTGATTAGGTTTTAGTTTTCAAGATTCACCATGAGTTTACCTGAATTCCCTAAAATGTAATCTAGCATGATAATAAGAAATCTTTTCTTTTTAATGAAAACCTATCTATGAGAAGGAAGAGATTCAAACAAGAATTCAACAAACAAATGATGCAACAAACAACATTTCCTAATCAAAAATTTCAAATGCAGCTGCTCCAATTTCCTAATTTCATTCAAAACCCAAAATGCATTAAAAAAATATGCAAAATAATGAGAATTTTCTTTTCTTTCCTCTTAATCTTCAAATGAAATGAAAGCTAAGATGCAACAATATCGTTGATAAAAGAAATCACACAGAATATGACTGTAATATACATTTATTCAAGCCAATCACAGATCAAGAAAAATGTTCATAAAAGACCTTATTGATGAGAAAAAGAAAAAACCAATTTTTTTTTTTTTACCAAAGGCTAATAAAACCAAAAGAAAACACAATGATGGATTTTCAGAGGTAAAGACAAACTCAGAGACACAAGGAAAACGTTCTGAACCAAAGAAAATCAAAGAGAAAGGGAAATGAGAACAACTTTTTTCTTCCTACAGGAATCAACGCAAGTGCAGAACAAACACCATTGCACTGTAGTGCAGACATAGAAGGAACAAGTGCCCTGAAGCACTTTATCTCAGAATAGGGAATGCGCTAGGATTTCTTCAGTCAAAACATGACAAAAGAAAACCATCCAAGCTAAAAAATGTGTTTTTTTGAGGCCTATAAATGTTTGAATGAGTCATTTAAGGTCGATTTGAGAGGTGAAAAGTGCTAAGGTAAAGGAAACCAATAAGGGAAAATATTGATCCCCAGTGGAGTCGCTAAATTTTTATGTGAATTTTTCATGATTGCCAACAAAGGTGAATTCCCTAGATCTAGTGATTTGATCTATAACAACAAAATAAAAAATGATTCGAGTTTCCCTTAGAGAAATTAGAAAATGGGAAAGAATCCTACTTGGAATTTATATCAAGCCTTACTTTCCTCCTTGTTTATAAGCTTCAAATGCTACAATTAGGACCCACACACACGATTAAAACAAGAAAAGGAATCACAATCAATGTTTCATAATCTAAAATATATATTCAATGAGTTAGCATAGCATTGAAATAAATGAGTGCAAACATAACACAAAAGATATAGGAAAAAAAACATGCGCTTTGTATTAACAAATATAAGAGTGAGTTACAACCATAAATAGAAGTCTCCATTTATAGATGTCTCCCCAAGTTGAATTGTCCTTCCTTTAAAAAAAGACCAACTCAAAATCAATCCTAATGCATGAATTTGATGAATCCTTAGGCTCAAAGCATCAACATGATGGTACTATCAATCTCTAAAAGCCAAACCTGAGGCTATGGAAGCAAGTAAATATATAGGGAAAGAGTGGTAGTTTAAGATTTACCATTCTAGGCTTATCCACATATGATGGGAGGATGAGCTCATGGGATAAGGGATAGGTCCATTAGAGTAGGATCAGATAGGAACTCGAGATCTCTATCCATGGTAAATAGTTAAAACCACCTTGGAAGCTTCTCGAAGAGGAAGCTTCGAAGATATTTTTTTTGCCTTGAAATTCTAGAATCAATGCACCTGCAAAAGGAAGCAACATGTGCTGACCAACATTGGTTCCAAAGTATGCAACACGTGTTGAGCGCAGGTGGCCAAACATGCAAAGTGTGTTGGGGCTAAAAAATTTGTTTTTGAGCTAATTTTCCAAGAAACTCAGACTTTTTGGAGAAGTGCTTCTTAGGTATTTGTGAAGGGATTATTGATCCTGATTTAAACAAGAATGCAATAAATTACAGATATAACCATAAATACAGAGACACGGCAGAAATAACACTTCATTTCATTAATATCAAATACTGAAATATGCTTAGAAACATAATGGAAATAAGACTAGCTCAGGTGATGGTAGCTTACCTCTAAGAAGGGATCCTAAACATCCAAAAACCTAACCCTGGGTGATGAAGCACCAAACTATGGGCCCCGTTTGGGTAAATTGGTACATCAACTTCCCAGGGTTGTAACTTTGGCATACAATCTCTGTTTAATGCGCACAATACCTCATTAGAAAGACCTGTTTGAGGACTATAACGTTTGAGTGGCCAACATAAATCAATTATCCATTTTGGCCCCATTTTTCCCAAAATACGTCATTTAGGGCCTCAAAACGGCTCTAGAAGTTTAGGACCCAAAAAACTACCAAAAATAGTAAAATGTGCTACAAATAAGGAAACTAAAAAACTGAAAGAAACAATGGTGGGGGTCCAAGTGGAATAGGTGAGTGGCCACCAATATCCACCTGGATCAATTATAAAAAAGTGTTCAAGGATGTTGATTGATCCAGTTTGCAGGCCTATTGAGCAGAAGTGACAAAATGGCTTGTAACAATGTTCTCTTTATAGGGCATTAGATCATGCATCTTGCTACACCTATCAACTACCATGAATAGGTAGTCATGTCCCTTCCTACTTGTTATTAAAACTCCCAAAATTCCATGGAAATTCTTTCCCAAGGATAAGTGGATACAAGAAATGGATGATATAGACCTCATTTATTGCCACTAGGATTATTGGTACAATAAAGAACGTGACATGTTATAAACCTAGATATGTATTCTTGCATCCTGGACCAATGCACATCTATATACAAGTTTCCCACTATATTCTCTGCACCAAAATTCCTTGTAACCATGGATGTGTGAGCCTCTCTAATCATTTGCAATTGCTCACATTTAGGAACAAATTACATATCTATCCTTTACAGTAACTCATTCTAGAGAAGGGAGTCAAATGTGTTGTCAACATCATGCACCTGACTCTAGCTATACAATTGCTAATGTACCTCCTTGAAATAATAATACTCTACATATCCCTATTTGTATCCATCATTCATGAAAGGATCCATGTGCATCACAGTTCCCAAAGTTGTGATGTGTTGATGGTGCTCAAAATTCATTAACCAAGTGGTCTCCTCGATGTGAATTCCTAATTAGACCTCACACTGTTTGGAGTAGGAGCACCATTCAGAATATTGGCCTGGTATCCATTTATCTAAGAGATATGCCTTGGATCTAACTATCAGCAAGAGAGAGGAGTGTGAATGCGCCTTCAAAAAGTAAGGGGGTGTGCCTGGTGAGTGTTTGATAGTATGTGTGTCAAATTTATTTCAATACGGAGGGGAGGAGAAGTGAGCCTCTAAGAGAGGGGTAGTAGTACTACCTTATTAGAGACACACATGAACAAGAAGGATCTGTACAACATCAAGAAGAATAGTCCATAGAGATGCAACGATCATTGCAACCAATGTAATAAGGAAGACTTGTCTAATATCCAGCAGAATAGTCCACGAGGATGTGACAATGATAATAGCAATCACAACACATTCTTAATATGATAAGTATAGAAATAAAAGGAATAGTTTAGCTACGCTAGCACAAATGAAAGTAGACAAGAATTACAAACATTCATAGAATAGTCTTATAAATATCCGTAATCCATGAATGAAGAACGTGTTGGTCTTGAAGACTAATTTTATTAAGAAAAAGTTCCAAGACAAATGTATACAATGAAAATCACTAGCTGCAATAGTGGAGCATTGGAGCCACTTGTTGCTCCTCAAAAGAATTGATATGTCTCTCTAATGCCTTGTGGGAGGAGCCAAGGTGAACAGTCCTTTGCTCATATAGTGAGGGAGTATATATAACCAAGAGGTGATGCTTCTCCTTCTTTGTGACTCTTGACTACCCTCATGATTGTTTGAATTCCTATGAATTTTCAACTTTACATGATTCTTCATATTCTACACATGTCCTTTCGACTTTCACTTTACAATACATTTTTGAAACATATGTTACATCATTGGCCATAAGGTGTGGCATGTGACTACTCATGACATGACACTGTTGACATGGAATGCATGATGATGTGGCAATCTCAAGCCACTACTATTGCTAAGTGCTTAATGTCTACTTCTTCTTTTCACCTCCATATGACTTGGTGAGAAGGAATATTCAATGATCTTAGGTCTTGAGTTCCAATTGCAAATTCATGTCCATTTTTCTTCTCTTAATTGGTTAGCTTGTGTATTTAGCTACAAGTGTTTCTTTAAGAAATATGCCCTCCTTCATATCCTTCTTCATCATATTTCCATGGTGTGATATGGTAACTACATTTGTAATTCACTCATGACGAGACAACATCAGTCTGAAAACTCCCTATTATAAGATAATGCATTTTGATCCATTAATTGAGGTAGAATCGGGCGGCAAGTCAGGATAGAAGGCTCAGTGACTATGTAGTGCATAGTTCTAG
The DNA here is from genome assembly GCA_031772625.1 of Pinus tabuliformis. Taxonomy (NCBI): domain Eukaryota; kingdom Viridiplantae; phylum Streptophyta; class Pinopsida; order Pinales; family Pinaceae; genus Pinus; species Pinus tabuliformis. The sequence continues at coordinate 1,753,845,172 of CM062816.1, read as the reverse complement.
TAGACAGGGGAAAGGTTTGAGATCTGAGACTGTGTCGTGCACATTTCGAGCAAGACTGAAGGAAAAAATGTGTAGTTTTGAGAGCTAGTTGGATAGGATGAGGGAATAAGCACTGAAAGGACATGTTGTACATTTTTGGGAGCAAGGGAGGAAGGGATACTGCACAATTTCATAGTTCAGAGGTTTAAGGGATGACCTTGAGGCTTGTGATTGTGGTGCATAGTGAAGGCCAGGCTAGGAGGAAATATTGTGCAATTCTAGTGGTGAAGGATGGAGCTTGAGCATAAAAATGAAGCAATGTTGCAGTCCTAGGAGACAGGAACTACACATTGCACAGTCTCAAGGGGTAAGGTCACAACTAGAGGACTGGAACTACACAAGGCATAGTTCAGGGAGGCCAGGTGAAGCCAAGGTTATTAATCGGGAAACCTTTTCAAAAATGGCTAAGTGTAAGACCGGTTAGCTTGATGTGAAAAATGATAAGACTTCGACTGTGATGTCACACTTAGAGTAATTAACAACACAACAACATATATGACCCATTAAACAAGAATAATACATTTACCTTTGTGTGACCACTTTACAACCATTTATAACAAGTGCATCACTTAATATAGACTTTGAGCCGATCGTGACAACACTTGTGCTATATTGCTCAAAGCCTTGTGAATGGGTGCAAAATATGTTTACATAGTTAGAAAAACTCATATACACAATGATATACCCTTGAAACCATCGGAAAAGGTTTCTTCACATTATGCAACAATGAATCATTCCAAAAGATGAAAATTTATGAAACTTGCAGAAGGGAGAAAAATACTTCAAGAAAGCTCATGGAATAAGCTTTGGTGTTTGTGACAACAATGTACAAGACCTAGGAAGTCTCTAAAATTGAGTGTAAGCCAAAAATTTGGAGGGTGTTGTAGTAGCTATAAAATTTGCGACACATTGGTAGAATTCCAACTTCTTTGTCTCAGTTAACTTCTTCTGTGTAGGGCCTTGTTTATTCAAGGAGTATTGATTCATTGTGCAGATTACCTTGTTCTTTCCACTTACCCCACGAATAGACATGACCTCGTTTATGCCTTCTTGGATGAACATAATGTAAGATTTAGCGATATCACAATGTTTCGAGTTGGGAAGGGCAGTGTAGCTTGTGAGCTTAATATTTTCGGAGTATAATTTTTCATCTTTAGTGTTTCTCCACTGCGAACATGCTTGGACAGTACCCCGGTGGAGTCACATAGGAAAACAAGAATTACTCCATTACTAGGGAGCCTGGATAGCACCCTAGAGGATCTGTTTGCTTCACCTCTCTGTGCAAGAATCCTTTCCCTTCTTTCAACTTTATTTATTTACTTTAAAGAGGAGTGTGCATCAACACTTATTCATTTTAGGTCAGAAGAGGGATCTAGACTTATTGAGAGAAGAAGAGGTTATTCCTTCGGAGAAACATATAGAGACCTGTGATTTAGGTTATCATATTGAGATTGTTCCCCTTCTCCTCTTCTATTGATTAGATAAGAATGAAAACATTGAAACATAAAGACTGAGTGTAAGCATAAGGTTTCTAGAATAGACATGGATTCATGGTTGGACCAAAAATCTCCTTATGGATGGATCATATTTTCCATCGAAACTTCATGAGCCAAAAGATATAACCAACACAAGGAAGATTGACAAAAGGTTAGACAAATGTTGAAGTGTCACAAGACTCTTTATATTTCATCCACACACGTACTAAGAAGCCACAACATGTCTAGGCACAACACTTATTCACATGATGAAAACAAAAAGAGACAAACAACAAGAAACAAAACGAAAATAAAGACAACACACAAAATGGAAACAAAACCAGAAGACAAGCAAAATAATATAAACCAAAGCATAATGCAAGAGAAAGTAAAAAAGTAAAAGAGAGACTAAAGAGAACAACAAGAGATGGGTCCAAGAGAAGGAAAAATAAGGTGCAGCTAATCCTACTCCTAAATTAACAACTATAAGGTCAGGGTCACATATAATGGAATTTCCAATGTAGCCACCATAGTTGTTCTCGACCTCTATCCACAAAGATATGAACAACTAAAACATATATAAAGTAATGTGCAATAGAAAAGGTAGAAATTTAATAACTTGCACAAAAATTTAAAGGTATTTCCTGTCAGTAGAAAGATGGGCCATAGCCTCTATTTATATCTAGTGTACATTCTTACCCTTTCGACAAGAATAATCATTTGATAAACCTCAGAAACTTGTCGCAGATGTGTATCCATATTCACTGAACTCCTTAGAAAGCATGAGGAAAGATTGAAACTCGTCACTTCTGACAGAGCTTGCCAGGTAAGACTGTTCCAACCATTCAATGATTGGATCGTAAAATCCATGATGATCCTCTTGAAAATCATGAAATCTTTGAAAAGAGGAATTTTCAATTAGATGCATGGGATTATGTTGGGAATTTTGTGAGGAAAAACATATCTAATAATATTCGATAATCATGTCGAGACAACTAGGACTTGACATAACCATGATCGAAGGCTGAAGTGTCTCAATTTCTTGACAAAAATCTGAATAGTGAGATGTTGAAGGATGAATATTGAAGGATGTAAAATAATTGACATTGGATATACTAGTGGGAAAATGATAACATGAATGATATTCATCAAAGAAAGAATAATGATTGGATGAGCAGATTAAAGCATCAGATTCCTAGTTTGTAATAAACAAAGATAAATTAATTTGAACAGTTCTGCGAATGCTCTGAACAATCAAACCAATTCATTGTAAGCCAAATGTGACAAACTGTTTTCTTGTGACTACTTACAAAGTATTCAAACATTGTAATCATGAAAATATTTTAAATGGGATGCCAACAAAAAAAATACACGAGACTAGTCAGGACATGGTTAATGGAGAAGAACTTGATTCGTATGATAACTCATGCATTCATTATTACTCAAGAGTACTTTAGCTGTGATGAAGGGGAATATTTGAAATATAACATTTGCGAGAAAAACCGGGAGCTGGATATTAAGAAATGAATCTAATAGGAATGATTCCTTCGACCCCAAAATAGTATTTTAACTTATCAACTTCGCAATTCCATGACTCTATGAGAGACACACTTCCAAACCCAAGTTTGATGCAAGAGATTTGCTTGAAGATGAATAAATTGAAAAGACTCTTGAATCCTGTCTGAAGTAAAATATTGAAAATTTGAAAGATCACATTCAAGATAATAAAATTTTTTGAAAAATATTTTGTCATCGAGTGAAACAATGCAAAGAGAAGGATTGTGTGAGAGAAACAAAACTTGGCTTAGTTTAGGGGGCTCAGTAGAGTCGCGAGATCCTAACATAACCATTAACGAAAGTTGAAGTGCCTCGACTCCCTAGCTGGTCCTGGAACTTTCCAATATTGTAAAATCGTATTTGGAATATTGAACCAAATCATGCATGGTTCAAAGATAAATGCTACCACTGGTTTCAATAAAGCCACTACTCATCAAATGGCAACCATCTCTATCACTGATTTCACTGGATTTTTCAACTTCAAAAACCAGATTGCTCAAGTCAAAAGTTTCTTCTGATTGCAAATTCAAAGATGAATGAATGGGGTAAATTTCATGAGAAAGATGATTTGAAGAGTTATCTTCATGCAATAGAAGAGATTATGAGGGGTGGAAAGAGTACTAATGATTTGATTGTTTTCATTTGCATCATGGATAATCTAACTACCTTGTGTCAATTGATAGCATAACTTATTAGATTGAGAACTCAGAGATCATTGAGTATATCCGTCACAAGTAGATGCATCACAGATGATAGAGCACAAGAGATAGTGAGATGAAGAGGAAGCTTTGATAAGCATATCTTCTTTGACCGAATCAGATTCTAGATCTAAAGTAACTTCTTCATGAGAAATTAAAAGATAATATGATGCACTTGGGCATTCATGATCACATACATCAATAATGTCATCATCATTATAATGATTTTCACCTGAAGCTACAGATTGATCAAAATAATTTATTACATTTGATTTACTAGTGATATTAGTAGATTGAGAATCATCCAAGAATGGAAGCACATTGATTTGACATGGAGATTTTTGAAATAGAGAAGAAAGATTGAAATAATTTTCACCTTCCTTCTCCTCTACCTGTGTAATGTGACTACCTTGTATCTGATCACAATTTGAACTAGAAACATGAAAATTAAAAGAGTGTGAAAGAATAACTGGTGGAGTAGATTGATCATGCGGGTCACAGTAAAAGGAGTCATAGCATGTAAATGATAAAGGATCACATAAATCTAGATAAGAATCAAAACTAAAATTATGAATAGTAACATAATCCTGCAAAATGGAGGAGCTAGTCTTCACTGTAGGCCTCATGAGACAATCTGGAATTTCCTCCATAGAATCTGAGTCATGAGAAACAAAAGAAGAATGAGAAGATGGATTAGGAATTTGATTTGTGAATTTTCAACTTTATTACCATTGCACAGAGGAACCTTCATCGAAACTAGAAAAGGAGGAGGAAAAGGATCAAAAGGAGCAGTAAATTCCTCTGAAATTAGAGGTGTCTCATGATTCACAAGAGTTGGGGTACTAGGAAAATTAGGGGGTTCAGGTTCACCATGTGAAGAGGTAAGAACCAAGAACTTAAACTCTTGTTTCAAGAAATCTTGATTCATGTCTTCTTCAGAAATGTCACAACAAAGGTGAAGGAATTGATCCAAAAAATCCTCAACTGATTCATTAGGCTTCATTCTTAAGAGATTGGTTCTTTTACAAACATCTCAGTAATTATACCTATCAAAGGCTTGATGAAGCTCCCCAAGGAAATGATGAAGGGAATGGATGGAAGCAGGTGGCAAGGTATGGCACCATAGATTAACATGGCCTTCAAGGGTGAGGAAGAAAAGAACACAATAAAACTCTTCATCATTGATTTCATAAGATTCAAAAAATTTAATAAAATAAAAAATGTGCTTGGTTATGGATGTTCCATCCTCACCATCAAAATTTAACTCAAACAACTGATAGAGAGGCTCATCGAGGATTGAGAATAGATAAAGGGAAAAATTAGAGAAACACCTCGGGAGTAAGATTTGAGTATGAGCCATTTTAGATAAGAGATTCAAATCAGATTCAATGGGATCAACTTGTTATTTGGCCCTCCTTCTAGCACCACTGGTGACAGTGCTAGAAATCTGTCAACCAAGGGATCTTTTCGATGTGAAGTCCCAATTAGACCTCACACCGTTTGAAGTAGGAGCCCCATCCAGAATATTGGTCTAGTTTCCAGTTATCTAAGAGATATTTCTTGGCTCGAACTATCAGTAAGAGATAGGAGTGCGAATGTGCCTTTGAAAAGCAAGGCGGTGTACCAGGTGAGTGTTCGATTGTATGTGTGTCAAAGTTCTTTCACTATGGAGGGGAGGAGAAGTGATCCTTTAAGAGAGAGGTAGTAATACCACCCTAGTAGAGACACACATGAATAATAAGGACTCATACAACATCGAGTGGAATAGTCCACAAAGATGTGACTTTCATTGTAACCAATGTAACAAGGAAGATCTATTTAATATCCAGTGGAATAGTCCATGAGGATGCGACAATGATAATATAAATTACATCACATTCTTAATATGATAAGTACCAAAATAACCAAAATAGTTCAACTACTTTAGCATAGATGAAGCATACATGAATTACAAGCATTTACAAAAATAGTCTTACAAATATCCATAATCCATGCATGAAGAACATGCTAGCCTTGAAGCCTTTTGTTATTAAGTAAAATTTCCAAGACACATGTATACAATGAACATCACTAGCTTCAATAATGGAGTGTTTGAGACACTTCTTACTCCTCAAAAGAATTGATCTGTCTCTCTAATGCCTTGCGAGAGGAGCGGAGGTGAAAATCCTTTGCTCATACAATGAGGGAGTATATATAACCAAGTGGTAATACTTCCTCTTCCTTGTGACTCTTGACTACCTTCATGATTGTTTGAATTCCTATGACTTTTCAACTTTACATGACTCTTCATATTCTACACGTCCTTTGGACTTTCACTTTACAATATATTTCTGAAACATATGCTACATCATTGGCCACAAGGTGTGGCATGTGACTACTCATGACATGACACTATTGACATGGACTACATGATGATGTGGCAATATCAAGCCACTATTGGTGCTAAGTGTTGAATGTCTGCTTCTTCTTTTCACCTCCGTATGACCTGGTGATAAGGAATCTTCAATGATCTTAAGTCTTGAGTTGCAATCACAAAAATGATGTCCCTTTTGATTCTCTTGATTGATTAGCTTATCTATTCAGCTACAAGTTTGTCTTTCAGAAAGCTTCCCTCATCATCTTACCATGGTGTGATGGAGTACTTGCATCTAAAATTCTCTCATGATAAGATGCCATCAGTTTGAAAACCCCCTCGTCTAGGATAACGCATTTTGATCCATTAACTGAGCGAGAGCTATGTGACAGGTTTGGAGAGAGGTGATAGTGACTACATAGTTCTAGCATCCAAGGGAAGGGCTTGAGCTTTGAGATTATGCAGTGTGCAGTTGAGGCATGACTGAGGGACAAAACTGCCCAGTTCTGAGAGCGAGTGGGATAGGTTGAGGGAACGAGCATTGAAAGGACATATTGTGTAGTTTTGGGAGGAAAGAGAGGTAAGGATATAACACAATTACATAGTTTAGAGGCTCATGGGATGATATTAAGGCTTGTGATTGTGTAGTGTGCAGTGAAGGCCGGGCTGAGAAGAATGATTACATAATTTAAGAGGTCAAGGTTGAAGCTTAAGCATAGAAACTATGTAATGTTACAGTCCTGGGAGGCAGGAACTACACATTTTATAGTGTCAAGGGGAAAGGTCACAACTAGAGGACTGGAACTGTGCACTACATAGTTCAGGGAGGCCGGGTGAAGGCAAGTTGCTTAGTCAGGAAGCCTTTTCAGAAATGGCTAAGTGGAAGACTGGTTAGACTAATGTAAACAGTGATATGAATTTGACTGTGATCTCCCACTTAGAATACTTGATGATACACACTCATAGATCACCCAAGGCACAAGAAAAGTACATTTCCCTTCATGTGGCCACTTTACGACCATTTAAGACAAGTGCGACACTTAAGATAGACTTTGAGATGACCATGATGACACTTGTGCGACAATGCTCAAAACCTTGTGAATGAGTGCGAAAAATGTTTACATAGTTAGAACAACTCATATACACAAATATAGACCCTTGAAACCATCAGAATATGATTCTTCATATTGTGTGACAATCGATCATGCCAATAGATGACAGTTTATCCAACAAGCAAAAGGGATAAAAATACTACATGAAAGCTCATGAAATAAGCTTCGGTGTTTCCGAAAACAATTTAAAAGACCCAAGAAGTCTTCAAAATTGAGTGTAAGTGCCAAAATTTTGGAGGGTGTTGTATAATCTACACCATGATGTTTGATGTGGGTGGCATTGAAAGAATGTTGGACAAATAGTTTGTGTATCCATTCTTATAATTGATCATCCAGTGAAACTATTGTAGAAACCCCATCCACTTCTAATCTCTAGTCCGTTGCAGCTTACTCTAGGCTTGCAAGTGTTGTAGTGGTCAGTGATATGTGTGGATTTATCTCCTTTCCTATTAGATTGTGTTTCCACTTGTTCATAGCTTGCAACAGGGCATATAGATACTTGTCGTAGGTACGATAGTTGAGAACCACTCTATGAAATACTTCAGAATGGTAGCATATAAGCCTTCCTCCCTAAATTTGAGTGGTTGTTGCAATTTTGGTAATGCTAGAACTGATGCTTGACTTATCTTCTTATTTAACTTATTAAAGGCTCTCTATTGACCCTTTGCCCATTTGAAACTATTACCAACCACTATTAACATGTGGAGTGGTGTTTGTATTGCTAACAATGAGGCTATGAATTTCCTTGAGTACTTTTATTCCCATGTGAAACTCCTAACCTCATAATCATTAGTAAGAACATGCCATTTCATGACAGCATCCATATTGGCACTATCTTCAACTCTCCTCCACCTATCACATATCCCAAAGAGACCAAAGACTATTATGAAAATTCACACTTCTTGAGATTTTCCAACAATTGGTGCTTCTTTAATGTCTCTAACACTTGTATTAAAGGTGATATGTGATCCTCCCAAGTAGCATTTCTTACTAATATATCATCTAAATAAATGATAACTATTGAATTTGTACAATGGTAGAGTATACCATTCATCATCCTCATAAATATAGTCGATGCATTGAACAGGCCAAACGACATGACTAACCACTGACACACACATTTCCTAGTTTTGAAGGTGGTTTTCCATGTATCTTCTTCTCTAACCTCAACCTATTGGTATCTCAACTAGAAGTCTATTTTGGTGAAGTATTTGGATTGTTGCAACTAATCCAACTGATCATTTATCCTAGGTGGGGATACATATTCTTGAGGATATTTTTTTTTAGTGTCATATAATCAATACACATCTACCAATTCCCATCCTTATTTAGAACAATTATGATGTGTGACCCACATGATGAGGTACTTGATTGAACCTTGCTCTAGTAGTTTTTTCCACTATTTCTTAACCTCATTTTTGTCTGTAACTAACTACTTATATAGCCCAATTTTTTACAATAGAGAGAGGCAATATTTAGATCACATGCTCAACTTTCCTCTTGAGTTGTAGCCCTTTAGGATCATGGAACACATCCCCATATGATTTTAGAAACTCTTTAAGTTGTTGTTTATATTCCTTAGTGCATCCCTCCAGGGATGTCTTAATTCTCATGGACTCTTCCATAGACTTATTTTCTATTAAAAATATAGAAAAAACATATTTCTTGATAAAACTAATAAAATTTTTGGCCTAGTTGGCACTTACCAGTAAGATCTTTGACTTTGTCTTATGCATATTTATGATGAAGAATTTTTCGACCTTAGTGGGGAGGTACTGGTTGGATAACCACATGAACATCACATCCTACACATACATATAGGGGCTCCCAAGAATAATACCATATACATCTAGTGGAACTACATGTTGGACAATTGGTGGTGGCTATGTTAGTATTGGGATTGATATTGGCATTGATACTAGCATGAATGGTGGTGGTTGTGTTAGTATTGGCATTGATGTTGGCATTGATGTCAACCAGACTGGCATGAATTCTTGTCACAACAGATGCATTTGGTAGTGGCTTAGGAGGACTGCTATGGTAGCTACAAGTTGTATGTAGAGAATAATCATAGTACCAGGCTTACTGGAGAATCCATATAATGATGACTATGGTGGCTAGGAGTTTAACTTTACATGCGCAAGAAGATTTAAGGAGAAATGAGTAGCAATGAGTTTACAACTATCTTAGAGGTAGAAAATGGGATCAAAGCCTACATCAAACCTTACCCATTGGAAAGTGCTTTGGAAGAGGTTTCCAATGGTATGAAGAAGTTTAAAAATGGACTTCTGGATCAAATGATATGGTCTTCCAAAGTCCAGAGACTTGAAGCCTTGAAAAGTTTAAAATATCGAAGATTAGAACCCATCGGGATATTTGAGAAGGCAACACATCAGATATCAGGATATTAGAGTAGAACAACACATAAAAACCTCATAGCATTAGAGGTTAGAGCAGAAGACAAATCGGAACCTCGTAGAAGGCTATATCGAAGCTCTAAGCACATCGAAACATTGAAATTCATCAAAATGTTAAAGGTTGAAGCATATCAGAATATCAAATTTTCTTAACATATGTATTTTAAGAAGTTACGATATCCATTGTTGCCGATAATGTTAAAAATCTAAGGGATGATTAGTAGTGTTAAAAAAGGATTATGTTGCAAAACCGAAGGTTAATTGGCCCTCTTCCCTCTCCTCTGGTATGACACATGGTAGCATGATATTGGCTCTGAGAAGCTAGAGTGGAAACTAATGTCAACATGACATGGAAGTACAATAAGACACATGGCAGGCACATTCAAAATTATTGGGTGGCCTAATGGGCCAAATCCAGGTGACACGTGTCACCACTAAGGTGTCGCCACATTCATTAATGATGACATCATGATGTCATCTTGGAGGTCAGCATATCGGAGGATGAGAATCTTGTAATTCCTGTACAAATGGTTTTTGGAAACATTATGATGGAAGGGTCTTCTAATGTTGTGTTGGCACTTGGTCATGAGAGTTCAAAGAACCAAGGGCGTAGAGCAGTTAAAAGGGAAGATTAGACCTTGATAGGGACCTAAAGGCCTTAACACCTAAGCGCTAAGCCATCAGTCACAAATCCAGTCATATGAGAAGGAAAGTTCTCAAGGAGCTAAGTGCCAAGGGAGGTGAAGATATCAGGACTGAGTAATATCATAACATCCTATTTATTGAATTTACGATACAGAAGGGCTCTGATATAGTGCTAGGCCTTGGTCACAACTCTTGGTCCTATGAGAAATCAACTACTAAAGGAGTGGAAGGAAAAGGTAGCCAAGGATATCTTGGAGTGAAATGTTGTAATGTTTTGCCTTTGTAACGTGACGTGTTTCTATGAGACAATATAATGAATTTAAAAGGATGTATGGGTCAACAACTGTAGAATTGAATGCATGGTTAGTGGAGTTGATTGTTGAAATTGGTTAAACCTACAGAAGACACTGAAATAAGGAATCAAGCACATCATTTTACAGAGACGATTGTGTGGAATGAAGGAAAAAATCATTTGCATTGCGTGCATGTTTGGGAGAGTTAAATGAAGTTCAAAGTATCTGTACTTGAGGATTGTCAAGCTCATTTGAGAAATAAATAAGAATGGGTCCCTTGGAGGAGTGTGCATATCATCTAAGAATTAATTTCTCAGCATGGAGACTTACACAATTGATCAGTAAAAAGATCTAAGGTCTTTCTATGTGATTAATACTGTAACAGGGTTCATCCAAGAGCATGCAATAGCAGGAGGGGAAGCCATGCCGAAGTATGTTTGGGTAGTATGGGTATATGTAGCAGATACTTCTTTGTGCTGTGTGCATCTATGAAACAAAACCATCATTTTGCAATGGAGTGATTGGGGGAGTTGGACATATTGCCGAAGAGATGAGGAGTGAGAGCAGTGTGTAGAGACAAAGAGGTCTAAGCACTGAGAGCACACTGAGATATTGTGTAGTAAGTGCAGTGGGTGTGCTATGAAGAGAACAATGAGGGAATTTCTTAAGAGTATGGAACAAATGATTTTTGTAAAGAGAAAAATGTGAACTGAATAGATGTGTTGCAATAGAGAAGTCAATGAGAGAGGAGGTAGAGTGTTGAGAAGATGTCGTTATGAGAAACAAGTAAAGAAAAATTACATAAGACCAAAGGGAGTCAGTGGAACAATAAAAGATAGAGAGCATAAGTTGAGTATACAACCAACCATTATGTTATTTTACTTTTAATATGCACTTGTATATTTTCAATTTGAAAATTGTATGAAATAGTAGAACAATGGCAAGATCAGGTTGGTGCCTCCTATGAGTGGGTGATCACAAACTAATAGATATAATTAAGTAGGTGCTTAATTTACATCATAAACAAATAACAAATTTGGTGGTTTTTTCGCTCTGGGTTTCCACATGAAAAACATTGTGTCAAATGTGTGTGTTGCTCATGTGATTGTTGTATGAAAATGTATGTTTGAAATTATTGTTCACTCCCTTTATGAATGAATTTTCTCACAAGTAATATAATATAAAAAGGGACTTTAGGAACAATATAAAAATAAAATAATCTCACAATTACTGATTCAGCGCCCCCCCTCAGCAATTCATTATTCCAACAATTGGTATCCAAGCGAGGTTCGTTTAGGAACAATCTAATAACTGGAAGGTAGATCTATAAGGAATTATGTCCAGGAAAGATATTCAAGAGTCTTACTCAGGTAGAATACTAGTCTTTGATCGGAAAAACTATGCCTTTTGGAAAGTAAGAATGGAAGAGTATCTTATGTCCCTGGGAGTAGATGTTTGGACTTTAGTACTAGTAGATTATAATGTCCCTAATATTCCTCCCACTAGTGCAGATGGTAAAATATTATATGGGAACAATGCTAAATCGAATAATGTCATTTTCTTTGGCCTTAGTAAATCATAACTTGTAAAATTTATGCACTGTAAGTATGTTAAGGAAGTGTGGGTAAAGATTTATCAGAGTCATGAAGGAGATGAAAAAGTCAAACAGGTGAAACTTCAGACTTTCATAATGAGGTTTGAGAGTTTGAGAATGAGTGAAAATGAAAGCATGGTAGAATACTTCCTCAGAGTTGATGAAGTAACTAATATGATTAGAGGACTTGGTGAGGAGGTTAAGGAGGAGATGATTGTTCAGAAAATATTAAGATCTTTGCCCATGAGATTTAATGCCAAAGTATCAACTCTTGAAGAAATGGCTAATGTAAAGGATCTCAAGAAGGACCAGCTGCATGGTACTCTCACAACCTATGAGATGAGAGTAGGAATAGAAAATCCCAAACCTAAGGAAGAAACATTCAAAGTATCCAAAAAGGCCAAGGAGCACAAAGATCATGAAGGTTGATCTAGCTGTGAATCTAATCAGGAGTTGGCTCACCTAGCGAGAAAACTAATGTGTGGTTTAGGAAAATATAAAGGAAGGTTACCCTTTAAGTCTTTTGATTGTGGAAGAGTTGGAAATTTCTCATCCAAATTCCCTTACAAAGAAAAATTTGAAAAGGTAGAGGATCGTAAATTTTGAAACAAGTCTCAAAAACATAAAAAAAAATCTCTATAAGAAAAAGGGTTCTAGTCCAAAGAGGATAGCTCAACATTAGAGTCAGAAGTGAAAACTCATTGAAGAACGACTCAAATTAGGAATAGTGGACCTTGAAGGGGAACTCATAAATCCCCTTGATGAGCTAAAGAAAGCAAGAAAGAAGAACAAGAAACTGAAGGAACAATTACAATGTGCAGAGGAAGGTATGTATAACTCTGACAATGAGGAGTTTTCCTATCAAAAATAAAAGCTTGAGGAAGCTATCAAGAGCAAAGATAGTTTAGTCCTTCTACTAGAAGAAAAAAAAGAAACATGTGAGAGACTAGAATAGGAGAAAAAACATTTAAAACAGGAGCTACTCAAGTTAAAAAGGGAAACGATCTCACAGACATGAAAAGATGATATCCTGTCTTTGAAATTTAAACTGGAAGAGGCTAAATGAAAGGAAGAGGTTCTTCAAGATTTGATCTAGGAATGGGAAGAGAACTATCAGAGTCTTGAAGCAGAGGTTGTTTCTCTAAGAATTGATCTTGAGGGAATAAATACTGAGAAGGGGTTAAATGAAAATTTTGCAGAAGGCACAAGGAAACTAGATCAGATTCTAAATAGCCAAAGGCCCTCAGGAATCAAAATAGGTTTGGGATACTCACATACAAAGGAATTCTCTATGGAAAAGACCAAATTTGGATCCACAAGATTCGAAGAACCACCTAGCTATGAGAAGAATCTATAGGGAAGAATCAATGAAGATAAAAGAGGAGAAGGGAAAAGAGGAGACCATCAATGGAAGACGAATCAATAAACTAGACAACCAAGGTACTTTCATACATAATCCTATAAGAATTACAACAATAGGCATGCCTATTTATTTTATGGTCATTGTTATAAATTCCATATATTTGGTCATAAATTTGTTGATTGTATAAGGATCAAAGTTGAAAGAAATGAAAATCCTAGATATAAAAATATCAGAGTTATAGATCTCAAAAATCTTGTCTCAGAGAATGAAATGACTTCTATTCTTTGTTAAGTGAAGTATAATGCTTCAAATGTAATAATTTTGGGCACAAGGCAAGCAAAAGCAGGTTTGAATACCAGTATAAGTTTCAAAATGTTAGACAGTCAACTATCCAACAAGATAAGGAGAGATGGAAATGATAGACTAAAAGGTGCATGCATTGTGGACCTGCTTTATTGGCTCACAATCAAGAAAATAATTAGCATGTGGATAGTGGTTGTTCCAAACATATTACTGGAGACAAAAAAAAATTCCCTTCGCTAAAAGAAAAGGACAAGGGAAATAATGTCACCTTTGGAAACAATGCTCCAACAAGAATCAAGGGTAAGGGTGTAGTCAACCTTGATAAAAAAAGCATAAGCACAAAATGTATTGTATGTAGAAGGTCTCAAGCATAATCTACTCAGTGTTAGCCAAATGTGTGATAATGAATATAATGTGACCTTCCATCTAAAGACTATGAGATCCGAAACATGAATAATGGAAAATTGGTGGAAAAATCAACCAGAACCCACAATAACATATATGTGTTTGATGATTCCATGGTTAACTTCTATTTAAGCAAAACAAGTGAAGCACGGTTGTGGCACAAGAGGCTTGGGAATATGAATTTCAACAGTTTGCTAAAAGTTAGCAAGATGGGAACCTTGAGAGGATTACCAAGACTGCCAAGTCCCTCTAACTCATTCTGCAAGTCATGTTAGTTTGGCAAGAAGATTAGGAGTCATTTCAATATAAAAGAGTTATCCTCATCTAGATGTTTGGAACTCATTCACACAGATATTTGTGGCCCCATTGAGTAAAAAACCCAAAAGGAGAAAGGTATTTTATGTTGCTAATTGATGAATTTACCAGGGCCACTTGGATTGTTCTCTTAAAATAATTTTCGAAGGAATTCAAGCACTTCAAGAAATTTAAATCTAAAGTAGAAAATGATAAAGACTTGAAGATAAAATGCCTAACATCAAAGAAAGGAGGAGAGTACACTGCAAGAGAGTTTGAGGAATTTTGTGAAGAGCATGACATCAAAAGGCAGTGCTTAGTGGCTAGAACTCCACTACATAATGGAGTAATGGAGAGGAAGATCATAAAATTTTAGGAAATGGCCAGAGAAATGTTGGATAAAGTAGGTGTGTCTCACATATTCTAGGGAGAAGCAACACATGCAGTAGTATATCTGTCAAACATAATTCAACTCAGGCCTAATAGTAATAAAACTCCCTATGAGTTGTGGAAGGGAAGATCTGCATCAGTTAAACATATTAAGGTGTTTGGAAGCAAGTGCTTCATCAAAAGGAATGGTAAGAATCCTAGAAAATTTGACTCTCACACTGATGAAGGAATATTTATCGGGTACTATGCTCTAAGTAAAGGATATAATTGTTATAACAAGAAAAAAAGGAAGATTCAGGATTGCATTAATGTGATAATAGATGAAATAGGCTCACACCTTGAGTCCTCTAAAAGAAATATGAACTCAAATGATGAAGAAAGTTCAGATATGAGGTCTGCGGATCTGGAAGAATCATATTCAAATAGTGAAGGTGAGGAAGCAAGCACATCTCCAAGGTGAAAAAACCTTCCAAGTACGTACAGAAAGAACATATTGAGAGTCAAATACTTAGAGATCAAAGACATGGTGTCCAAAATAGGATAAAACTTGTTGGTAATACAAGTTATGTGAATCTGGCTCTGTTGTCACAGATAGAAGCTAAGAATCTTTGTCAATCAAGTGAAGAAAAGCTCTGGGTGAAAGCTATGAATGAAGAACTTGATTAGGTTGAAAAGAATGACACTTGGGAGCTTGTTCAAAGGCCTAGAGAGAAAAATTTTATTGGAACCAAATGGGTTTTCAGAAAAAACTGAATGAGAAGGGTCAAGTAATCAGGAACAAAGCTCAATTGGTTTGCAAAGGGTATGCCCAAATAGAAGGGGTAGATTTTGAAGAAACATTTGCACCAGTAGCATGACTGGAAGCTATCAATATGTTTATTTCTCTTGCCACCCATAAAAACATCAAGGTGTATCAGATGGATGTGAAGTCTATACTTCTCAATGGATATTTATAAGAAGAAGTTTACATTGAGCAACTAGAACAATTTATACTCACCATAGATGAAGGTTTTATATGCAAATTAAAGGAGGCCCTATATGGACTAAAACAAGCTCCTAGAGCTTGGTATGAAAGGATAGATAAATACCTTCAGAAACAAGGTTTTACAAAAGGCATGGTTGATAATAACTTATATGTAAATTATGAAGGTGACCATCTACTAATAGTAGTTGTGTATGTGGATGACATAATATTTGTTAGCGACATGGAACAATTGGGGCATCAATTTTAAAAATGCATGCAAAAATTTTTTAAATGTCCATGATCAATGCGCTGTCCTTTTTCCTAGGTTTTAAAATTTCCCAATCTCCACAAGAAATGTTTATATCCCAATCCAAATATCTCAAGGAAACTATGAAGAAATTTGGGCTGGAAGATTACAAGCCACTAAGCACACCTATGACTACAGGCTCCAAGTTATGCAAAGAAGATGGGACACTGCTAGTAAATAAGACTACATATAGATTAATGATAGGAATCTTGTTGTACCTTATAGATTCAAAGCCAGACATCATGCAAGCAATGGGTCTTGTGGGTAGATTTCAGGGTTTCCCACATGAAATCCATGTCGTTTATGCCAAAATAATTTTTAAATATCTTCAAGGAACAATAAAATATGAATTATGGTATGCTAAGGGAAAATAATTAAAGTTGAAGGCCTACAATGATGTTGATTGGGTTGGCAGTCTTGATGATAGGAAAAGAACCTATAGTGCAACTTTCTTCCTAGGAAAATTCTTGGTGTCGTGGGTCACTAAGGAACAAGCCTCCATTTCTTTATCGACTATTGAAACAGAGTATATAGCGGCTACTGCCTATTGTACACAGATTTTATGGATGAAGCAAACTATGAAATATATCTAGGTAGAGTTGATTGATCCCATTCCAATAATATGTGACAATGTAAGTGCCATCAACATCTCCAAAAATCTAGTCATGCACTCAAATACTAAGCATATTCCTATCAAGTTCCACTTCTTGAGGGAATAGGTTGCAACCAATATTGTCATACTTGATTATGTGGCCACTAAAGAGCAAATAGAAAATATCTTTACTAAGCCACTCGCAAGAGAACCATTTGAATATCTCAGGAAGCAGATAGGAGTTGTATATCCTCCCTCCAAATTACTACATTTTGGTAGGTGGTGGAAACTACTCAGCATGTGGGAGCCATGGAAGAGTAGGATGCAATGGTTCAGGGGGAGCCTTCAAAAAGTATTCCTTTCCATTAATGTCAAAGTGGGAGAAGATTACTAGGGCATCGAAGAAAACCATGCCTATCCTGAGGGGGAGCTTATTGTGTTTCCATCAATGCGAAAAGGGGAGATTGTTGGACAATTGGTGGTCGCTATGTTAGTATTAGCATTGATGTTTGAAATGATGTCAACCAAACTTGCATAAATGACAGTGGATGTGTTTGTATTGGCATTGATGTCAAACATACTGGCATGAATTCTTGTCACAGTAGATGCATGTGGTAATGGCTCAGGAGGACTCATATGGTAGCTGCAGTTTTTATGTATAGAATCATCATAGTAGCAGGCTTATTGGAGAAGCCATAAAAAGATGACTATGGTGGCTGGGAGTTCATATTTCCATAGACAAGAAGAAGGGTCAAGGAGAAATGAGTGGTAGACAGTTTGCAGCTATCTTAGAGGTAGAAAATGGGCTCAAAGCCTACATTAGACCCTATCAATTGGAAAATTCTCTAGAAGATCTTTCCAACGGTATGTGAAAGTTTAAAAATGGACTCTTGGATCAAAAGATATGGTCTTCCGAAGTTCGGGGACTTGAAGCCTTGAGAAGGATAAAATATCGAAGATCAAAGCCCATTGGGATATCGGAGTAGGCACATATCAGATATCAAGATATTGGAGCAAAAAAATACATCAAAAGCTTGAAGCATCACAGTAGGTTGCAATATCAGAGGTCAGAGCATATGGCACGTTGAAACCTTAGAGCATGCTATGTCATAGCTCTGATCACATTAGAACATCGAAGTTCATCGAAATATCGGAGGTCAAAGCCTATCAGAAAATTGAAACTTATTAACATATATATTTTAAGAAGTTAAGATATCCAGTGCTGCTGATATTGTTAAAAATCTGAGAGATGATTAGGAGTGTTAACAAAGGATTGTGTTGAAAAACCAAAGGTTAATTGACCCTTTTCTCTCTCCTCTGGTAGGACACATGGCGGCATGATATTTTCTCTGAGAAGCTATAGTGACAGCTGATGTCAGCATGACGTGGAAGTACGACAGGACACGTGACAAGAAGATTCAACATTATTGGGTGGCCTAATGGGACAAATTTGGGTGACATGTGTCACTACCAGGGATTCTCCACGTGGAGTAATGACAACATCATGATATCATCCTGGATGTTGGCATATTGAAGGATGACGATGTTGTAACTCATGTGTAAATGGTTTTTGGAAAAGTTACGATGGAAGGGGCTTATGATGTTGTGTTGGCACTTGGTCATGAGATTTCAGAGAACCAAGGGTGCAGAGTAGTTAACAAAGGAAGATTGGCCCTCGATAGGAGCCTTAAGGCCGTAGCACCTAAGCACTAAGCCATCGGTCATAGGTCCTGTCATATGAGAAGGAAAATTCTCAAGGAGAGGATATCAAGGCTAAGTAATATCGAAACATACTATTTTTTGAATTTACGATACAAAAGGGCTTCGATATAGTGCTAAGCCCTGGTCACAGCTCTTGGTCCTATGAGAAAGCAACTGCTAAAGGAGCTGAAGGCAAAGGGAGCCAAGGATATCAGAGAGTGCAATATCATAATATTCCATCTTTGTAAGTTATGATATGGCGTGCTCCGATGAGGTAGTACAACGAATTTAAAAGGATGTATGGGTCGACAACTATAGAATTGAATGTGGGATCAATGGAGTTTATTATTGAAATGGGCTAAACCTATAGAAGACTATGAAACAAGGAATCAAGGACATCATTTTACAAAGATGATTGTGTGGAATGAAGGAAGACATCAGTTTATTCATGTGCACATCTGGGAGAGTTAAATGAATTTTAGAGTAGCCATCCTTGAAGACTGTCAAGCTCAGTTGAGAAATAAATAAGAATGGGTCTCTCAGAGGAGTGTGTAGACCATCTAAGAATTAATTTCTAAGCATGGAAACTTACACAAATTGATTAGTAAAAAGCTCCAAGGTCTATCTGTGTGTTTAATACCGTGACAAGGATCATCCAAGAACACGTAACAATAGTAGGGGAAGCCATGCTGAAGTATGTTTGGGAAATATGGGTACATGTAGGAGATATTTCTTTATGCAGTGTGCATATGTGAAACAATACCATCATTTTGCAATGTAGTGATTTGGGGAGTTGAGAATTTTGCCGAAGAGCCAAGGAGTGAGAGCGGTGTGTAGAGACACACAGGTCTAAGCACCGAGAGCACACTGAGTGATTGTGAAGTAAGCGTAGTGGATGTGTTGTGAGGAGAAAAATGAGGGCAGTGACGAAGAGAAGGTGAAAAATGATTGATGTAAAAAGGACAATGTGAGATGAACAGCGGTGTTGCAACAAAGAATCTTGTGAGCGACGAGGCAAAGTGCAGAGGAGATGTTGTTGTCAGAAGCAAGTAAAGAACAACTACATAAGACCAAAGGGAGTCAGTGGAATAGAAAAAGACAGAGAGAAGAAGTTGAGTCTGCAACCAACCATTGTGGTATTTTACTTTTAGTATGCATGCCTCTATTTTCAGTTTGAAAATTGTATGAAATAGTAGAACAGTGGCAAGAGTAGGTTTGAGCCTGCACTCATAAGAGGTTAGTAACTCTTGGAAAGTTGGTTCTTTCTAACCAAAGGGGGGTGATGCCTCTTGTGAGTGGGTGCTCACAAACTAATAGATGTAATTAAGTATGCATTTAATTTACATCATAAACAACAACAAATTTGGTGGTTTTTTCCCTATGGGTTTCCACGTGAAAAACATTGTGTCAACTGTGTGTGTTGCTCATGTGATTGTTGTATGAAAATATATGTTTGAACTTTTTGTTCACTCCCTTTATGAATGAATGCTATCATAAGTAATATAATATAAAAAGGACTGTAAGCATAATAGAAAAAGAAAAGAATCTCGCAATTACTGATTCACCCCCCTTCTCAACAATTCCTTATTCCAACACTATATCCAATTCTACTCCATCAATAAATTCAACACATATAGAAAATTTGACTATGCATTATTTGGTTACATTTATCACTACCTTCTTGTTGACCCATTCTAATGGATATGGTCTAGGATGGTCATAAGTCTCTAGTCCTAGTTTGTTGACCATATTCATTGCTATGAAATCCATTAATGATTCGGAGTCGAATAGAGCATCTATTTTTGTCTTCTTGACTTGTATCTTTATATGAAAGAGTTTGAGAATATATTTCTCTTCCTATTGCTAAAGGCTACTCACTTTCACCCCCTTCTACATGATGTACAAATAGGGAAAATTTTAAGGATGTAATTTTATCTTAAATTTTAGAAACCTTGGCGAATCCTACTAGTCCATAATATGAAATCTATAAAATGTTTGGAGATATTTTTGTAAAAATATTCAAATTTATGATATTTTTATATAGTATATATATAATTTTTTGGCAATTTTTAGGGTAAAATAATTTCATTCTATAAAATTTGGGCGAATCATTTTTACAAAAATATGGAAATTAGTGAATCTTTTTGTTGGAAAAAGTATATAAAATTAGCCCATGGGTGAACATTAGCCCCTAAAATTTTCCCTATGTACAAAAATTATTCTCATATATGTACAAGCTACCTTCTTCCTGATTACTAAAATATGTGACCATGGAATTTTTCTTCTTAGAATTTTCTTTCTTTTTTTTACTCCAGGTTGAGATCTGGATGAAAATTCCAATACTTCTCCTCTATGTCACCATCAATGTTACAATGGTTGTAGTGGTTGTTGGGATCTTTTCACTAGTGTGTGATGGCTAATTTATTTTTATCTTTTCCCCTTTCCACTTCTTCTTCCCCTCCTTGGAAGCTTCTTGGTGCTCCTCCTACTTTGGCCCACTTGATTTCCCTTCCTTCTAGTTGTGTTCTCCAAGTATTGTTCCTCTACACAAGCCTCATCCATTGTTATGGGTGTGAATAACATCACTTTTGTAGATGGTTGCGTAGACCCCCTAGATACTTAAGGATTACATGTAGGTTATTTCAGGAGACACCCAACATTATGGACATCATTCTAAATTCTATAGTGCACTCCTATGCACTCTACCCTTTCTTCTACCTGAAGTAATGCCATTTGATCCACTAATATTCTAGATACTTGATAGACTGGAAATGGTACTTTATGAGAGTTTTAAAATCCTTTATCTTAGTCATTGGAGGAACTCTAATTCTAATGAGCCACTGTGAAATCCCTACATGCACATGCACATCCACATCCAAATCACTTGATTCCAGAGCACACAATGGAAACATACAATCATATATCATTAAGAAAGGGACATCAAGAATATACTCACAAATCGTCCCCCACCCCCCCCCCCCCCACCCACCAGAAGGGGATATTATTTTATTAATCCATTATTCCCAAATATTACATTTAGTATGCAAATGGTGCCTTTATATAAGATGAGGTGACCATAAAAAATACATCATAAATGGAAAATTAGTTTATTTATTCTCTCAGCAATCTCCCTAACTATATCCTTTAATCTCTCCACAATATCTCCATGATTCTCCCAACAATATTCATCCCTATATTCTCTCAAATATCCCCATATCCAATTCCTAAAGACAATTTCTAGAATAATTCTACTATATTACTACATTTTCCCAATATTCTTCATGAAACATTAAAAATATGAATCATTCCTTAATGTCCCCTTTTTAATGATTACTAGATTGGTCACTTTTAGTATTTCCCCTATTATCCTTTTTCTTCATCTTTGATTGATCTTTGGTATTCTTCATTCTTGATCTTCTCCACTTTTTATTTTGTACCTATAAACGCGAACCTAAGTTGAATTCCATGTAAAAGAGTAACCATCCACCAGAGTACATGGGTAACCAACTATTGTATCTATCAGTTCTCTAGGAAACTCCTCGTGCATGGTTCATCAATCATTATTCCATCGTAGTTCTTGATATTTGTACCCATGACCCCCTACATGTTGGCATGATCATCATTTTGCCAAGTCTATGGCTTACCCGTAACCTTGTTATCCATGCTCTTGCATATGAATCCTAAGGAACACAAATCCTTCATTGACTCTTGTCCATGCATCCCTTGTTCTTAGAAAGCTTTTTCTGCATAGTTTACACTCCTTGACATCACTTTTATCTTACACAAGCCCCTTTTCATGACTTGAAATATTCCTGACAACCTCCCCACTAATATTGGTGATTTTTCTAGGTGTGGACATCCTCAACTAGCAGTTCTTTCCACTTCGAGTTTCTCTTTGAATGATTGCACATTCTCTCATGGTTTATGCTTATTATGAATAATACATGATGAAAAACTTCTTACGCTAGTGGTTTTTTTCCAAACTTTATAGGGTAAATATTGCCTTATCAGGCTCGAGTACAATTTCAACTTTTTACTTTAGCCTAATCTAGGATTTATACTGCATAGGACCAAGACCTTAAAACATTATCAAAGAGGACTAGTAAACTTCTAAAGATTTTATGCTTCATGGATTTATTATATAGACAACATAATACTTTTGTTTATACCTTCACCTTTTATTTCTTTTTTTGACCATGCTTCAATTGCTTCACTTTTGTTGCTTTACAATTGTTTGTCCTTTGCTACTTCATTACTTTGCCTTATTTGATTTCTTTCCTTTTTCTATCATCTTGTGCTCCTTGTGTTAATGCTTAGAATTCCATATTCTTCAACTATCTTTGTCATGTTATTCTATCATGGACTTTCTTTCTTCTTTCACTTTGTTGTGGATTTCTTCTAAACCTTTTTATGACTATTTGTAGTCATCTTTCTCTCTTTCCTCTTATGGGATTTTCCATGCCCACATTAAGATGAAAATAGCCTCTGCTTTAACAAGTCTTTTTCACCTTGCTACAATACTTCACCATGCTTCTCACCTATCTTGGATTTTTTTTATTCCTAGTTCTTTCCTCTAAAACCTTTTGAGCTTCTTCACTTCTTTAACTTCCATATTTGTAGGCTTTTTCACCTTCTCACTTTCTCTCAAGAACCTGATCTTCTTTATTCTTGATTTTCTCCACTTTTGATTTTGTACCTATAAACACAAACATAAATTGAAGTTCATATAAAAGAGTAAACATCCACCATAGTACATGGGTAAATAGTTTTTGAATCCACCATGATTCTTTAGGAAAATCCTCTTTGTACATGGTTAATCAATCATTCTTCCACTGCATGTCTTCATACCTATACCTATTACCCCCTTGCGCATATTATCATAACCATTTTTTTAGGTTTATGGCTTACCCATAACTTATTTTCAATGCTCTTGCACCCGTATTCTTCCAACCTTAGGGTTTCCATTTGGGTTTCCCACCAAGTCAAGGCATGACCATCTAATTTTAGACAAGAAAGCATGATTTTACGTCTTCCTCTATAATATGAACATTAAAATAATCTTTCAATTGTTGTAATTAGTGATTTAAATTAAAAAAATAAATCTCACTTTGATATGGCTTGATGTTAACCTCTACTTCCTGCATCTTGAATAAGGATTATGAATGTTTCACAACGTAGAAACTAGGTTAGTCCTTTTCAAGTTCTTTCTTATACTTCCTCTCTGGTTCTTCTTGATCCCCTGATCTCTTCTCTGATCTATCCTCTACATTAGGACCCCCATATTCTCTGAATAGATTGATCTTATTGGTCAGAGCCACTATGGAGAGGCTCATATTACAATGCATATAAGTGATTTGTGCTTCGAGATGCACAAACCTCTCCTCTGCTAGATCTTGAGGGTTATTAATAGATTCATTATCCATCGCTATAATTTTATGAATTTCATCTTAATCAACCCAGATCCCTATAAATCCCCATAATATACCCAAATAAACATGATCTAATACTAATACGATCTATAAATTTTCGTGGATATTCCACTACACAGTTGTCACAATGGATCTACTGAAATATATTTGAAACTCCAAAATCTACATTGTGAGGGTTAATTTCTCCTTAGATTTTTGGATTTGATAATTATTGTTTATTTCATATGTATGTAAATTATAAGTATAAAAAAAATACAAAAATAAATAGAAAAATCACCCATAAACCAAAATAACACAAGATGTGACCTGGGAAACCCTTTCGAGAGAAAACCTAGTTGGAAGGTGAGGTTGCTCTATGCTATTTTTATTTGAATGGAAATGGACATAAGTAAAACAGAGTAATACTTGTGGCCTATGGGATACTATAGTATACAAGACATCTCTCTCTCTCTCTCTCTCTCTCTCTCTCTCTCTCTCTCTCTCTCTCTCTCTCTCTCTCTCTCTCCACTCTCAATTAATCTACTCATCTATGGGAAAAAATGCACTCAAATAGAATGGAATATATTTCCCTCCTAGCAGCCCGATTAACACAGCCTAATACTCTATTAGTGGTTAAGTTTGAACCCTTCAACTCTTAACTAGAGTTGAAATATTGACCCTTCTAGAGTCTTATTCATCATGATCACATGGCTAGCCCCTTTCCCATTAGTAATGAGGGCTGACATGGAATCCTCTCAAATTATGGTGGTCAAGTTTGATAGGTCAAACTTTAGGAGGTATAACTTTGTCATACACGCCCTAAATAGCTGATTATTGCACTATTGGAAAGGTATAAGTGCATATATTATGGAATATAGTTCCATAGTAAGGTAAATACCACAAAAAGTGCCCATTTAAGGCCTTGAAATAAATCCTAAAGTTTTTCACCCAAAATTCTATACATTGGGATAGTTAGTAAAAATGGTATTGTGATTTGATTCCTCGAATTTTTCTACTACGAAAACATCAAGATAGATGAAAAATAATATAATGGTACAATTTAGATTATAAAATAATTTTCCTATGTGCATATGTGCCCCATTTTGTCCTAAAGTGGTTTTTATTTCATCATCATGTGCTCCTAAAACTTGATTGTAACCTGAAATTCCATACAACAAAGTCTACATTTTAGAACCTAAAACACATTGGAGGACTTGTTCTATGGGTGGAATTGGGAATTTTTACTTTTTTTGATGCATTGTTAATATTTTTGGAATCAATGGAACTCTTTATCTCCCCATTGTTCTTCCTAATAGGCACCATATAGGATACCCAGTAAGAATGTTGAACATGAAATATTATTTTTGCTTCCAACAATTTATTGACTTCTTTTTGTTTCAATTTGTTGTTCCATTGTTGGATGCATCTTTCGTATTTTTTTTAATGGTTTTACATATTTCTTAAGTTTTGTCACATGCTAAATTATTTAGTATCATGTCACTTTATATCAATGTAAGTTTACGAAAAAACGTTTTTATACTCCTTGAGTAGGCATGAATCTAATACCTAAATTAATATTTGTTGGAAATTAGATCACTACTGAGAGGGGGATATGAATCAGTAATGGGATAACTTATACAATTTTTCTCAAATGATTTAATCTTTAACCATGCATGAACTAAAACAAAAAGACATAGATCAGAGCATCAAAAGAAACATGCAACCATAAAGCCTAACAACGCAATAGACACAAGTGTTTCTTGTGAAAAACCCATCCTAGGAAAAAAACCACCCTGTTGTTGTTGTGCTGCTAAATTCTTTTATTAATATTTGAACAAATAATACATGAATCAACTCACTCCCATGAGCCAGAAGACTCAAATTCTTTCATAGTATGCTGACACTATTAGACAAGAAATTGTTGAAAAGTGTAACTAGGTTTGGTATTCATAATGACATGTGAAATTGTGAATTTATGTAATTGATGAAAAGAAGAAAATAAAAATTATTATTGTGATGATTTTCTCATGGGTTTTATGAACAAGGAATTTTATTCCAGTGATGGCTCCCATTGTGAGCCTTTAGGATTTTTCATCTAGTCATAAATGTCAATTTGAGTTTATGTCATGCATGAAGGACCCTTCTTGGGCATGTTACATTTTCTATGATTCATTAGATAAGTATAAATAGCCCTCCAAGACAAGCACAAGTATATCCCTTCAATTTTCCTTCAAAAGGAATAATAAAATCTCTTCAAAAGACATGTCAGCTCATCCTCCTGTCAAGTCAGATAATTAGCATGGAAAACAACTATATATAGGGAAACTCATATTATTTCAGGATCATATTTTTGGTGAAGCAAGTTTGAAGTCAAAAAGTGTGAAGGTCATCAAATTGAATCCATATAACCAGCGAGGAGAAGGGAAGGTGTAGTGAGGTCTTTAGCTCTTTTTTTTTGGATTGCTTTAGGGTGATCTCCCTTCACACATGTGAAGTAAAGGAAATACTTTTCTAGTGCAAAAATGTTCGAAGTTATTACAAACCTATTGGAAGGGTAAGTCAAGGAGGAAGCAAGGGTGTACTACTAGTTGAGTTACTTAAGAAGAGATATCCTACTAAAGCTAAGGAAAACAAGGCATCATAGAAGATCTTGTGCATGAGTTAGGGTTTTTGATTTTCTGGAGACCAAAATAAGTGAGAGACTGAAGGAAATCGAAGTCAAACAAAAGAAAAAGAAGGAGCATAAGGTTGACTATCATTGAATAAAGGAAGCTTTGTGTCTTGGTCTTGGAGTAGAAAAAAGGCCAAGGGTCTTGGTCTTGGTATTTTTCAAATGGATTCTCTATAAGAAGAATTTGTTTAGGGTTTTCTCTCAAGAGTGAGAGGTTTTTGCCTAGCTGATAGCCTATATTCTATTTCTCTTATCGCTTATGGTTTATGCATTAG
Organism: Pinus tabuliformis; assembly: GCA_031772625.1. Lineage (NCBI taxonomy): Eukaryota > Viridiplantae > Streptophyta > Pinopsida > Pinales > Pinaceae > Pinus > Pinus tabuliformis. The sequence goes on along the minus strand of CM062816.1, from coordinate 1,753,818,316 downwards.
TATTTGTTTGATAAAAAAGAACACTAATAATCTAAGTAAAGGAAGATCCTAATCTAAGAAAGTAAAAAGCATTCACAAGCAGCTACTAATCAAAGATAAATCACTTAATATCTATGCCCTAGATTTCTCAACATAAATTGTTTCTCTCATGGATCTACAGACTACCATTCGCTGAAGGCCACCACACTTATTGATCCTTGCATGGTTACTCCTGAACTCACAAACGACTCTACAGAGTCTGATCTACTAGTACTATCATGACCAATGAGCCTTGCTCAGTTTCTACCAAACTATCCAACCACCATTGGAAGGAGAAAACCCTTCCATCTACGAAATCTGCCAATCATTGTATACTCAAAGCCTCCACTCCTTTGCTCCCTCCACCATGTGAGCCTCATTTCATATATTTTCATACTAGACTTTGAAAACTTTCTCAACATGAAAACTACAACAACATAGCATCAATCCATAATAAGAATCAAATCACCAAACTTCAAATACTTCACATGCAACAATATCATCTCACCAAACACTCCACCAATCAACACTTCATCTTCTTACTCACTACACAATATCATCGCTAAAATAAGGTTCAACTATTTGTTGCTACTACTGCAAACTGATTCATAAATTCCGCAGAATGAATCTCACACACTTTGCAGGGTCTTCACCAACCTCACTCTCACTCAACACAGACTCAAGAATCAACCATACTAGCATTGATCTTTCTCCAATATATAGATGAACTCAAGTGCTCAATTCAATAACTACACAAAAATATTGAGCTCAACAATCCTATTCATATGCTTGATTAGATCCAGATTCAACTCATTGACTCAATCAAACGCTAACTCCACTAACCCTTTTTATCCTTTCAACTTTAATCAACTTTTGGATGTCCCACAAACTTTTCCAACCAGAAACCAAAAATTTCTAATCAAGGATGTTGCCATAAACCAAAAATTAGCTCAAAAACACGATCAATGAGGAGTAATTTAGTGAAAACACCATAGTCATTCCCTTAGTACTGTTTTACAAGTGATTGGAGCTATAACCGCTCCCTTGGGCCTCCCTCCATGCGACTGGAGATCTCCAAATGGTCCCTTGACTTAGCAATCATGTGGCTAGGGATTAGGCTCAGTGAAATCATCCATCCTTCAGTTCAGAACCTCTACCACCTATTGGATTATCATCCTCAACTCCTGAACATTCCTCCAAGCCTTTGTAATAGGTTTGAAACTGAAGAAATAGGCCAAGAACAATTCAGTGACATGTTATACCTATTCTTCCAACTTTAGCACCAAGACCAACACATCGCGCTCCTCAAGCAACAACCACAACATCTCTAAACACCTCCAATACAAGAAACCACATCTCACACATGTAGCAGCAAATGTAATGTCTCCAAGACATGTAGAGACATATTCAATATATAGAGAAACACTCCAAGACCTGCAGTAGTAGCATCTCCACTGAACAACATAACATTAATATAAATAGCAACAATTCAATCCTCCTACAACAGCAACATCTCCAACCATCTCAACATGTTTATATCCATCTCTTGAACAACCACAACACCATGTCCACTAGGTCTAGTAGGTATTTTGACATAATGCCAACTAACAAGACCATCACCAATCATCCAACACCAAGCACTTATCACACATGCATATGAACAGCAACATCTCGAACCTATTGTTGGTTCAAGGGGGCTTGACCCTAGGTTCAGAGTGTATTGTGAACCAACAAAAACCTCAATCAATGGCCCTTTTGGCAACAACCTGCAAGTAGATCGTAGTCTCACCTGAAGCACTTATGGGAGGTTGAAAAACCAGGTTCCTGCAACTAGACTGATATGGGCGTTGTGGTTCTCATGTGATTACTTATTTCTTATAAGTATCTACAACTCATCATGAATAAATAACTTTTCTCTAATGATTTACTTCACACACTTGTACTTATCGCATAAGTATATCAGGAAATAGTATAAAATGTATTCTTTCACATAATTCAGTAAAAAGCATGCATAAAAATATATATAAACAAAGATAATAAACACAGATACATAAGCTTTTTCTGAAACTTCTTCTTATTTTATTAAGATAGATCTTCAATACATACAACTTCTTCGACCTACGCACCTAGCTGCAGGTGGTCTACGCACTCAGCTGCAGACTCTTCAAGGCCTCTGCATACTCAGTTGTGGAGCCTTCTCCTAAAGCCCAAAGTATAGACTAAAGACAAAAGATATCAATGATCTGTTTATGAATTCCGTACTATATTACTTTCTACAAGGCACTATATGTCCTTATATACATTTCATTACTACAATACCATGGATCCGAAATAACAATGAACTAACACCCAATACATGTTACAAAATGTGGGGATTTGACCCACCCAAAGCCCCTAAACATTGTACGTTAAATATTACTTTACAGACTCCGCGCACTCCACTCCTCAAAATGTAGAGCCTTTGACCAAAGCTAGACCAAGTTGGGCTATGCCCAACATGCCCCCAACACTCACATGTGACTTGTCCTGAGTCACTTAGCTATGACACCCTTGATCTTTGCTACAATACCTAGGTCCAGTCTTGGTGGCATGTAAGGTGGGAGCACAGAGGAAATTTTTGCGCCCTCTATCTCCATCTAATTCACCTCAACCTCACTGTCATAAATCTCATGTGGTTCCTTCATTTTTAAGTGCAAATTTCCATGGACAAAATCATCCCTATATACTTTCAATCTAATACCATTCACTTGTCCTAGAATAAGATGGCCATTTAACTTTGTGAGCTTAACTGCACCACAATCAGAGATGTCCTTGATGATATATGGCCCTAACCAATGTGTTTTAAATTTTCTTGGGAACTTTATAATTTTTTTTTCATATAATAGTACAAGTTCTCCTTCCTGGAATGTCTTCTTCTTGATGTGCCTATCATGCCAAGCTTTCTCCCTTGATTTCTACACTTGTTGATGGAACCTTACTATGAACCTATCTTCTTCTAGAACCAGTTATTGCAACATCCTTTCCTTCATAATGTCATGGTTTGCTATATTTGTGAACACTGCAATTCTAAAACATGGCACAATGTACTCCATAGACATAATTTCCTCTTGTCCATATACCAACCTAAAAGGTGTCTGCCCTATCAATTTCTTGTACGTTGTCTTTTATGCCCACAACATCACTGGAATCCTCAAATCCCAGTTGTCTTTGTTTACATTTCATACATTGGTCAATGAATTATTTAGAATATTATTAAAAGCTTCCCCTGTTCCATTTGCCCGAGGATGATAAGGAGTGCTCTTCTAATGGTAAACCTGAAATTCCTCAATTAATATTTCAATGGCCTTATTCAATAAGTGTGTCCCTTGGTCACTCATCAGAATCCTTGGGTAGGCAAATCTAGACAATATATATTCAAAAATGAACTTCACAGCAATTTTTGCACTGCAATCCTTCACTGGCTGTGCTTTGACCCATCTTGTAAAATAATTAGTTGCAGTGATTACATACCTTCCACTAGTACTTTTCCCTGGTGGATTGATAGGTCCAAGAAAGTCAATAGCCCATTTGTCAAAAACCTACAAAGTTACCTGTGGTACTAGTGGTATCTCATCTCTCCTAGATGGCTTCCCTATTCTTTGACATACATCACATGCTTAGCAAAATTCTTTTGCATGCTTATGTACTGTGGGCCACCATAGCCTAGTGCTCAATATTTTCTGCGCGGTGGCCTTTCCTACATAATGTCTACCTGCGAATCCTCCACGAGATTTTATCAGAATACTCTGTCTTTCGTGTTTAGGAACATATATGTGTAGTATTTCATTTGGCCCCATTTTATATAAGTGTCCAACAATCAATGAGAAATCATATTCTATGACTACCAACTTCTTCTTTTGCTTCATAGTGTACTCTGCGGGCATCATTCCTATAGCTAGAAACTAAATAATATCTACGAAGTGATCATCTGCGACTCTGATTGTGAATAATTTCATGTCAGTTAGGTTATCTTCAATACTTGTGGGTTCTTCTCCTCTCTCTGTCCTTGATAGATGATCAGGTCCGACATTTAATCTTCCTAGATTCACTCCTCAAAGTCATACTCCTGGAACAATAACAACAATTGACAAACTTTTCATCCTACAACAGGCTTATTCACCAAGTATTTCAGTGCGTAGTGATCGACGAACATCTTGAAATGTGCTCCCAAAAAATAGTGCATGAACTTTTGTAATGTACCATAGCTAACCCCTCTCTTTTTGTTGTGCTATAGTTATTCTTTTCCTTGGAGAGTTTTCTTCTTGCAAAATTCTATGGGGTGATCAATTCCTCCTACTCTTGGTTGCACTAGTACTATACCCAATGTTATGAAATATGCATCAACATGCACATGGAACTCCTTATTCTAGTCTGGGAAAATCAGAATATCTGCAACCACCATCTTCACTTTCAGTACATCTAAACTTTTCTGGCACTATTCACTCCACTGAAAAGTTGCATCTTTCTTCATCAATTTATCCATTAGCGTAGTTATCCGCACATATCCCTTTATAAACTTTTTGTAATAGCTAGTGTGTTCGAATGTCATGTGAATTTATCTTTTTTTTTTTGGTGCTGGAAAGTTCACAATAACTATGATCTTCATAGGATCCACCATTAATCCCTGCTTACAAACCACATGTCCCAACAATATACTAAATGGTGAACAAAAGATACACTTTTTCAATTTCAATGATATTTGGTATTGTCTACATGTATCCAGCATCAACCTCAAGCTCACCACATGCTTCTTCAACATCCCAAAGGTTGTCCAATTGTTGAAGTAAACTTCCAAAAATGTGTGTATATATTCTTTGAAGGCTACAATTACAACTCTGGAAAAGATGGAAAGAGCATTCTTCAAACCAAAAGGCATCACTGTGTACTAGTAAGAGCCCCACTTTGTAGCAAAAATTTCCTTATGTCTATCCTCTGGCACGATTATGATCTAATGGTACCTCAAAAGCCATTTGTGAAAGAATATACCTCCTTTCCTCCTACATTTTCTAGTAATTCGTCTGTAAATGGTGTAGGGAAGGGGTCATGTAGACATGCATCATTCAATTTTCTCAAGTCCACATAAATTCTGATTCCCCCTTTTTCCTTCATTTCCTGAAGCATCATGGGACTTACCCATTCAGACTCTTCAACAGGTTGAATGATCCCAACTGCTATCATCTTGTCTAATTCTTCCTTCACCTTTTCCTTATATTTTGGATTCAGTCTATAAGGTCTCTACTTGATAGGCTTCACGTCAAGTTTTAGAGGAATCTTCATAATACCCAAGTCTCCTACTATGCCCTTCAAATCTGAGAAATTAGTGGGAAACAACTCCTGGTACTCATGAAAAAGATATGTTATCTTGTTGACTGTGTCTTCATCCCAGTAATCTCGTATCGTTGCAAACTTTGGCTCATCCTCTGATCCTATATTCACCCTCTTCATCTTTAGTGGCTTCATTATATCAAGCATCTTTGTTTCAGGTCCATTCACTTCGTAGTGACCTTCAGATTTTTTGATGTCGATATTGCGAGGATCTCCCTCCTCCTCTGTAGTGATATTGTAGCATTCCATTACATTCTGTAACTGGCGGCCCAATCATGTTGCCAAATAAATAGAACTTCATTTTCAAAAATGTTCCTCTTAACTATCTGAAGGGTTGCATCTATATGAGGAAAATCATCTTCAAAACTAAATGTCATTATAAATCCATCAACCATCTTTGCCCAACTTGCAGTACTATGTCACATTCTGAGGAATTGTCTCCAGGGTATGGATGAAGCTATGCATCCATTATTCTCACGAAATTTCTTTCCATGCTATCATACAGAGATGTATGTGTTCTCTAGGATTGGTTTGATTGTCACACTTATCTTCAAGTTCTGTTTCTACTTGACCAAACCTTACCCACATCAATCTTCGACATTGTTGCCAATCTTCTATGTTTTTCTTATGTGTACCCCACCATCTAGCAGAGTAGCCCTTAGGGCTAGATCTAGAGCTAACACCCTCAGAAATTCTGGAAACTGTCTTTCATAATATCTAAAGAAAGTATCGACATTACCCAAACAATCATAAAAAGGTAAATCAGATACCTCTCATGTCATACAATGCATTGTTTTAGTGATCCTTGCACATCACCTCTAGACACTTAATGTAACCTATTTTTCCATTTTTCTAATTCCTCTTCTGAATCTGAAGTGCAAGAACTACCTTGCTCCCAACCCAATTATCCATCTCCAGTAGGGTTGATCCATTCTTCTCCTTTTTCTGTTATCTGGTAAATGTTGTCAATGTCATACGTGTTGTACTCCTCCTTGACAAGTTCAGTATACCTTGGTCCTCATACTTTATGCTTATGTGATTCATGATATATTTTTAAGAACTTCTAGAAAAATCACGTTGAGTCTCACATTGTTGCTTTCAAATATCATTTTCGGTTTCTTCAAGTTAATTATATCCATGTTAGCAAATTCCCAATTTAATCCAAGTAATGCAGGATAGGGATTACTATCATCCACAATTTTGATCACTTCAAAGTGAGTAGTAGTGCACACTCCTTCAATGTCTACGTGATACCTGAGAACCTTCCTAGAGGAAAAAGCTTCTATTGGTTTTCCATCTTCAACTGGATCAGTGACCATTGCAGCTTTGGTTTACCCATCAATTCTCGAGTCTGCTTCAGCAAGACGTTGGCGTTATATTCTAGATCCAAGATAACCTGATCCATGTCATATTCTCTAGTTTATGCAATAAGCCTCATTGCTTTTCTAGTCCTCTATTTATGTCGATGTTGGTTGTTTACTGCATGCACTCACTCTGTGGAACTTTCTTAGAAGCACAAGAGTCTATCAATTCGTGCAATCCCTCCACAACCTTCTAGTTTCTTAACAAATTCACGCAAGTCTATAGAAAAGACTTCAAAATATCTGGATCCACATATTGTGTCACAACTGGTACTATCTCGCAGTTATTCGTATGGGTTTCCTACGCAGTATAGGTCGAAGCCCCATCATCCATAAAGATTCACCTCACCTCCATGGATACTTTCTTTTCCTTAAGGATATCAAATGCAGGAGCTTTTTTAATAGTTTTTCTTACCCATGTAGCTTCAACTTCCTTTTTCCCATTGGCTTTATCATTTCTAGTCATAGCTCCACTTCTTGTTACAATTGTGATGTGCGGTTGATCCTTCCTTGGCTCAGCGATCATAATTTGAAGATTTTTTGTAGGCTTTTGGTTCCGTTTTTCCTGCATCTTCGCGATAAGGATGGTACATTATTATATTATGTGACCAAAATACTTATAGTAGTTGTAGGTTGTCATAGGGTTCTCACAATCCCTTGTGAAGTGTTGTGCTTGTCCACAATTATAACATATAATATAGTTGTGTCCTCAACCAACTCCTCCTCATCCTCCTCCTCATTCTCATCCTTGGAAACCTCCTCGACCAACATGTTGACCTGGCTCTTCATGTGTATGTCCTTCAACTTGCAGTTTATAAGAATCGACAATGCACTCCATCATCAAGTCATAACTTCGACAATTCATTTCATCATTTCCTACTGATTTACAAAATTTTCAAAACAACTTCTTTCGGGTGTGTATGTACTTATGTAATAAATAGAAATATTTAGAGCGATGTTGGTCTCTCATTCTACAAATCTCACACCACAAACTTGATCCTGGGTTCATTGGATTAGGTGTTCCATTTTCCAAGTAATCTCTGAACACAGGGAATTGATCCTTATAATGGCCCTTTGCTTTTCATTTTGTACATGATACTTATGGTCTAGTTTTGTTACCTTTCTTGAGATCTTGCAATTCCAAGGTCAAATTTTCTAGCTGGCTTTGAATCTGTTGTACTCCTTCATGAGTATCTCTGATCGACGAAGCTTCTAGTTTCATCACAATCTCCAATGCTTCAGCTTGAGTCGCGATCTTTTGCCACGTCAAGGGTAACCTGATATGTGGCAGTAGCACAACTATAAAACACTCCTTATGCTATTTTGGGAGTATGTTAAAGCTTACTTGTCCCATTAATACCTTGAATCATTGATCCAACTCCCACACAAACTCAGTAGTCGACTATTTGATTTCCTTTAGCTCTGTAATTCATTTTGATTTTGACTTTGGCTTCTTGAATTCTGATACCAACGCTTTCGTAATATCATCTAGCGATGTAGCCAGAATAGTCATAGAGAATTTCATGTATCATGTCAGCACCCTTTCTTCTAGTGTCATAATGAGTTGCACCTTATTTACATCTTCGTCAGTGATTTGTCACACTTTCCATGCTACATCAACTACAAACCAAAATTGGTTAGGATCCTCTGATCCAGGCCCTTTAAAGATAGGTATATTAATGTCATCAACCCTTTTTCTTCTTGGAGGGTTAGGGAGAGGGAGGGGTGGTGTAGGGGGATTATGGGGAGCGGCATTGGGGGTAAAAGGAGTAGATGGATGGGGAATCCAAAAGACACCCTGATTTTTCTCAACTCCTAACTTCAACGTGCCTTCAGGATGGGAGGGGGAATACCCTGGGGTTGCAGGGCTACTTCCTTCTTCTTCACTCTCAGACCCACCTAATAAGGGACTATAGTCAGTCTCAGTAAATTTCTTTGGTCTGTTCTCTACTCTATATTGCTTCCCACTTTGTATAGGTCCTCATTCATACTTATTCCCTCTTCACACAAACATTAATCTGACTATAGTTTTAGTACACCCTTTTCACATAAAAGCATTTTAATCCAGAGATTCAAAGATTTCATATAATTACCTTGCGAGCCCTTGAAAAATATCCACTCAGCTTTGCTATATGATGCAGTTGTGTATATTGTGAATTGAGTTATAACTTCTCCCAAAATGCTATCAATCTAGAAATCGACAGCTCCTGAGATCTTGTTATTGATGTACTTGAGTCATTGTATCAATATAGGATTCCACTCCTTAGGTTCATCTCCCTTAAAACAAGTCTTATGCTCAGTTAACTTTGATACCCACTCATATAGTTCAATGTGAAATGAAGCAAAGAATATTTCATCCTACTCTTTGAAGATATACTTCTGCAACCAACTTTCAGTCAACAATTGTGGATTCTGTTTTCTTAAACTGTAAATTCTCGCTCTTTTTGTTCAACCCACTGCTAGATTTATTTCTTCAATGGATGCCAAAAGATATCCCTCAAATAGATCCTAGTCCTAGCAACGGAACCATTTATTTGTTCAAGGGCTTTTGACCCAGGTTCAGAGTGTACTACACACCAAAAACACCCTCAGCCACTGGCCCTTTCAGCAACAACCTGCAAGCAGATCACAGTCCCACTCAAAGCAATTATGGGAGGTTGCAGAACCAGGTTTCTACAACCATAGGGATATGCGCATTATGGCGTCCATGTGTTTACTTATTCTTAGACCTATCTACAACTTATCATGCATAAATAACTTCGTGTTGATGATTTACTTCACAGACTTGCACTTATTGGATAAACATGTCAGAAAATAGTATAACATGTATTATTTCGCATAATTCAGTAAAAAGAATGCATAAAAGTATGTATAAACACAGATAATAAACACAAATACATAATATATTGCCAAAACTTCTTATTTTATTAATATAGATCTTCAATACATACAAATCCTTCGACTTGCACACCCAGTTGCAGGTGGTTGGCACACTCAGCTATAGAATCTTCAAGGTCTGCATGCACTCAGCTATGAAACATTCTCCTAAAGCCAAAACTATAGACTAAAGACAGAAGATATCAATGACTCATCTATGACTTTCCTACTATCTTACTTTAGACAAGGCACTATATGTCCTTATATACATTTCATTCCTAGAAGACCATGGTCCACATACCATGGATCTGACATAACAATGAACTAACACCCAATACCCATTACAAAATGAGGGGCTTTATCCTGCCCCAAAGCCCTAAACATCGCACGGTAAATATATCTTTGTAGGCTCTGTGTGCCATTGACCAAAACTGGACCAAGTTGGCTTGCAACTTGTTAGTGCCTAAATCTACCTTAGTCTGAGAGAAGGCAGGTCTAGGGTAACATCAAACCATGGTTAACCTGGTAGCTAGCCCTACCAGGTCGGAAGAGGGCTCTCTCCTTGTCAATCTCACTTAGGATGCTGGAAATTAGGGCTTGAGATGACTAAAAATGAATGCTGGTTTTAGGCTAGGTATAGAAGATTAGGGTTTCTCGTTTGATTTTAAGTTTTTGGTTGTTGGATCAATTGGAGAAGGCAGATTGGGTCCAGGAAATCAACTCAGGGATACAGTCATGTTTTGTGGGGCGAGGTGGACAAGCATTTATGTATTAGAAATGTATTGATATGGTAGAGTAAGATAGCCGAGGAGTTGAGGAGGGCACAAGAAACTATGAATCCTCCTTAAACAGTGAAAACATTGAAAACTGAATGCATTCCTAAGACAAAGCACTGTAAATCTAGTGTACTTTGTCTATTCACCTTGATTCATTTAGTTTAGAAGAGAGAGAGATATGTGAATACATATAAAACATCAAAAAAGACTCATTACAAAGAATAAACAATATATAAACTCACTATCACAAGAATCCCACAAAAATAGTTGTGAAACCTGGTTTTATTCCTTGCCAAACTGCTGATACAAATGTTCAATGAGTCCAACACTTCTGCCAAAGTCCAACCTTTACAAATGAGTAAAAAAGTAAATGATATAGGCAAGGAAACTACTCAAGCTAGCTATCAGGGTTGAATCCATGAGAAGAGGGGTGGTTTCAACCATATCTAAACTAAGAACAAGAATATAGGCAGTGGAACATCTTACCTCTAAAACCAAGGAAACCAATTCATTACAGCTCAAAACCACTTGGAACTTGATGTGTCTACCCTATGAAGTGATTTTTATCCATATTTACATCGAATTCATCATTTACCATGCTTACATTTACCAAGAAATGAGGAAAAAGTGATCTCCCAAGAAAACTAGGAAAAATATGGAAAATCAGGGAAAATTGGCAAAATCCATTTAATGCGCAGTGCCAAAATTTTAATGTGCAATGCTTTTTCTAGGCCAATTTTGGAAGTTTTCCTGGAGTCCAAATCAGGTGCAGGATAGCGCGTTAGAAAGCTTTTCGAGTCTATTTTCTGGAAAAACTTGAATTTTTTAATTTGAAGTCCATTTGCCCCTCCAAAAATTTGATTCTCCCAAGACTGCTTCCTGTGTGGCAAAAAAGTGGCAGAGAGGGCACTTTTTGGGTGTTTTTTTCCCTTTTGGAGACCTAGAACTTGTCCAAAATTCCTCACCATTTTTGAGCTTTCATATTTTTCCATGCCGATTCCAAAAATGTAAACCATTTTGCAAGAAGATGTCCCTAACAAAAGCGCAGCGCCATCGGAAAAGCCTATTCTTTCACATTAAAAATTTCAAAAATGACAAAAATTGCTCCAAATTTCTTGAAATTTGGCATGAATGATCCTTGTTAAGTGCTTTTATGAGCCAATGGTGCTTCAGCCAAGATCTTGATTTTATCTTGCTCTTTCTTGTTCCTCGAGACTCTTCTTAGATTGGCTTTTAGCCTCTTTGTCCTTGCATTACAAATTGTGTTCTAGGTTAGGTAGTGATAGGCTAAGTGATGAAGCATTTTATTCTCTTTGTTTGCCTTCTCAAGAAACCTCTCCAAGTGCATGTTCATCTTCTCCAACCAAGACTCCTTGTCATTCTCTATCTCTTGTTCAATGGAGGTCAACTTGACCTTTGCCTTCTTGGCCCTTTGCTGGTTTTCTTTGATGATTTGTAGCTCCATGAGGTCTTGTTTGTTGGTAAGCTGCTTGTTTTCTTGCTCAAGGTCTCAGTCTCTTTGACCTCCTAAGGCATTGATGAAAATATTTTAGGTCCCTCTCCATAGGTTTTAACGATGTAGTAGCTAATGAGGAATGAAGGAATGAGGTGGGGACAAGATGAGTATGAAGAGATTTTAAAAGATAAGATGAGTGAGGTGTATGGGGATGGTGAGTTCTTGAGGGAGTGGAGGTTTTGAGGTTTTAGGGAATGAGGGGAATGAGGGGAGTGAATAGGGTTTTATAATGTAGGATAAGGGTTTGATAGGGAAGTAGGAGTAGTGAAGATGTAGGATTTGGGAGTTAGGGTTTGGGAATAGGGTAGGGCTAGGGTTTGGTAAATGGTAGTGGGGTTTGGGGAGTGAATTTTGATGATTTAGAGAGAGGGAATAGGATTTGACAAACTCAATATGAATGGAGTGAGAAAGAAGAGAAAATGACTTTCAATAACTCGCAAGAGATGATTTAGAAACTAGCTAGGGTTTGTGTTAACCATTTAGCTAGGGTTTTCCCTCAAGAAAACCAAACACATCCAAGCCACCAAACATAACTTTCCTGAGCAAGGAGGAGTGATCTACTTACTTGGAACAGCATTAATTTGTTTTTCAGGAAGTTTGGAGGTGTTTTGAGGAAATTCTGCTTCTTGTAATAGGTGCGCATCGCCAATAAATAGGTGCACAACACCGGTTAGGTGTGCAACACCAGACCAAAATTCAACAAAAAACCTGCAACAGGTGCACAGCGCTGGTTAGGTGCGCAACACCAGCAAGATGACTGGATTTTTCCCCTGTTTTGCTTTCTTTCTTCAAAAACGTGATTTTCTCCCATTGGCTCGTTCAATTTAAACAATTAAGACTTAAAACACATGAATTGGTTTTTATATCCCTCTCATTTAAATTTTCACTAACCAAAACCCACTTTTCTAATGTTTTGCCAGCTTTTTCAAAAATGCACTATTCCACTTACATTCTGACTTTTGCTTTTTTGTAGGTGGACTTATACATTGAATTTTTGTAATGGCAAGAGCTGACTTTGTCACCAGGTCACTGGGAACAACTATTGAATATTTATTACATATAGAAACATTTAAATTACATGAAATTTTTACAATAATGGAAAAAACTATGTTTTCACCTCAAAATAGAGTTTTGAGGTAGAAAAGATTTATTGAGCGTATCAGAAGTAAATTTATGATTTTATGAACTTATTTATCCGCCTCATGTGCCTGCTGACCTTTTTATTCAATTAGGATGACCATGATGACAAACCCTAAGACCTAGTGAGACTAAACCCTAAAACTGGTTTTTTTTTTTTTTATAAATGAAATGAAATAGGATGACTGAGAATGAGTAAAAACAAACTATGTGAACAGGTCAGCAGGTGAATGTCATGAGGGAAATTGGCATGAAACCACTACCATCAGTTGATCCATGACCTAATGGAATGCAGCTGATCAGATGAGACACCTAATATGCGTGCAAAAGAGCAATTTGATCACTGATGGAAGTGTGAAGACACTGACACTAACACACCCAAAACCTATTAACATCAATGGAAACACTACAATATCAACTCCCCGTTTGGCATTAATGTCATCCTTCATCCAATAAGTGAGGCTGACTCAACAATCCAAAATATCTCTCCCTTTTACATCAATGGAAAATGGCAATACGCTAAAGTATAATGCCAATAATGTGTTCGATGAGATAAGTGATCCCCTTGTCATACTCAACTCCATACTGATGCAACCCAAGAAATGTCTCCTAGAAAATAAGCATGAAAATAAGGAAACTGGCTGCCAACACTACTAGCCAATGCCATGCCAACTCTAAAGACTAAAACATGCCCCCCCTAAGCATGTAATGGAGCTGCAATCAATACTCTGTCTACTATAATGAGCCTCCTTTCCAAGTCCAAGAGACTACTCCTCATGACCATGACTCTAACTAACTTTCAACATGACACAAAATACATTACAATAAACACATGACTGACATATGAACCCTCTATAAAACATTGGGTCACCAACCATGACTCTATGGACCCAAGTTGAGATCATGCACCCAATGAATTGGTGCTACATCGAAGATATACAACATGAAACATGACTTGGAATCTATTGACCCATATATAGTAAATGCGAAGATGTGCTAGAAACTATGGCTCACTCCATGATAAATACACCCAAAATATGAAACAATGACATTACATGGCTTTTACATTAGTGCACAATGGTTTTCACATCAACACGTGCCCAAAACATGAAATAATATGAGTACATGGCACCAATGAGCATCAACTTATGCTCCATATGTCAACAATAATGATAATATAAGACATGACATATCCATTGAGCACAAGGCCTCCATGAGCTATGACATAAGCTCTCCAAATGTAGCAACAAAAATAAGAAGTAATAACAACATCATATGCTAGTACATGGCGTCTCAACACCTTAGCCATCACCATCCCAGCAATAAATATCCTGCAACAAGATCATGATGCTCCATGTAGATACAACAATAAGATCATCTAATAGTAACGACATCGAAATATATCATAGAGGCAACAACAAATACATCCACATCATCAAATTTTCTCTTCCCATGAGAGAAAATCCAACCAGAAACATCCATCATAACAAACCATCATAAGTAATAGTAAATACTCATCCTCGTGCTGTAGGTTAGAAAAATATCATCAATTAGAGGCATAAGTAGCAAATCGGTGAGCAACAAAACATGGATACTCCATATATGAGAAACAAAATATAAATCACAATGAGTACACAATATCTCATCCATCATCATTCATCAAACTATCATGAGAAACAACAATCATCTTCCTCATGTCTTATCCATCCAAAAACACATGAGCAAGAACATATTATCTCCATGCAACAACAACATATAACTCATTCATCTAACATATATCAGAAACATGCATGGTTCATCTAGAAATGAAAACATAAGCAATAATATGCATATTATAGATAAAATATCTCCAACACATCATCTGATCTCCATGACAACAAACATATGCATGGAAACACATGAATATGATCTAGAAGAATGATCATCATCAAAATATCGACTATGCCATGCAAACCATACTATCTCATCCAACATGCAATGTGTGGCAACAGAAATAAAAATCTTCTTGAAACTCAATGCCAACACATTTCAAAACCATCTGGAAGCACAATTCTCCCCTAGATGTGTGATCCCTCATCACAACTTGACAATGCATGGCTTCCATATCATCATTAGCATCAACCAAACCAAAACATAAAGTTGCTTCAAAATAAACAACGGATGTACATGGTTGCTCCAACTAAAACAAACTCAAATAAAAATAAATAAAAAATGAAAATAACTCTTCAAACCTCAAGGACTTCCCCTGAACACATACACTTTCCCATATGGTTGCAAAGCTAAGGATTTCCATACAACTCATAATGAAACCACATGCTCCCCCTGAGACCATGTAGGCCTCATTTTTTTATGGAAGATATTTGCTGTTCTTTTCTCCTCCAAACTCTTATATGTTGATCCTTCTTCCTTTTGTGTGGATGACCTCGCCCATTTTCCTCTCTTTGGTTGGATCTCCTGAAATACATGGATAGTTTGCAATGCTTGGCCTTATGGCCAATATTGTCACATAGAAAACATCTAATGTGACCAAGGAATAGAGATATAAGATGTTGTCTTCTATTGGTATAACTTCCATTCCTTGCATGTGCCCTATAGTCAATAGCCTTATGGCCCAAATCATTGCATGAGAAACAATAACTGTAAAATGGAATATTATAATTGACTGAAGGAGATCTTCTTTTCATGCATGCTTTAGATTTCATCTCATTTGGATTCTCATTTTGATGAGAGAATTTGATCTTCGTACTACTGTAACTTGCTTCTATGTGTCCACAAACTCCACAATTAAAACACTTCCCAATTCTACTCTTCTTCTTGGGTCTCCTTCTCTTATTATGTTGCTTCTTGCATGGATCATGGATCTCATTATTTTTGCTGCAACTAGGTTCTCCAACAATTTTTCATTTTCTTGAAGATGCTTGAACACTAGTTTTGAGTGTCTCTACTTGTTCTCTTGTAGAAATTAATTCAACCTTCAATCTTTGAATTTTTTCTTCAAGTGCCATTATCTTTGATTAATCATCATTTTTGTTGCTTGATCTCTCACTAATATCACTTGTGCCTCCATCTTCATCTCATGAGGAGGATTTATTAGTTACTACAATAAAGGTAGAATTGTTTGCAATTCTCTCTATTTCTGAAAAATACAATTTTCCTAAAAGATACAAATTCTCCAACCTTTCCAACATCTCTTTGGAAATCTCACAATGCTTCACATGCATGCTATCAAATTTTGAAATAATATTCAAAATAATCTTTTTAGCCAAATCGTTAGATTCATATTTAACACCATATTCAAACGATAACAAAATATCTTCATTAACAGATATAAAATACAAATCCAAATTTACTCTCCAAGTTGCAAATTTGCCTTCGTGAAGTACTGAAATACCTCGCTGATCCATTTTGGTAAATTTGCAAAACTTCTGCCAAAAATATCTAAGATCCACTATTCAGTGATCAAGATACAATTAAGAGCCCCGCTCTGATACCAATTGTTGGAAACTAGAGCACTAATGGGGCGGGGGGGTTGTTGAATCAGTAATGTGAGCACATATACAAATTTTCTCCGATTATTTATGCTTTAACCATGCATGAAAAAACAAAACATAGATCAGAGCATCAAAAAAAAAATGCAACAATAAAACCAATCAACACAATGGACATAAATGTTTTTGGTGGAAAACCGTTCCCAAGGAAAAACCACCCTATTGTTGTTGTGTTGCTCCATTCTTTTATTAATATTTGAACAAATTATATATGTATTATCTCACTCCCATGAGCCTAAAGAATCACTTCTTTCACAGTATGCTGACACTATCAGATAGGAAACTATTTCTCTCATGAATCTAAGAACTACCATCCACTGAATTCCACCACAATCAATGATCCTCACCCGGTTACTCTTGACCTCACAAATGACTCTACAAATTTGATCTATTGGTACTATCATGACCAACGAGCCTCGCTCAGTTTCTACTGAACTATCCAACCACCATTGGACGAAGAAAACTCTTCCATATACTGAATCTGCCAATCACTTTATACTCAAAACCTCCATGCCTTCACTTCCTTCATATTGGACTCTGAAAACTTTCTCAAAATGAGCATTGTAGAAACATAGAATCAAAGCATAATCAATATCAAATCCTTAAACTCCAAATACTACACATGCAACAATATCATCTCACCAAACACTACACAAATCAACACTTCATCTTCTCACTCACTACACAATATCGTGGCTGAAATAAGTTTCAGCTATCTGCTACTACTACTACAAATTAATTCATAAATTTTTCATAATTAAGCTCACACAGTTTGCATGGTCTTCACCAACCTCACTTTCACTCAACACACTCAATAATCGACCATACTAGCATTGAGATTTCTCCAATATAAATATGAACTCAAGTTCTCAACTCAATAATTACACAGAACTGTTGAGCTTAACAACATTGTTCATATGCTTGATTAGATGCAGATGTAGCTCATTGAATCAATCAACCACTAATTCCAGTAGCCATTTTTATCTTTTCAACTTTAATAACCTTTTTGAGGTCCCACAAGCATTTCCGACGATAAAACGAAAAGGTTTGATCAAGGATGTTTCCATAAACCAAAAATTAGCTCAACAACAACAAGAATGTAGAGAAATTTAGTGAAAACACCTTAGTTGCTCCCTTAGCACTATCCTGCTAGTGACTAGAGCTAGAATCGCTCCCTTAGGTTTGCCTTCATGCAACTAGAGCTCTCCAATTGTTCCCTTCACTTAGCAAGAATGCAACTGGGGCTTAGGCTCAGTTAAATCATCCATCCTCTAGTCCAAAACTTCTTCCACCTATAGTACTATCATCCTTAGCTCTTGAACACTCCTCCAAGCCTCTACAATAGGTCTATAACTAATGAAATAGGCCAAGGACAAGTTAGTGAAATGTTATACCTATTATGGAAACTTTAACACCAAGACCAACACCTCCAACTCCTCAAGAAGCAACCACAACATCTCTAAACACATCCAACATCTGTAGAGATATATTTATCACTTGTAGCAAAATCATCAGTACATATAACTGCCTCAAACACTAGTAGAACCACCTCCAACACAAGTAACCACATATCAAACATGTAGCAGCAAATGCAATGTCTCTAAGGCATGTAGAGACATATGCAGCATCTAGAGTAGCACTCCAACCACCTGCAATAGCAACATGTCCACTCAACAACATAACATTAATACCAATAAAAACAATCCAATCCTCCTGTAGTAGCAACATCTCCAACCAACTCAACATGTCTGGAATTCATCTCTTCAGTAGCCACAACATCATCTCCACTAGTTCTAATCATAGGTATGTTGACATCAATTCCAACTAACAAGTTACAAGAGCATCACCAATCATCCAACAATAAGCACTCATCACACATGCTGTTAGGGTCCAACCCTAACCCCCTTATTTATGTAATAGGGTTGAGTCATAGTTATAGTTAGTTAAAGAGTCAATAAAGCCCATATTAATAATTGTAAGTGGTTGACCAGCATTTAAAGAAGGTACCATAGTTAGTTGCAAATGGGCCATGGTATTAGATAGATGGTATTAATGAGAACCATGGTACTGACCCATGGTATTGCATGTATGAATCCTATATAAAGGATAGAGACTCCCCTTGAGGAGCGCCATGTCTTATTTTGTAATTGAGCCTAGCTCTATTGGAGGTTGCCCCCTCAAAGAGGCAAGTGAACATTGCTTTCCTTTTTGAATAATAAAGTACATGTTGTTATTTCTTATTGTTCTATGTTATGGGTATATTTCTTCGCATACTTGGTATTCTGGTATATTCTCACAGGTCAAGAGCATAACAAGTGGTATCAGAGCACTTTCTAGGGCCAGTGGGATCTCCATTTTTAGCAGAATTTTTTTTGGCTAGAGACGTGTTTTGGCATCTTTAAACCATGGGATTTGTCGTTGAGCGCATAAACCTATGGATTTGGGGAGGCATGCACGTAGGAAATACAAGAGGTGGTCATGCTTGTTGGACTCCCTTGTAACCCCTGTGGGTACCCCTTCGAGTAGTAGCACATTAGACAGAATTGCACATGGACTGTCTTCCAAGTACCCTCTAGGTATATCAGAAGCCCCCTAGGCTCTCTTGAAACCTTGCCATAGATAAACTGTTGGCCATGTTGCTGCTACAGTACACTAGGAACAACACTCGGGGAGATTACTCACGCATACGATTGTGTAGTTGGGTTGTACGGCTAAGGGTACAGTTGATCCTCCTTGGTTAGTGCCTTGAAATATTGGGCCAAGTACTACTGTTGGACCCTTATGTATATTGCGATCTATAGCACATGAAACTCCTTAAGACCATAGTACCCTTGTCTCTCTCTAGATCATGCATCATCTTTGCTAGATCAGATCTAGTAGGTTGGGTTCTGTCACAGCCGCAACAATCAGTTCCTCCATTCAGATCTCTTAGATCTGCCATTCAGATCTATCAGATTTGCCAATCATATCTATCAGATCTGCCTTTCCTATCTAGCAGTTTGGGTTTGGTAGCAGTCACAACAATCAGATCCACCATTCAGATCTAGCAGCAGGGGTTCGATCACTACCACATTCCTACTCATACTCTGCAATTGAGGGTTTCTTTGACAAATATGACTATTTGTGTGGCTCCTATACCTAGGCGTGATTCTTGCAAGACAATGGGCAAAATTAACTTTTCTAGGAATCGGCTACTACAATATTCCTAAGCGAGGAGTAAAACTCCTTCCAGACTACCAAAAAAAAAAAGTCTAAGACCCTCCTGGGATGCTTATAGGAGACTTAGCCCATAAGAATCAGGTAGACAGGCTGAGCAAGGTGGTACCATTCACTTGTCAGCATCAAAATTTCGGGTGGTCCCAAATTTTTTTTCACAGTAATGACAAGTGCACTGGATCAGTGCATGGTACGAACCAGAGCTCAAGCTATGGCCAATGAGAAGATTGACACCCTTGAAAAAACATTGGAGGCATTAACGAAGTAGATCCAGAACTTAACTGACATAATCACAAAGGGCAAGTCGGGGGCACAATCAGAGGCATATGATTTTAATGAAAAAATTGAGGGCGAGTATAGCCATTCTCTTCACTTCTATGGAAACCACCA
The DNA here is from genome assembly GCA_031772625.1 of Pinus tabuliformis. NCBI lineage: Eukaryota > Viridiplantae > Streptophyta > Pinopsida > Pinales > Pinaceae > Pinus > Pinus tabuliformis. The sequence goes on along the minus strand of CM062816.1, from coordinate 1,753,798,113 downwards.
ATAGTCCTAGTTTCGATAACCCAAGTTAGACATCTATAAATTTGATGGCTCTCATCTGGCCATATGGCTAGCACAAATGGAACAATATTTCACATTGAATCACATCAGAGATGATGCGACTAAGCTAAATGTGGGAAGCTTGTACTTGGACCAAGAAAGATGGAAATGGTGGCAATGGCATCAACGCTGCTATGCAATGCCACTGAATTGGCAGATATTCTCAAAAGCCCCTTTTGATCGCTTTGACCATGAATCTAACTTTTTGGGTCATCTTACTAAGCTCTGATAGACAGGCACAGTGCAAGAATATATTAAAGCCTTTGAAACATTAGCATTTCGCATATGAGGTCTAGTAGATGAATTCTACTTGGAATTTTTATCAGTGGTCTCAAAGACACCATACAAGCCCACGTCTGACTACAACACCCAGTCTCATGGCTAGCAGCTTGCAAGATAGCTCGTGAAGTAGAACACACGTTAGGGGCCCAATCGACTCGTCCAAATTTCATAGCCAAGGGATGCCCCACCCTGGCTCCGAGCACTACCAAAACACTTAGGTTCAAAAGGTGTCACCAGCAAAAATGGCGGAAAGAAGAAAGAAAGGATTGTGTTACTACTGTGATGAGAAACACTCCCTGGGGCATAAATGCAAGGAACCCAAATTCTTTCAAATTGATGCTACTGATCACAGTTCATCTGAGGAAGCCCCACCATCTGAGGGACCAGAGGAGGAAGATGAGGACAACCAGCTGGATAATGAGCTCCCAGCAACACCTGAAGAACTAGTTATTTCGCTTCATGCTTTGGCAGGAATTTCTTCTCCCCAAACTCTCAAAATCAGAGGTTTTATTAAGCATCGCCCTATAATAGTCTTGATTGATAGTGGTAGTACACATAACTTTATCCATCAAAGAGTTGCTAAAGCAATGCATTCTTTTGTTAGAGCAGCCTCTAATTTCTAGGTCCAGATTGATGATGGGGGGACAATGAAATGTGAAGGCCGCTGTGAAAATATCAAACTTCAAATGGGGGATTATCACCTAAAGACCCACATGTTTGCCATCAACATGGATGGGTGTGACATTGTCTTGGGTGCTGAATGGCTCCGCACACTCAGCCCAATCACAATGGATTTCCAAGAGTTATATATGAGCTTCAAGCAGAATAACCACACACATACTGGTGAGCACCAGTATTGTAGCAAGAATGCTGCAACTCCTGGGGCTTCCTGCTTTACTTTTATCAACCCGGTAATTCATAACAAACTTGGAAGCGACGGTGTTGTATGCACAAGTACTAGCTCTTACTACAGGCTGTCACTTGGTCAGTTGGCGCAAGATCGCTAAGAGCTCGAGCCAACTTCTATGAGCTTTCAGAAGAATATTTTAACTATGATGAAAGAAAGCTAACTCTACAGAGGCTATCCTACTTGCAAAAAGGGAAAGAAGATTGGAGTATAAAGCAAAACCTATCAAACCCTAATTTACCCACTAACCTACATTTGCAGAAAGAGAGATGAAAATCTAGGAAATGAATGACATTACCTACTAAGGAAGTAAACTACATCTATTCAAGCTATTTCTTGAAGAAAATGAGAAAAGAACATCTTTTTGGATTTTTTATGTATTTTGTGTGAGATTGTTATGCATGTAATTTATTTGTTTATGGATGTGGCAACGATTAGGTGGCGATGGAGGGCGACTTTTGGATTTGCAGAGGTGTAGGAAGGTGTGGAGGGGTCCTAGAAGACCTCTAGCAACCTTCTGGAGGCTTTCCTTGCAATCGGACTTTAAAAAGCCACGTATAGGAAATTATACAAGAGGCTGCAGGGGATCTACAGGAGGATCTACAAGAGGATCTACAGGAGGATCTACAGGAGGATGCTGAGAGCTATTTGTGGAGGTTTGTAAAGGTGGAAAAATGGTGGGAAAGGGTAGCTGAAGATTAGAGGGAGGTGTCAAGGTGTTTGAAGCTCATCAAGGAGGATTAGGGAAGAAAATGATGGTTGGATTTGTTCAAAGGATGAGAATAAAGCTTATGAGAAAAGTGCAGAAATTAGGGCAGATTTGTGAAGGGATTTGAATGACCTGTGAAACATGTAGCAAACGAGATGGTGATGGCTACTTTATTGGCTTATTATGAGCAGAGATGTACTGTAAGAGAGCTGCAAATCAAACACTGAAACTGAGCAAGAAAAGAACTAGTTGCACCAAAATAACAGAACTATATCTCATGTTAACCTAAATCCTGATCTAGGAAAATAAAATGTTGAACAATGCTATATGGAAAGGAAAGCATGGAAAGAGATTTATTGTAGAAAATAAAATGAGTATGGAAAAATGGATCTGAAGCAAAACATTAACCTCTGATCAAACTGTAGCACTAGAAATTGCATGGAGGAAGCAAAATTGTGTTTTTGTGGTAGCAAGAGTGTCTTGACCTCAGCTCATGGTCCCAAAGGGAGGAAAGGAGGTCAAGGCTATATTGATGGCCATTTTGTATATCTCTCTTATCACTATTTAACCTACTTCAGCAAACTGAAATGGAAACAGCTATGTAAATCACCAAAAACAACCTATTCTACTAAGGAAAAAAAATCTATCTAATCAACAACTAATCCATGAACTGAAACAAAACATATAAATACAAAACAAGAGGTGCTAGGCAGCTTGGGTTGGGCCCCAACCCAAGAGCTTCAGCTCCCTGGAAGAACTCAGTGCTGGCTTAGAAAATATTTCATCTCCATTATCAAAATAATAGTCACATTACATAAAATTGTTCACAAAAGTACGCTCAAAATGAGCTGAGCAAGAGCTACAAAAAAAGTGCAAAAATTTGACTAACATCCAACTAAACTATTGAGCACCTAAGCCCTCCTATTTATGCAACTGGAGCCTCCAACATGTCTCCTAAAATCAAGGAGGCTTGGCTCCCAAGTCTAGAGATAGACAACAGTTCTTCTTCACTTGCTCGGCTGCCCCTTTGATGCATCAACGTGGCTGTGTGTGCTCTGAGTTCTCTAAAGGAGGATTCAAGGCAGGGAGTCCTAAATGAGGGGGACACCCTCCTACAAATCATCTTCCTTGTTTTCCTCAACTATTGGCTGTCAAACGCTCATTAATCCTTTGACTTTGTCCCAAAATTGACCAAAAATCTGCATAAGGCACACATTATACTTCATGGCATAATGACTAACCCAATTCAATCTATTAGCGTAAATATAATCGAAAACATGAAATAAACTAATGAGAATGGTGGATTAAGTTGAGTTAGGAGGCCAAATGAGCCCATATAGTTACCCATTTCTGGGGCTCATCATCACCCCCCTACTGAATGTGTTGCTCATCCTCTGAGCAACTAGTCCGTCTCTTCATCTTTGATGGCCCTGATGGCCTCCGTGACATCCCATGCCTCTGATGTGAGATCCTCTTCCCTATCATGGAATCCAGCATTTTTGTCCACCTCTTCCCACTGTTGTCTTTCTTCTTCCTCCTTTGTGCCCTCTCGCAGCCCTAGCAGCAGTGCGGGACTCAACTTGAGGCCAATCCAATGAGCCTTCAAGCTTTTCATAGAGTGCTTGTATAGTGGCACTCTCCTTAATGCTTCCTTCATCCTGTTTTGGGAGTGATACTCCCTGATCTGTAGGTTGTGTGGCAGTGTGTTCCACCTTCTCATGTAGGCATGAATGCAATCATCTCCAAGCAATCTCTCCATGTCCTCAAAATGTGCAATAGTTTGGGCTTGATCATTGATGTACTTAGGGGCACTTTGAGGATTAGCTACAAGTTTCTGGTGTGTGTTAATGAGAGCCATAAGGTCTGATGGCTATGCTCTAATCATTAGGGGCTCATTTTGTTATTTTTCCATCAACTTCTTGATTTCTGCTGCCCTTTTCTCCTCATGACTCATCCATGATGCCATGGCCATCAACTGCAAGTCTCCTAACCTAGCATTGGGGTCCCATAGGTTCATAGCAGTAAGGGCCATGTTATGTAAATAAAACTCTTCCAACTTCGCCTTTTCCTCTGCTGAATTGTGATCACATAAATCCATGAACTGTCTATAGTCTGGAAAGGTATGGTGCCTCTTTAGGCTAGAGTCTTGATCTGGAATTGTAGCCGTTGATCTTTGAGGTATACTCCATATGATTTGGTTGGCTATCTACACTGTAGTGATTCCATAGCCCAGCTGGACATGCATGCTAACTGGGTTTCCCTTTCTTGCAGTTGTTTTCTTAACATTTCATTCTCTCCTTCCAAGTGAGATCTTCTGATGTCTTCTTTATGTCTTACAGTGCTCAATTCCTTGCCCATTTCTCTCAACTTGTTTTCCATGTGCCCAATGTCTTCCACCCCTTTGGAAATTGCAATTTGCATCCATTTGTGGCTCATTACTCTTTCTTTTTCCAACTCAAAGAAAAGAGGGACTGAAAAATTCCGTGGGATGATTTTCCCTCCTTCTAGAAGGTTGTAATAAGAGCCTAAATTGGGTTGAGGGCTAGGTTCTGGTATCACTACTACCTCATCCTTCTTCTGGGTCTACTCTTCTACCTTTTTCTCAAGGTTTTCAGTCCCCTGTAGCTTTGTCAAGGTCTCCTATAGAGTGTTTTGTGCCTCCTGTAGGACTGTTTTAGAGTCCTATAGTTTTATCCTCTCCTTCCAAGTAGAAGCTCTAGGGCTTCCTATTTCATAGGTAATGGGGGGTTTGGATGGAGATTCCTCCTTTTTAGCCGTAGGAGAATCTTCAATGGTGATAGGCTCTTTTGCGGGTGGCTGAGGCTTTCCTATTTTTATTCTTGTACTTTTTTGAGCCCTAAAATACATTGATTGTTTCCTTTTTCTCTTTTGTTTAGGCTTAACTGGGGTGCTGAGTGCAGCTAGAACAGCTGCTACCTCCCTTTCTAGTGTTTTAGGAGACACCTCTGCCTCCTTTTCTTTTGTTTTCTTCTTCTTTTGTCTTTTCTTCCTCTGCAGGTTTTGTTTCTTCTATCCCTATTTTAATTTCCTCCTCTTCTTGTTTAGTTTCTTCCCTCTCTGCTATAGTCTTTGTCTTCACTGATTTAGTCTTTTTCCTTTCAGTTTTAGTCCTTTTTCCTCCTGTCCTAAGTTGCTTCTTGTTATTTGCTTTGGTCTCTTCCTCTTTTTTGGTTTCCTCCTCATCCTCCACTTTTTTTTCTTCTCCCTCACTTTCAGATGGACTAAGGTCATATGTGAGGGCTTTTACATCATCTTCCCTTGTCATATTTCTAAAAATATCCCAAGCTATTAGTATGGTGAAGGTGTGGAGGGTCTCTTCCACAAGAAGTTTAATTAGCCCATGGTGAGGCAATTGGTCTGGACCTCCTGCCTTCAATTTAATGATGGAATCTATTAGGGACTCAAGGAGAAAATAGGGAATACTGAGCTTTTGGGGTGCAGGAAGATCCATGCCATATCTTAACTCATGCAAAACTTTGAAATGGTACCCATAAATTGTTTTGTAACTTCCTTCATAGGAGATGTATTTGATAATATGATAACTGACCTCATCCCAAGGGTAAGGTATGCTTGTTCTCCTGATGCCATTTTTTTCCTCTACAGGATGCTCATTTGGCTGGAAGAAGGTTTTCTTGGCAACTTGACCGAGTGGTTTTTCCTCCTTGCTCCAGGGTAGTCCAAGTGGGAGAATCGTAACCCTGCTAATGAACTCTAGGGTGATTTCAATGGTGAGACCCCTAAAACTAACAGTGGCATGGGTTTTTGAGTGAGGTATCAAGGACATGACAAACTCCTGCGTTACTTCTTCATCATACCCACAAAGTTTTTCAAAGAATGGCATCCAATTGGCTCTGGTAAAAATGGCTACTACCTCGGGGTGTTCATGTAGCCTCGTTGACTTTATAGGTTCCTTCCACATAAATTCTCCTGTCATTATGTTTAGACTCTTTGGAATGCCTCAAGTGGAGAAAGAGATAACAATTTTCAAAAACTAGAAACAGAGGAAAAAACTGTATTTTTCTTTAAGAAACAGATAGACTTTTTAACACAATTTCTCTTTCTTTTAGGCTTAATTATCCTTAAAATTGCATCACTCCTCGTATATGTGAGTACCAAGGTGGATAAGGAGACAATACTTCAGAAACAGAGAATAGACAAAAACTGTGTTTTTCTTAAGAAGCAGGCAGAGCTTTTGAATGCAATTCCTCTTTCTTCTCAAGCTCAATTCCTTCCTAAAATCACATCACCCCTCGCATATATGAAAATGCAAAGTGGGTTTGCACCGAGCCCGAATTTTAATGAAAATACCGTTTTTTCTCCTGCAAGACTGCTCACTGGTCCTCCTGTAGAAAGGGCTCTTGTAGGACCTGTTTTTGCTCTTGTAGATCCCGATAATGTTATTGCAAAACCAGATAAGCGGAGAAGTTCTGAAAATGACAGAGAGTGATGGTTTCAAGGTTCTGGAGGTGGTAGGGAGCTCACTGCAGTCGAGGGCATGACGATAAAAATGGAAACAACGGTGGTGAATAAGCTCGAGAGAGCGTACTTATGCTTACGGGAGAGGTTTTCGACGATGATGTGAGGTGGAAAAAAGGGTACGTTACTATTATTTGGACCGCTGGTCCCCACTATAGTGTCATCATGAGACTTTATGATTTCTTCTTGCAATCATTTCACATCATTTGCGTTGGAGTTCAACACATCTACCACTACCTGTCTTTTTAGGTTTTTTTCGTGAGTGGACTAGACACACGTGCAGTGTGATCTCCGGATGAGCGTGATCGAACTGGACAAGGGTGGTCAGTTAACTAGACACCTTTCTAGTTTAATCCCAACCATCCCATTCATTTATGCAGTTTTGAATCATACAGATGCAATAGAGGAATGGGTTTAGACACTTACCTGCAAGTCAAAATGTTCGTGCTACAATGTTGCATGGCTTTGCTGCTGCTGCATTCTCAGACTCTGGTGCTGCATATCTGCATTCTTGCTGCCATATGCTTGTGGCTTCTTGATATCTGGCTCAACTGCTTTATATAGGTGCTTCTTTGTTGGATCTTATGTCAGACACCTTCTGCATACCTGTGGCTGCACCTATTCTGCTGTTGGAGCTTGATTTTTAAGGGGATCAGCTGCCACAGGAGTCCTGCAGGAGCTCCTGTAGCTGCTTCTCCCCCTAAAATTTATAGTTGAGGCTTATGCAGGGGGCTATGAGGAGGCTTCTTGAAGAATCTGATGGTAATGGAGAATCATATGGTAGGCTATAGGTGAGTTGTATGGGTGTTGTTTTTTTTTATTTCCACGATCTTTTTGAAAAATAGAGTTCAGTGTTTTATTTGCAAGAAGGAAAGGAATAATTGGAAATGAGGTGGTGCAGGTGTGGGATGGAGGGTTAGGATGGTGGATGGCTGTAGGATGGCCTACAAGCTTTCTGTGAAAATTCCCAGCTCTTCAAATCATTTTTTTAGCTTTATTTCAAGCTCTCTGTGATTTCTACAGGAGCCTCCTATAGAACACATGGCTTCCTTTAGGATGCACAGTCTTTAGAAAAAACACTGAGAGATGGGAAAAATATCAAAGATGATGGAAAAGAGTCTAGAGGATGTGTAATAGGCTTGGTGGCATGTCTCCTTGCTTCCTGGGGTCCATCTATGACCTGCAATGCACTCAAAAAGTCAATTTTTTCTGTGTTTTTTTTTTAAAGACAACTAAGGTGCCTCCAGGAGGTTTTCACTCTACCTACCTACCCTAGGCACCTGCAAGGGAGGTTTTCACCCAGGGATCTTTATTCTCTTCATTTTTTTTTTCATCACTGGGCCACCTCAAAAGAATGTTTCAGCCTAATGATGGGACTCAAGCACCTCATAGAGGTTTTCACTGGAGTCCTTATTATTTTTCTTTTTTTTTTATTGAGGAGGTGGAGTGAAGACAGAGACTTGCTCCACCACCAACACTGTTTTACTCAGATATTCAATAAATTCTTGCTTGGAGAGGGGATTTTTGTAGATTTTCAACCTATGCCCATTGACAAGCATGGGGATGGCTTCCTCATCAATGGTCCTGATCAGAACTGAACCTTTGTCATTGCACTTTTCTACTGTGTAGGGTCCCAACCATCTTGTCCTTAGCTTGCCCTTGAAATATTTATACGTTGATTCGTATAGCAGTTCCCAATCTCCTTCTTGGAATTGCTTATCCTTCATGTTTTTGTCATTCCATATATTCCTCTAAAGCTGTATTACTTCTGTGTGGAGAAGCACCTGCAATCTTTGTTCATCTAATCCATTTAGCTAGAGTAACCTTTCCCTTTGCGCATGGCTGAGATCTAGGTGGAGCTGAGCTGCCATCCTTAGTGTTATATTCAAATTCGATTGACAGTAAATCCTTCTTCCCGTAGACCAGCTCATAGGGTGTGAACCCTGTGGTGGTCTTCCATGTGGTGTTGTAGGCCTAGGTGGCCTCAACCAATCGATCTGCCCAAGCTTTCTTGCTGCTACTCACTACCTTAGTCAAAATTCCCTCTAAAGCTCTATTGGTGACTTCCACTTGTCCATTGGCTTGTGAATGATAGGGGGTTGAAGTCCTGTGCTTGATTTTATGATGTGTGAGTAGGTCTTCAATCAGATTGGAGGTGAATTGACGGCCTTGATCTGTAACCAGTTCTCTTGGATACCTGAACTTATAGAATATGTTATCTCTTAAAAGCTCAGCTAATTTTTCTTCTGTTGTTGCCTTGATTTCTGTTGTCTCTACCCATATTGTCAGATAATCGGTGCACACAATGATGTATTGTTTATGGTTTGAAGGAGGGTTGATAGGACCCACAATGTCCATACCCCACTTCTCAAATGGCTCAAAAGTCACTTGAGGTTGTAGGGGCATCTCATCCTTTGGAGTAGGTTTCCCCATCCTCTAGTACCGATCACATTGACTAATATATCTCCTCACATCTTAATGAAGATTGTGCCAATAGTATCCTGCTTGCAGAATTTTGAAGGCAGTCCTCTTTGCTACAAAATGGCCTCCACAAGACCCATCATGATCGGTCAGGAGAATGTCAAAAACTTCTTCCTCCCTGACACATCGTCTCAAAATCTGATCTGGGCCAAGTCTAAAGAGATTGCCCCCAACCCAAGTGAAAGGGGCACTTTTCCTCATGACCTTGCTCTTCTCCTTTGAGGACAGGTGTGGTGGGAATTGTGCTGAAACCAAGTAATTTTCTATATTAGCAAACCATGGAGAGAGTACTGAGATAGAAAATAAGTGTTCATCTGGCATTTGATCATCCACCATTCCTTCCTCACCTACAAACAGATTCACTCTAGATAAAAAGTCAGCAACAATATTTTCCTTACCAGGCTTATCAACAATGGTTAAATCAAATTGCTGCAATAAAACCAACCACCTAATGATACAAGCATTTACATCTGGTTTGTTCATTAAATACCTAATTGCAACATGATCATTGTGTATAAAGGTTTGATAGCCTTTGATGTAGTGTTTGAATTTATTTTAGGAATGGACTACAGCTAGGAGTTCCTTCACGGTTACAATGTAGTTTAACTCTGCCTTTGACAAGTTTTTACTTATAAAGTATATGGCATAAGGTAGCTTCTCATCAACTTGCCCTAAGGCTGCTCCTATTGCTTTTTTCGAGGCATTAGTGTGTATGTGGAAAGGTAGGGCCCAGTTTGGACCTCTCAAAATTGGGGCAGTCACAAGTTTACTTTTCAAGGTATCTAGGGCTTCTTAATAGTGGTCAGTCCATATGAGCTCGACATCTTTCCCCAAAGGACCAAACAATGGAGAGGCTAGCTTACTGAAATCCTTAATTAATCTTCTATAATATCTTGCTAAACCTAGCAAACTTCAGACATCTCTCACCTTTTGAGGAGGTGGGACCCTTTGGATGATGGCAATTTTGTTGGGGTCCACCTGTAATCCTTGCTGCGAGATTGCATGACCTAGCACAATCCCTTCAATCATCAAGAATTCACATTTTTCTGGACTGGGGGACAAGTTCATTTCAATACACTTTTCCAAAACTTTTCCCAAGTTAGATAAAGCTTCCTGAAAGTTAGAACCATAAGGAGTAGAATCATCCATATATATTTCCACTGCATCATGAACCAGTTCAGAGAATATACTCAATACTGCTCTCTTGAAAGTGGTGGGAGCATTGCACAAACCAAAAGGAAGGACCCAATATGCAAAGGTACCCCAAGGACAAGTGAAAGTGGTCTTATCTTGATCTTTCGGGTTTATTTGGATCTGATTGTACTTGTTGAACCCATCTAGGAAGGAGAAAAAAAATTTCGCCACCAAACCATCTAACACTTGATCTATGAAAGGAAAAGGAAAATGATCCTTCTTGGTGGCCTTGTTCAGTTCCAAATAATTGACATAGATTCTCCACTTACCATTTTTCTTTTTCACTAGCACGAAAGGGGAGACCCATTCACTGTCAGAGATGGAGTAGATGAATCCTGCATCGAGTAAATTTTGCAATTCTTCCTTGACAATGTCTTTAAGGGCTGGATTCATCCTCCTTTGAGGTTGCGTGATTGGTTTGCAATCTTCCTTAATGTAAATGTGATGAGTATAGACTGAAGGGTGCACTCCCTTCATCTCCTTATAGCTCCAGGCGAAGGCATCCAAATGGGTTCTCAATAAGCTACACAATTCCTTCTCCTGGGAGGTGGATAGGGATGATTTGATTTTCAAGGTTCTTTTGAATCAAACTCTATATTCTTAACTCATAGAGAGGTCGGGTTGACCACACAAAAATCAGCTAAAGGATTGTCTTGGGTTTCTTTCACTAGCTCTTCTAATGGCAACATACTGGGGGGTGGATTCTGAATTAAGTTTTCAATGATATCATCCTCAGTTTGTGGTTCCCCCCCATGGCAGTTTCTACTGCACACAGTGGTGCAGAATAGACTTCATCCTCATCTTCCTCCTCCAACTAGAGAGGTAGATCATGTTCTAGCAAAGGTTGGGCAAGAGGGTATAGGACTAGCTGCTTGGACATATGCCCATTCTTGATTGTCATGTTCCTAGCTCGATAGTTGATGTAGGCATCTGCAGTACCCAACTAGGGTCTTCCCAGGATGATAGGATACCCAGTGAGATTTTCCTTCAGCTATAGAACCAGGAAATCAGCAGGGTACTCCTACGAATCCATGGAGACCATTACATCTTCCATAATCCCTTCAAGGGTCATGGTGGAGCGGTCTGCTAACTGTAGTACTATTGTGGTCTTTCTCAGGGAGCCCTGGAGGTTGAGCTTTAGCATAGTGTCTTTCTTCATCACATTAATGGCAGCCACTAGATCAATCAAGGTATGGGGGATCATGGTGCCATTCATGTGGGCATTAGCTACTGGACTTCCAGGGTCTACATACTTCGAACAGATTACCTATCCCAACATTAGGTCAGATAGTTGTCCTATGACATTAATGGTTGGGGCATGTCTCTTGCGCCTACCTAGATGCCTGAAGCACTTCTCTTTGATCATGTTGTTGTATATAGGCACATCCTTTATGGCTTGGAGAAGTGGTATCTTTACACATAATTGTTTCAATTCTCCCAGAAGTTCAGTTTCTTCTGGGGTAGGCTGTGTTGTTTCGGATAATCTCTCAGGAAAGGGTGGAATTGCTTTCAGTTCACTTTCCTCTTTATCTTCCTCATCCTCCTTAGGGGGAGGCTGACTATTTGGGAGAACCTTCCTAGATCGTAGGTTAATCTCTTGAATCTCCACAACATAGTTTGGGCATGATGGTTCCCCACTATATACTTGTTGACCCTGTCTGTTACTCAGGTTTGGGTTTGGTTGAGCAGGCATTTGGGGTTGCCTTGGTGGAGCAGGAGGCAATGGTTGAGGTGGAGCAAGTGGTGGAGGAAAAAGAGCGGGAGGAGAGTTGTACTGGGGCCTCCACCCCTGATGAGGTGCATTCCACTGAGGCTGTGGCTGAGCATAGGAGTGAAATGAATGAGCAGCTGGTTGAGCATGATATTGAGATGGATATGACAAAAGAGGAGGTGTGGACCAGGAAGGATGAGTAGGGAGGCCCCAAGAAGGCATGAAAGTGGCTTGATTGGGGTTGTAGTATGCCTAGGATGTCCCTTGCATTCACTACTGGTAAGGTATATGTCCATGAAGCCTCCTTTCGTTTATGAAATAGAGTGGTTCAGTGGCTCCTTCAACCCCTTAGTATACAGCTTTAAGTCTGGGCAAGGAAGGGCACTTATCTGTAGGATGATCTTCTTCACAGACTGAACACACCTCTATAGAGTTTAATGGACATTCATTCCTAGGATGCCTTCTAGCACACCTAGGACAAAAAATGGCCGAAGCCCTCTCTGCTTCCTCTTGTTTCCTTTTGATATGTAAGGTATCCATTTGCATGGCAAGAGTCTGCAACATCTAACTCTTGAAATCTTCCAGCATGTTTACAGATTCACCTTTGAGGGACGAACTAGATGAGGAGGTATTGGCCATGGGTTGACTCCTTCTACCTCTCTTTCTAGCTGCCCTAGAATGGTTTCTAAAGACAATCTTTATGTCTTCATAATGTAGTTGGTAGATGTCTCCCCTAGCCAGTAAATGGAGGGTGTCTAGAAGGTCTTCCGGAATTCCCCTGAGCAGGACCAACTTTAGAGATTCGGGGTCAAGTGTGCAACTGGCCCTTTTATAACTAAGCTGGAATCTCTCTTCATAATCCTCCAAGGATTCATCACTTCCCAAGGTCATCCAGAATATTTCTTCCTTGGTGTATTTTGACCTACAGTAGTCCTGATATTTGTTATTAAAGGCATGTTGCATCTGAGCCCAAGTTGTGATGCTATTTCCAGGTAACCCCATGAACCAGCATAATGTTGCATCCTTGAGGGTAGAAGGAAACAGTTTCAACTTCTGCTCATCTTCTGCATAGTCATAGGTTTGACAGATAAAAACAAACTCAAATAGGAAGGTGTCAGGATCATCTGTAGTTAATCCATGGAAGTGAGGTAGGGCTGAAGGGATTATGTTCTTCATTTTAGTGCCCCCATTGGTCTTTCGAATGGGAAAGGTACCCTCTACTCTTTCTCCATTTTCCCTAGCATTTATGTTTTCAGCCATGTCTCAGGAGGGATGGTTTCTTCCTCTTCTTCTCCTATAGGTTCTTCAAATATGTAAGGTTGTTCTTGTAAAGGATCTTCTAGATCACTGTCACCAAAGAAGAGAGAAGGGTCGCTTTGTGATGTGGTGGGGGTGTTGGGTAGGAATTTCCCTAAATTATCTCTGTTCCTACTAGGCATGAAAGGGAATCTCTTTTTTGGGTGTTTTTTGTCTTTTTCACTGCTTGTACCTGCAAAACTAAAATTGATTGAACAAACAAATTGAAACTAAGTGAAACAAACTTGTTGAAAGGAAATTGTAGAATTGAAATGAAAGAAAGGAAATAACTAATCTGGATTAAAAATTTCAAAATTGAAAGGACTAATCTACTTTTGCTGAAATGGAAATTGCAGAATTGAAAGGGCTAATCTATATTTGCTGAAATGTAAATTGCAGTATTGAAATGAAAGCAAGGAAATGACTGATCTGGAATGGAAATTGCAGAATGTAAAGGGCTAATCTACTTTTGTTGAAATGAACTACTTAGCAGAATGTTGTAGTAGAAAATAGAAGAAAAGCAGTAATCACAAAAAACTCTGATGCTTCCCTAGTAATAGTGCCAAAAAGTGGTGAGCACTAGTATTGTAGCAAGAATGTTGCAACTCCTAAGGCTTCCTACTTTACTTTTATCAACGTGGTTGTTCGTAACAAACTTGGAAGTGACGGTGCTGTATGCACAAGTACTAGCTCTCACTGTAGGTTGTCACTTGGTCAGCTGGCACAAGATCACTAAGAGCTCAAGCCAACTTCTATGAGTTTTTAGAATAAGCTTTTAACTGTGATGAAAGAAAGCTAACTCTACAGAGGCTATCCTACTTGGAGAAAGAGAAAGAAGATTGGAGTATAAAGCAAAACCTATCAAACCCTAATTTACCCACTAACCCTACTTTTGCAGAAAGAGAGATGAAAACCTAGGAAATGAATGCCATTACCTACTGAGGAAGTAAACTACATCTATTCAAGCTATTTCTAGAAGAAAATGAGAAAAGAACATCTTTTTGGATTTTTTTTATGTATTTTGTGTGAGATTGTTATGCATGTAATTTATTTGTTTATGGATGTGGCAGTGATTAAGTGGTGATGGAGGGTGACTTTGGGATTTACAGAGGTGTAGGAAGGTGTGGAGGGGTGCTAGGAGACCTTTGGCAACCTTCTGGAGGCTTTCCTTGCAATCGGACTTCAAAAAACCACGTATAGGAAATTCTACAGGAGGTTGCAGGGAATCTATAGGAGGATGCTGAGAGCTGTTTCTGGAGGTTTTTAAACATGGAAAATGGTGGGAAAGGGTAGCTGAAGATTAGAGAGAGGTGTCAAGGTGTCTGAAGTTCATCAAGGACGATTAGGGAAGAAAATGATGGTTGGATTTGTTCAAAGGACGAGAAGAAAACTTATGAGAAAAATGCAAAAATTAGGGGAGATTTTTGAATGGATATGAATGACCTGTGAAACATGTAGCAAAAGAGATGATGATGGATGCTTTATTGGCTTATTATGAGTAGAGATGTACTATAAGAGAGCTGCAAATAAAACACTGAAACTGAGCAAGAAAAGAACTAGCTGCACCAAAAAAACAGAACTATATCTCATTTTAACCTAAATCTTGATCTAGGAAAATAAAATGTTGAATAATTCTATATGGAAAGGAAAGCATGGAAAGATATTTATTGCAGAAATAGAAATGAGTATGGAAAAATGGATCTAAAACAAAACATTAACCTCTGAATGAAACTGTAACACTAGAAATTGCATGGAGGAAGCAAAACTGTGTTTTTGTGGCAACAAGAGTGTCTTGACCTCTGCTCATGGTCCCAAAGGGAGGAAACGAGATCAAGGCCTTGTTGATGGCCATTTTTTATCTTTCTCTTATCACTATTTAACCTACTTCAACAAACTAAAATGGAAACAACTATGTAAATCACCAAAAGCAACCTTTCTACTAAGGAAAAAAAATCTATCTAATCAGCAACTAATTTATGAACTGAAAAAAAAATAAAAAAATACCAAACAAGAGGTTCTAGGTAGCTTGGATTGGGCCCTAACCCAAGAGCTTCATCCCCTTGGAATAACTCAGTGCTAGCTCAAAAAATATTTCATCTCCATTATCAAAATAATAGTCACATTACATAAAATTGTTCACAAAAGTAAGCTCGAAATGAGCTGAGCAAGAGCTGCAACAAAAGTGAAAAAATTTGACTAACATCCAACTAAACTGTTGAGCACCTAATCCCTCCTATTTATACAACTGGAGCCTCCAACATCTCTCCTAAAATCAAGGAGGCTCGGCTCCCAAGACTAGAGATAGAAAACAGTTCTTCTTCACTTGCTCGACTGCCCCTTTGATGCATCAATGTGGTTGTGTGTGCTCTGAGTTCTCTGAAGGAGGATTCGAGGTAGGGAGTCTTAAATGAGGGGGACAGCCTCTTACAAATCCTCTTCCTTGTTTTCCTCAACTATTGGCTACCAAATGCTCATTAATCCTTTGACTTTGTCCCAAAATTGACCAAAAATTTGCATAAGGAACACATTAGACTTCATGGCATAATGACTAACCCAATTCACTCTATTAGCATAAATATAATAGAAAACATGCAATAAACTAATGAGAATGGTGGATTAAGCTAAGTTAGGAAGCCAAATGAGCCCATATAATTACCCATTTTTGGGGCTCATCACATAGCCTCTGCGGACTCTAGGCAGGTGCTCCTTCTATCATGAGCTCGCATAGGATGGAAATATTGTTAGAAAGGGCTGCCATGGAGTTATAGCCCAATTTAATGCCATCCAGGCCTTCAAACCTGTTAAAGCCTAGATTTGTCTCAGGCTGAAAAGACAAGGTTCTAGGTCCACATCAAACCACGCTCAACCTCATAGCTAGCCCTACGAGGACAGGAGAGGGCTCTCTTCGGGTCGATAGCAGAAAAATACAAGTGATGGGGCTTGAGATGACTAAAATAAAAGCTAATTTTAGGCTAGGTATAAAATACAAGGGTTTGTTTTGAGTTTTTGGGGGTTTTGTGTTGGAAACAGGGAAAGGCAAATCGGGCTCTGGGATGAGGCACAGTTTCTGCAGAGTTCTGATTGGGGCAAGGAAGGCAATAATTTTGATGCTTTAAAGTGAATGAAATGGATAGATCAGACTGGTGAGGAGCTAAGGAAAGAAAGAGAGTCTTAAGAATTCTCCTTAAATTGATGAAAACATGGAAATTTAAATAAATTCAAAGGCAGAGCATAGCAATTAATGGATTCTACCTTAATCACTCATTTGTTCAACTTCAGAAGAAGAGACAGGAAAATGATACAAATAACACTAATGAACTTACAATTACTTAGAGAAGAACACCATCAGAACATAAAGCCACATGGATCCCAAACAGTGCTGCAAAACCCTGGTCTTTCCTTAGCCAAAAATGCAGAGATAGAATGTACAATGATATGCCAAAGCAATCCCAAGTGTCCAACCTTGAAAATGACTTAGGAATTACATGATATAGACTAGCCCAACCCATTCCCTTGCCTCTAGGGGTCGAGCTCATCATTCTAGGAGCTGTTTCAACCAATTCTAAACAAAGCACTAAAATCTAGGTAATCAAAACAACTTGCCTCTATAAGGTAGGAAACTAATTCATTCATTAAAGTTTCACTTTTTGGTGAATGAATCCTCTGGAACAAGTAAATAAGTGTCAAAATTACATCATGTTTATCCAATTACATCAATATAGATCAAGAATTACATCACAAAGCAAAACTAGTCAAACTGGCCGAATTTCTGAGCTGGAAGGTGAAAAATTGAGCAAAAATCCTTTGTGCGCCGCACCAATTTCTCTGTGCATCATGCCACTTTGAGGCTGAGTTTGAGGCACTTCCTGAAGTCACAATTGAGCAAGGATAATTTTAGGGGCGAATGTTCGCCCTTTGGCGAAATTAAGGGGTTTTAAATTTTTAGTGGGCGAATATTTTGTATCATAGTACATTTTTACAAATCACCTCAAATAGCCCACCTTATTTTAAGGGAGAGGGTAAAAAAGGTAAATTTAGCCCTTGAAATTAGGACTTACAACCTTCCATTCACCCATTTCCAAGAATAGGTTTTATTTAAGTGAATCCATTCGCCCATTTTCAAGAATAGGTTTTATTTAAGTGAATCCTATGGGCCAAATACCATATTTATAAAAGAGGAATGGTAAATTAATAAAAATATAAATAAATGAGAGGTATGGTAAATAAATAAAACATTTTTTATATTTACTCCATAAGTCACCTTATATACATGTAAGGGTGTAAACAAATAAAAATATAAGTAAAGTGGAGGTATGGTAAATAAATAAAACGTCTTTTTATACTTACTCAAAAGGTATGGTAAATAAATAAAAATATAAATAAACTAGACGTATCGTAAATAAATAAAACCTCTTTTTATATTTAGTCCATAACCCTCGTTCTATTTATGAAGGCTCAAGAAAGAGATTTTATTTAAGTGAATCCTATGGGCCAAATACCATATTTGTAAAAGAGGTATGGTAAATTAATAAAAATATAAATAAACGAGAGGTATGGTAAACAAATAAAACATTTTTTTACATTTACTCCATAAGTCACCTTATATTTACGAACACTCAAAAAATGGGTTATATTTAGGTGAAACCTATGGCCAAAATACTATGGGACAAATACCATGGACTAGATTGTTATTAATACCATGCAAAAAACCATTATTAACCCTAATATTACAATTAATAAAAATAAAAATGGCAGATGGTATTGACCCATAGTATTCACCAAAATGGCACATGGTATTGACCCATGGTATTCACCTGGAATGTAGCCTATTTAAATGGGGGAATTAAACCAGCATGTAGCCTATTCTAAGATTCACTAGGACTTTACAAAGTTTTATTATTTAGTGAAATACTCGCCAAGATCTTACAAGATTTTATAATTGAGTAAAATATTCGCCAATGCCTGGTGAGAGATTCGCCAAAAAATTATATATACATATTATATTATTGATAAAATCACCTTCCATTTTTCCTATATACCATGGAGATTCGCCCATTTATTATATTTATAAATTTAGGGGGGGTTCTTAAAATTTTCCCTGCAATTGAGCCCAAGTGTGCTTGTTGGAAAGCCCTACCTGTCTACTTTCCAACCCAAGTGGAATTTTTCAATTTGGCCTCCATTTGCCCCTCCAAAAGTCAGTTCTCCCAACACTGCTTTTGTGTGTCAAAGTAGGGTTAGTGAGGTCATTTTTTGAGTGTTTTTTGACCTTTAGGCCACCCAGAACCTGATGAAATCTCTCAGCCATTCCTGTGCATGCATAAATTTTCATGACAAATCCAAAAATATCAAGTTTTCCTCCAGAAGATGTCTCAATCATAAGTGCGCGCCAAGTGGCATGGCGCATTTGGCAGAAAAGCCTGTTTTTGCTCAAAAATGTATAGGTCTGCACTTTTTCTTCACAATTCCTGCGGTCCCACACCTAATGGTCATGTATCCTGTGGACCTGACCGCACCTTTTCTTTGTGACAGGTGCAGACCCCTGAGTGCGCCACGCCACTACCCAAGTGCGCGCACCTTTTTGTAGATGACTTTTGGATGCCTTCCTGATGTCCAAATTGGTTGCAGGATAGCTCGTTGGAAAGTTCATTGAGTCTAATTTCCAACAAAACTAGAATTTTTCAATTTGGAGTTGATTTTCCCTGTCAAAAGTCAAATATTCCAAGACTGGACAAAATGTGCCAAATGAGGTTGCCTCAAGGTAGAGTGTTGTTGTAGTCAACTTTTGAATGCCTTCCTCAACTCCAAATTGAGCTCATGATAGCTCATTGGAAATCTATTTGTGTCTAGTTATCATTAGATGCATCAAGAAAGTGATTTGGCCAACCAAGATGGGAGAAAACGTGATTTTACCAAGGTCACTTCAGAGGTGCATCAATTCTCCCGAGGCGATTGTATTTTTGACATTTCTCTAAAACCATGACACCTGTGTAAAAATTGAAGGAGGTTTTTCTTCCTTGGACTGTTGTGGACAAAACATCTCTCAGTTTTTCCAAATTCATCTTTCCTTGCTCAGAAACATCATTTGAGTAAAACCTACCCCGATGTGTGGAACAGGGGATTTGTCGAAATGAAGAGAAATGAAGGGGATAACGGGCTTCTGAATCCTTGAGGAAATTTTTGGAAGTAGGGAGGGATGTTAGGAAGTAGGGGAAAGTGAAATCTCTGAAATTGAGTGAGGGGAAGGGGTCCAAAAGGGCAAAACATAGGCCTAGCCTAAAAAATTGCCAAGTTGTAGCAAAAAACTAGGGTTTTTGCAAAAATGAAGAATTTGGGGGATCTCAATGATGGGAAGTGTTTAATAAGGTACATTAAGGATAGAGAAAGGTAAATGAAAATCAGGATACAAGTTTTACTGATGATTTTACCATTCAAGGGAAATTGCCTTCAAAACCCTAGGAGAGGGAAATGACCTTACCTAGTCGCAACTGAAGCATGAACAAGGTGTAAAATGACCCATTGGAACCTGACATGATGATGAAAACCCTCTGAATGATGGTACACTCGGATGAATGGTGACATGGACCAAAATTTGGACAACTTTGACAAGAGTAAGAGAAAACCCTAGACCTAATGCCTAGTGACCAAATTTTGCTTGAAGACTCACTGAAATGACAATATTTGACCTTGAAACCTTAAAATCACTTTGTAAGAGCATATTTGATTACTGTAGGAAGGCTGCAAAGAATGACACTAACATTAGCTCCAATGGGGATGGTAGCTCCTTGGAGGTACCAAGAACGGCAGATCTTTAGAAGAGCAGACCAATGCCTTCATCCATTGGGCAATGGAGTCAAAAACTCAAGCTGAAATGCATGACTGAAAACTGACGACTTGACGACACAAACTGACTCTCACTCAACTAAAAACTGACTCGATACTTAAACACAACCGATAAACTAGAAATGATTTTCAAAGCAGAGATTATTCATCAAAACCTACTCTAATTGTTCTTTTCACCACTCGGTCAAGTGAAATGGAACATCCAATGCAACCAAGTAAGTATTCCGGTTGCTGTTTGAATTCTCTACAAGTGCTTGCTTATGAACAACAAGAGAGAACTACTAAAAGGCAAGTCCCATGAAAACTTGTGAACAGATCCGTTGAATACTATAGATTCTCTATCTGCCTCCAAAAACACTGCATAAGGATCTTGAAATTCATGGACATTGGGACTTAGCTCATCCAATGGATTACTTCTCTTCTCTTCATACCATGAATGCAAACTTTGATCTGAGCTTTGTGACGAGACTCTTGCTGAAAATGACAAAGAGACCAGCTACCGGATCAAATTCATATCAGCACACATTTCAAGCTCACATGTAATCAATGGAGAAGAATTTTGACTGCAGACATCATCCAACACATCAGCTATTGGATCATGAAAAACTTGAAAAGACTGCTGCAACCCATTTTCTATCGGTTCCGACGAGATTACATGATTTCCTACAGGCTGCTCATTTGAAGATATACTATGAAATTTACCCCTCAAAAACTGAAATGATTCAAAATAGAAAGGTAGGGAATCATCCTGTATTGTTTGATCAATTTTGCCAGCTTCCATGTCTTCATTCGCAACTTGACATTAAATGGCATTCGGGGGCTACAAATCTGAATATGAGAAGTCTTGAACAAGGTTTTCATTGCCCTCAAGATGATCCAGATCAAGACTTGTCGACAGTTGATTTCTGAGTGCATGAATGTTGTCTCTGATGAACTGAAACGAAGCAAAACAAAAAGGCAAAGATCCTTCACTTACTTCAAAATTTGCTGCACTTTCCTCATCACTGTCATAGCTGATATGCATCAGTTGATCATTGTACTCGAGCTGCTGAAAACGAACTTCCTCTTCCCATAAACTAGCTGTTGATTTGTCTGCAAGAGTAGCTTCTATTTGGAGAACATAATCATCATCATCATACTGATCAAACATAGGCAAATCATCAGTATAAAATACATCATCAAGCATACATGTCATATCAATAGATCTCTCTTCTCCAAGATGATCTATAAAACAATCATTATCAGATCTATGTTTTGGATCAGCAACTTGTTCTTCTTCAATCAGCAATCCATGGGCTTGAACATCATAATCATTCCTTCAGGTGATCCTTTGCATCATCTCTTCTACTGCACTTACCAAAACATCAAGCTTTACCTCTAGAGATGTTGATTCCTCTGGATCTATGTTTCCGATCTCTTCTTCCTTCAACCTTGCCCTTTGGATCAGCAGATGAGCCTCTACATTTAATGCATTGTTCTGTATCTCTTCAAGTGTTGAAAGATTCCTTTCTCTCAGCTAAAACTCCATTTCCGGATCAAAGGCACCCAGATAGTGCAAGAGAGTAGATCTAGGAGGAGGTCTTATATCAACTAGGATCGAATAATAAAGTTGATTAAATTTGGCAGAAAATTGTTGTACTGTCTCCCCTGGCAGTCTTTTCAGCTGGTTATACTCTTCTAAAATAAGGAAATGGTTATGTCTAATCATCCATTTGTCAAGAACAGCTTTGAAAAACTGCTGGAAATTTGAGATGCTCACATCAGGCAAGGTTTTGAACCAACTCTTGACTTTGCCTTGCAAAGAAAGAGCAAACAGCCTTATACTGACATCTTCGCCATCAACTTCAAAAAGGTCTAGAAAAGACTCAAAATTCTGCACATGTTGCTCAGCATTGACATTATTACATTCACCATCAAACCTCGGCAAGCATAGGTAATAATTTGCAGGGAAAGCATGGAGAACAGAAGGTAAAACAAGAGGCTTGTATCGATCCGGAATTTTACAAGGTATAGGGATATGTATAGAAGGTATAGAATCAGTCTTGGTCTCTTGGGGCTCATCAATCTGAATATGGTCATCACAAGATTCAAAAAAGGAATGCAAATCTTTGGTATTTACAATCTTCAAAGGAAACGAATCAAATGTAGGCCGAGGATCTCTTCTCAAATACAATATACTTTGCAAAGCATTCTTGACATTCTCTGGAAAAGAGAAGAAATAATTTATAACAAAGAACAAAATGTCTTGGATGAAATTCCAACTTGAATACATGATCTGTCCATATTGTCGTTTCATGTTTTTGTTGGTCAGGATCATCCTCCAGTGGAGTCTTTAGATCTGATCTCAAAACTAATTTAGAGTCGCCAGGTGAATGATTTCAGCCTTGCTAGTGTCTGATTGTTGTCCACCACCAACCATCAGATCTACTTTGATACATGTACTGGGGCAATTTACAAGTCAAGTGTCACGATTACAAGCTAGACCGAAGATTGACTGAAGTAGCGTTTATCTACTTCCACTAATGCAAAGCAAGAGGGTTTCGAAGGCTACCTGGCATAACTTCAGGTTCCGTCTGTAGCTTATAAAACAAATGACATCAACAAGCAAACTATTTTCTTCCCTAGTATGATCGCCACTATGTTAGAGCCTAGATTTGTATCAGGCTGAAAAGACAAGGTTCTAGGTCCACATCAAACCACGCTCAGCCTCCTAGCTAGCCCTACGAGGACAGGGGAGGGCTCTCTCCGGGTCGATCTCAGCAAAAGACAAGCAATGGCGCTCGAGATTACTGAAATAAAAGCTAATTTTAGGCTAGGTATAAAGTACAAGGGTTTGTTTTGAGTTTTTGGGGGTTTTGTGTTGGAAACAGGGAAAGGAAAATCGGGCTCGGGGATGAGGCACAATTTCTGCAGAGTTCTGATTGGGGCAAGGAAGGTAATCGTTTTTATTCTTTAAAGTGAATGAAACAGATAGATCAGACTGGTGAGGAGCTAAGGAGAGAAAGAGAGTCTCAAGAATTCTCCTTAAACTAATGAAAACATGGAAATTTAAACAAATTCAAAGGCAGAGCATAGTAGTTTATTGGATTCTACCTTAATCACTCATTTGATCAAATTCAAAAGAAGAGACAGGAAAATGATACACATAACACTAATGAACTTACAATTACTTATAGAATAACACCATCAGAACATAAAGCCACATGGATCCCAAACAGTGCTGCAAAACCCTGGTCTTTCCTTAGCCAAAAATGAAGAGATAGAATGTACAATGATATGCCAAAGCAATCCCAAGTGTCCAACCTTGAAAATGACTTAGGAATTACATGATATAGACTAGCTCAACCCATTCTCTTGCCTACAGGGGTCGAGCTCATCATTCTATGAGCTGTTTCAACCAATTCTAAACAAAGCACTAAAATCTAGGTAATCAAAACAACTTGCCTCTATAAGGTAGGAAACTGATTCATTCATTAAATTTTCACTTTTTAGTGAATGAATCATCTAGAACAAGTAAATAAGTGCCAAAATTAAATCATGTTTATCCAATTACATCAATATAGATCAAGAATTACATCACAAAGCAAAATTAGTCAAACTGGCCGAATTTCTGAGCTGGAAGGTGAAAAATTGAGCAAAAATCCTCTGTGCACTGCGCTAATTTCTCTGTGCATCGTGCCAATTTGAGGCCGTGTTTGAGGCACTTCCTGAATTCAAAATTGAGCCCAAGTGTGCTTGTTGGAAATCCCTACCTGTCTACTTTCCAACCCAATTGGAATTTTTCAATTTGGCCTCCATTTGCCCCTCCAAAAGTTAGTTCTCCCAACACTGCTTCCTGTGTGTCAAAATAGGGGCAGTGAGGTCATTTTTTGAGTGTTTTTTGACCTTTAGTCCACCCAGAAGTTGATGAAATCTCTCAGCCATTCCTGAGCATGCATAAATTTTCATGACAAATCCAAAAATATCAAGTTTTCCTCCAGAAGATGTACCAATCATAAGCGTGCTCCAAGTGGCGAAGCGCATTGGGCAAAAAAGCCTGTTTTTGCTCAGAAATGTCTAGGTCCGCACTTTTTCTTCACATTTCCTGTGGTCCCGCACCTAATGGTCATGTATCCCGTGGACTTGACCGCACCTTTTCTTTGTGACAGGTGCGGACCCCTCAGTGCGCCCTGCCACTACCCAAGTGTGCCGCACCTTTTTGCAGATGACTTTAGGAGGCCTTCCCGATGTCCAAATTGGGTGTAGGATAGCTTGGTGGAAAAATATTTGAGTATAATTTCCAACCCAATTGGAATTTTTCAATTTGGAGTTGATTTTCCCTGTCAAAAGTCAAATCTCCCAAGACTGGTCAAAAGTCAAATCTCCCAAGACTGGTCAAAATGTGCCAAATGAGGCTGCCTCAAGGTAGAGCGCTATTGTAGTCAACTTTTGAATGCCTTCGTCAACTCCAAATTGAGATCATGATAGCTCATTGGAAAGATATTTGTGTCTAGTTATCATTTGACTCATCAAGCAAGTCATTTTTCCAACCAAGCTAGTAGAAAATTTGATTTTCCCAAGGTCACTTCAGAGGTGCATCAATTCTCCCGAGGCGACTGTATTTTTGACATTTCTCCAAAACCATGACACCTGTGTAAACATTGAAGGATTTTTTTCTTCCTTGGACTGTTGTGGAAAAAAACCTCTCTCATTTTTCCAAATTCATATTTCCTTGCTCAGAAACATCATTTGAGTAAAACCTACCCCGATGTGTGGAACAGGGGATTTGTCGAAATGAAGCGAAATGAAGGGGATAAGGGGCTTCTAAATTCTTGAGGAAATTTTGTGAAGTATGGAGGGATGTTAAGAAGTAGGGGAAAGTGAAATCTCTGAAATTGAGTGAGGGGAAGGGGTCCAAAAGGGCAAAACACAGGCCTAGCCTAGAAAATTGCCAAGTTGTAGCAAAAAACTAGGGTTTGTGCAAAAATGAAGAATTTGGGGTGTCTCAGTGATGGGAAGTGTTTAATAAGGTACATTATGGATATAGAAAGGTATATGAACATCAGGATACAAGTTTTACTAATTATTTGACCATTCAAGAGAAATTGCCTTCAAAACCCTAGGAGAGGGAAATGACCTTACCTAGTCGCAACTGAAGCATGAACAAGGTGTAAAATGACCCATCGAAACCTGACAGGATAATGAAAACCCTTTCAATGATGGTACACTTGGATGAATGGTGACATGGACCAAAATTTGGACAACTTTGAAAAGAGTAAGAGAAAACCCTAGACCTAATGCCTAGTGACCAAATTTTGCTTGAAGACTCACTGAAATGACAATATTTGACGTTGAAACCTTAAAATCACTTTGTAAGAGCATGTTTGATCACTAGAGGAAGGCTGCAAAGGCTGACACTAATAGAACCCACTTATCTTCATATTCATCTTGAGATGCAACAGGTCTTAAACAACCATCTGCATGTCTTTGACAGGCCTCATGAGCTTCCACCCTCGAGAGGGGAACATGATCATAGGATTACTTTGGTCCCAGGGGCACAACCACCAAATGTGTGCCCATATAGATATCCTTTCATTGAAAAGAATGAAATTGAAAAAATCATCAAGGAACCCCTGGAACCTAGTGTTATTCGTCCTATCATTAGTCTTTATTCATCGCCTGTGGTCATGGTGCTCAAGAAAGATGAGGAATGGTGTATGTGTCCAGAATTTAGGGCCGTCAACAAGATGATGGTCAAAGATAAATTTATCATCCCGGTTGTTGATGATTTTCTGGATGAACTAAATGGGGCTCAATTCTTTACTAAGCTCAATGTTCGCTTGGGCTATCAACAAATTCACATGAAAGAAGTAGACATTCCAAAGAATTCTTTCTGAACTCATGAAGGCCATTATGAATTCCTGGTCATGTTATTTGGTCTCTGTAATGCCCCATCCACTTTTTAGAGCCTCATGAATTAGCTGCTCAAACCATATCTCAGAAAATTTGTCCTTGGTTTCTTTGATGACATCCTCATTTACAACCTCACCAGGGAAAAACATCCTCAGCATGTAGATCTGCTCTTGCAACTGCTCCGGAAGCATAAATTATTTGTCAAATTGTCCAAGTACTCTTTTGGCATGGAAGAAGATGAGTATTTGGGCCACATTGTGGGGTGTGAAGGTGTCAGGGGGGATACCAAAAAGATCCAGGCAATGCAAGATTGGCCTCAACCAAAGAACTTGAAGAGATTGAGAGGATTTTTGGGTCTCATCGGCTACTATCCCAAATTTTTCTGCAATTATGGTTGCATTGCTAGACCCCTCACTCGCCTTCTCAAGAAAAAGTCATTCCTCTGGAATGATGAAGCGAAATAGAAATTTCTAGCTCTCAAACATGCCATGTGTTCCACTCCCGTATTGGCACTACCTGACTTCACCAAATTTTGTGATTAAATGTGATGCTTCAGGTACAGGTATTGGGGCTGTCTTAATGCAAGGAGGTTGACCCTTGGCCTTCACTAGCCAACAAATAAGTGGGACAAATTTGGGACAATCTCCCTATGAGAAGGAGATGATGGCCATCTTACATGAAGTGGATATCTTGTGACCATACTTATTGGGGCGACATTTCCAAATCAGCACAGACCATCAAAGCCTTAAATATTTTTTGGAGCAACACCAATCCTCGCCACAAAAAAATAAATGGCCAGCCAAAATGTTGGGATATTATTATGAGATAATTTACAAGAAAGGGTAAGAAAATGTCGTAACTGATGCTTTATCATGCCAATTTGAGAAGGAAAGCACCCTGCTAGCAATATCTCTTCCCATTCCAGAGTGGATTGAAGAGGCTTGCAAGGAATGGTTTTCACATCCTTTGCTCTCCCAACTCATTAATAAATTGCAGGAGGATCCAAATTCCATAGTGGACTACTCTTGGTAGGATGACATTCTTCACTATAAGGACAAAGTAGTGATATCACCAACATCCACCCTCAAAAGTCGCATTTTGGCAAAGTTGCGCTCATCTCCCACTACAAGCCATTCAGGCTTTCAGAAGACTTATGCTCGCACTCGACGTTCATTTTTTTGACAAGCATGAAAAAGGACATTATTACTTTTGTAGCTGAGTGTGATGTGTGTCATCTCCACAAAGGAGAAACAGTCAAACCCCCAAGCACATTAAAACCATTTTCCATCCTTGCCTCAATCTGGATGGAGGTTTCTATGGATTTCATTATGGGGCTTCTGAAGTTAGGCAACAAGTCAGTCATCATGGTGGTTGTGGACAGACTTTCTAAGTATGCTCATTTTTGTGCCCTACCCCACCCTTTTACACCAGCTTTGGTGGCTCTATCTTTCATGGACCAGATATTCAAATTGCATGGCATGCCCACTTCCATTATGTCTAATCGTGACCCAATCTTCACTAGTAACTTTTGGCAGGAACTCTTCAGGCTACAAGGTACCCAACTACAACTCAGTACTTCCTATCATCCCCAAACTAATGGTCAAACTGAAGTAGTCAACAAATGTCTAGAGACCTACCTCAGGTGTTTCACTTCAGAAAAGCAACATCTATGGGTATAATGGTTACCTCTAGCCAAATGGTGGTATAATACTAACTATCATGCCACCACCAAAATGACTCCATATGAAGCAGTTTATGGTCAACTCCCTCCTTCACCTACTTCTTATATCTAGGGATGCTTGAAGGTAAAAGCAATGGATCAACTCCTATAGAACCGTGCAACCATGCTGGCTCACCTCAAAGAGAATCTCCATCAAGCTCAAAATTGCATGAAGTAACAGGCAGACCAACATCGTTCAAAGAAAAAATTTCAGGAAGGAGATAAGGTATTCTTGATGCTGCAACCATATAAGAAAACATCACTCAAAGAGAGGGCTTTTTAGAAATTATCTCCAAAATTTTATGGACCATATCAAATATTTTAGCGCATCGGAGAAGTAGCCTACAAGCTAGCCTTGCCACCCACTGCAAAAATCCATCCCGTCTTCCATGTCTCATGCCTCAAGAAAGTGGTTGGAACCATTGCAGAATTCAAACCAGTCTACTAGAATTGGATGAAGAAGGTTCAATCTGGCTCCAACCTGAACAGGTTCTGGACACGCGATAATGACACCTGCACGGTCGCACGATCATGGAAGTCGTCATCAAGTGGAAAGACACCTCTCTAGAAGATGCGACCTAGGAACCAACCACTATTCTTCAGCAGTTTTTGCAGCTTCAGCCTTGAGGACAAGGCTATTTTTATGGGGGAGGGCATGTTAGGGTCCAATCCTAACCCCCTTATTTATATAATAGGGTCAAGTCATATTTATATTTAGTTAAAGAGTCAATAAATCCCATATTAATAATTGTAAGTGGTTGACCCGCTTTTAAAGAAGGGACCACAATTAGTTGCAAATGGGCCATGGTATTAGATAGATGGTATTAATAAGAACCATGGTACTGACCCATGGTATTGCATGTATGCATCCTATATAAAGGATAGAGAATCCCCTTGAGGAGCGTCGTGTCTTACTTTGTAATTGAGCCCAGATCTATTGGAGGTTGCCCCATCGAAGAGTCAAGTGAACATTGTTTTCCTTTCTGAATAATAAAATACATGCATATGACCAACAACATATCAAATTTGTTGACATTAATGGCAACACTGCAATCCCAACAAACTCCCCCTTTGACATTGATGCCAACCTCCATCTGACAAGTGAGGCTAACTCAACAATCCAAAAACTCTGCCCCTTTAACATCAATGGAAAAGGGACATAAAATCACTAAGTATAACGCCAATAATGCATTAGATGAGAGAAGTGCTACCCTATCATACTAAACTCCATACTGATGCAACCCAAGAAATGTCTCCTGGAAAATAAGCATGAAAAAAAGGAAATCGGCTACCAACACCACTAGCCAATGCCATGCCAATAATGAATCTGAAACATGCTCTCCCTAAGCATGTAATGGAGATGCAATCAATACTCTGTCTGTTATACTGAACCTCCTTTCCAAGTGAAAGGGACTACTCCTCACGACCATGACTCTTACTAACTTTGGAGATGATACATAGTACATTACAATACATAATGCTTCATGGATCAAATACATGGTTGTGACATATACATAGGATTGACATATGAATCCTATATAAAACCTCCTATCACCAACCATGAACCTATGGACCAAATTTTACATCATGCACCCAATAACTTGGTGCTACATCAAATATATACATCATGAAACATGAATTGGACTCCATTGACCCATACATAGTAAATGAAAATATGCGCTAGACACTATGGTTCACTCCATGAGAAATACACCCAAAATATGACAAAATGAACTTACATGGCTTTTACATCAACACACAATGGTTCTCTCATCAATACATGCCCAAAACATAAAATAATATGAGTACATGGCATCAATGAGCACCAACATATGCTCCATATGGAAATAGTAATGATAATATAAGACATGGCATATCCATTGAGCACAAGGCCTCCATGAGTTATGACATAAGCTCTCCAAATATAGTGGAAAAAACAAGAAGTACTAACAACATCATATGCTATTACATGGCCTCTCAACATCTTGTCCATCACCATCCCAACAATAAATATCCTGCAGTAATATCACCATGCTCCAAACAGATACAACAATAACATCATCTAATAGCAGCAACATAGAAATATATCATAAAGGAAGCAACAAATACATCCACATCATCACATTCTCTCTCCCCATGAGAGAAAAACAAAGCAACAACATCCATCATACCAAACCATCATAAGTAGTAGTAAACACTTATCCTCATCATAGGTTAGCAACATATCATCAATGAGGCATATGGAGTAAAATGGTGAGCAACAAAACACGTATACTCCATATATGAGAAGAAAAATATAAATCAGCATGAGTATATAATATCTCATCCATCATCATGCATCAAACTATCATGAGCAACAAAAATCAGCTTCCTCATGTTTTATCCATCCAAAAACACATGATCAACAACATATTCTCTCCATGCAACAACAACACATAACTCATCCATCTAACATATATCATCAGCATGCATGGTTCTTCTAGAAATGAAAACATAAGCAATAGTATGTGTACTCTAGATAAAATATCTCCAACACATCATCTAATCTCCATGGAAAAAAACATATGCATGGCAACACATGAATATGATCTATGAGAATGATCATCACCAAAATTTCAACTATGTCATGCAAGCCATACTATCTCATCCAAGATGCAATGTGTGAAATAGAAACAAAAATATTCCTGAAACACAATGCCAACACATTCCAAAACCATTTGGAAGCACAATTCTCCCCATGAATGTGTGATACATCCTCACACCTTGACAATGCATGGATGCCATATCTTCATTAGAATCAACCAAACCAAAACATTTAACTACTTCAAAATAACAATAAATATACATGGCTTCTTCAACTCAAACAAACTAGAATAGAAATAGAGAAAAAATGAAAATAACTCTTCAAACCTCAAGGAATCCCCTTGAACACATACAATTTCCCATATGGCTGCACAAATAATAATTGTCATGAAACTCATAATGAAACCATGTGCTCCCCTTGAGACCATGCAGGTCTCAATTTTTGATGGAATATCATTGTTTCTCTTTTCTCCTCCAAACTCTCATCTGTTGATCCTTCTTCCTTTTGTGTGGATGACCTTGCACATTATCCTCTCTCTAGTTGGATCTCCTAAAATACATGGGAAGTTTTCAATCCTTGGCCTTATGGCCAATATTGTCACACACAAAACATATAATGTGACTATGGAATAGAGATATAATATGATGTCTTCTATTGGTATAAATTCAATTCCTTGCATGTGACCTGCGGTCAAGATCCCTATGGACAAAATCATTGCATGAGAAACAATAACAATAAAATGGACTATTATACTAATGGAAGGAGATCTTCTTTGCATTCATGTTTGATATTTCATCTCCCTTGGTTGCTCCTTTTGATGAGAGAATTTGATCTCTCTATTATTCCAACTTGTTGCTATGTGTACATGAAATCCAAAATTAAAAAACTTCTCAATTATACTCTTCTTATTGGACCTCCTTCTCTTATTATGCTGCTTCTTGCATGGCTCATGGATCTCATTATTTTTTCTACAGCTAGGTGCTCCAACAATTTTTGATTTTCTTGAAGATGATTGAGCACTAGTTTTGAGCCTCTCTACCTCTTCTCTTGTAGAACCTAATTCAACCTTCAATCTTTGAATTTCTGCTTCAAGTGCCATTATCTTGGATTGCTCATCATTTTTTCTACTTGATCTCTCTCAGTACTATCACTTGTGACTCCATATTCATATTGTGAGGAGGATTGATTAGTCACTACAATAAAGGTAGAATCCTTTGCACTTTTCTCCATTTCTGAAGAATGCAATTTTCATCCAAGATACAAATTCTCCAACATGTCCAATGTCTCTTTGGAAATATCACAATGCTTCACATGCATGCTATTAGATTTTGAAATACTATTCAAAATAATATTTTAGCCAAATCGTTACATTCATGTTTAATAAAATATTCAATTGATAGAAAAATATCTTCATTAATGGATATAAAATGCGAATCCAAATTCACTCTCCAAGTTGCAAATTTACCTTCGTGAAGTACTGAAATACCTTTCTTATCCATTTTGGTGAATTTTCAAAATTTCTACCAAAACCTCCAAGATCCACTCTTCAGAGATTAAGCTGCAATCGAGTGCCCCGCTCTGATACCAATTGTTGGAAACCAGATCACTACTGAGAGGTGGGAGGGGGGGTGAATCATTAGTGTGAGAACTTATACACATTTTCTCAAATTATTTAATCTTTGACCATGCATGAACTGAAAAACAAAAACATAGACCAAAGCATCAAAACAAACTTGCAACCATAAAACCAATCAACACAATGGACACAAGTGTTTCTAGTGGAAACCAATCTCGGGAAAAAATCCGCCCTGCTGCTGCACTGCTCAATTCTTTTATTAATGTCTGAGAAAATTATACATGGATCAACTCACCCCCATGAGTTTGAAGACTCAACTTATTTCAAAGTATGCTCCCACTATCAGACATGAAATTGTTTCTCTCATGGATCTATGTACTACCATCCGCTGAAGGCCACCATGATAAAAAATCCTCGCATGATTATTCTTGGACTCACAAATGAATCTACGTAATCCAATATTCTAGTACTATCATGACCAATGTGCCTCGCTCAGCTTCTACCGAACCATCCAACCACCATTGGATGGAGAAAACTCTTCCATATAATGAATCCGCCAATAATTGTATACTCAAAGCCTCCACACCTTCACTTCCTCCATGCAAGCCTCGTTTCATATATTTTCAGATTGGACTCTAAAAACTTTCTCAACATGAGCACTACAAACAACATAGCATAAAATGAAAATTAGAATCAAATCACTAAACTCCAAATAATACACATGCAACAAACTCATCTCAACAAACACTACACCAATCAACACTTCATCTTCTCACTCACTACATAATATCATGGCTGAAATAAGCTTCAACTATCTATTTCTACTATTGCAAACTGATTAAGAAATTATGCAAAATGAAGCTCATATAATTTCTAGGGTCTTCACCAACCTCACTCTCACTCAACACGCACTCAACAATAAACCATACTAGCCTTGAGATTTCTCCAATATAAATATGAACTCAAGTGATCAACTCAATAATTAGACAAAACTACTAAGCTCAACAATCCTATTCATATGCTTGATGAGATTTGGATTCAACTCATTGAATCAATCACCCACTAACTCCACTAGCCTTTTTTATATTTTCAACTTTAATAAACTTCTAGAGGTCCCACAAATGTTTTTGACCATAAAGAAAAAAGTTCCAATCAATGATCTTGCAATAAACAAAAAATTAGCTCAAAAACACAAGGAATGCAAAGGTAATTAGTGAAAACACCCTAGTCGCTCCCTTAGCATTGTCCTACAAGCAACTGGAGCTATAATTGCTCCCTTGGGCCTGCCTCCATCTTACTGGAGCTCTCCAACCACTCCCTTGACTCCGCAAGCATGTGACTATGGCTTAGGATCAATGAAATCATCCATCCTTCCATTATTCGAGTTGATAATGTAGCGAATCACACTTTTACCGCTAAACTATACCTGCCACGATCCGATTGTAACATACGGATCGATATTTTGTCCAACCAACCCATTTATATTTTTTTTGAGTTTTTTCCGGATAACTTCAATCAGAGAACAATAAGCCCCATTCACTATTAAAATGATTAAAATTATCAATCATGAAACATTTTGTATAATTTGAGTCCATAAAGTCTTTTTTATCGGAACTGGGCCGATGGATCACAAATAGAG
The DNA here is from genome assembly GCA_031772625.1 of Pinus tabuliformis. NCBI lineage: Eukaryota > Viridiplantae > Streptophyta > Pinopsida > Pinales > Pinaceae > Pinus > Pinus tabuliformis. The sequence continues at coordinate 1,753,764,725 of CM062816.1, read as the reverse complement.
ATTCTGTAAATTGCTTTAGAGTTGTTTTAGTTGCAATAATTAATTTCTGAAGGGACTCCATTTTATCGATAGACAAGTTTATTGAAAAAAAAACTTGAGGAAACCAAGAATTCTGGTCATACTATTGACAACTTCCCGATCACTTTCATATTATAAAGAATAGATTGGTGGCCCCTATCGTCTAGTGGATCAGGACATCTCTCTTTCAAGGAGGCAATGGGGATTCAACTTCCCCTGGGGGTACCATGATCCATTCGTTAGGTATCCTAAATAATTTTCAATTACTGTCTTGTTCCTGGGTCGATGCCCGAGTGGTTAATGAGGACGGATTGTAAATCCGTTGGCAATATGCCTACGCTGGTTCAAATCTAGCTCGACCCCACCAATATCATCAATACCAATCTATCAGTATGGTTATATTCATGCTAATCATGAATGAAAAGATAATTGGTTATTGAACCCCGACATCGATATCTATTCATATCGTAGATGCCCAATTCTGTATGAATCGATACATTTCAAAAATGAAAGAGAAGGATAAGATATTTAATCGACCTAGCACTCGCATAATCTATATGACCTATCTAGCACCTATCATGAAATAAATATTATCCAATAGTAGGTGAACTATATTGTATTGGGATTGTAGCTCAATTGGTTAGAGTATCGCCCTGTCAAGACGGAAGTTACGGGTTCGAGTCCCGTCAGTCCTGATCCAATAGTAAGTGAACTGTGAATGATCATTTAAGGATCTGAATGGACTAGTTCTTATCATTCCAGGGTCATGGGTGGGCCTCTGGATAAATTCAATATGGGATACCTCTTTCTATATCATCACCGAAGCGGGATAGATTCACAATTCCATCTAAATCATGGAGATCCAAGCAAAATATCTCTCATATCTGACAAACGTCTTCTGGAGGAGCATAAGGTTCTTATTCATACGAATCATATTCTTTCGAAATTATACCAGACATGTGTTGATCGGAACGTTTTTTGATGCACGTAAGTTTTTACTACTAGTCTCATCAAAAGTGATCGTATTAGGTTATACTATTTCCATCGAAGAATTCATTCAATCCATTAGTTAGATTTCGTTACTTGAACCAATTCTATCAATGGCATACATCTATTTCATGGATCTTGAAAGAAAGATTCATTCATCTCTATGAGATCAAAATGAGATCAAATCTCGAGCTATTTTTGAACAAAGTTAAAATAAGGAGATCATGGAAGTAAATACCCTTGCATTTATTGTTGTTCTACTGTTCCTTGCATTTCCTACTACTTTTCTACTTATCCCTTACGTCAAAACGGCCAGTGCAAGCAGTGGAAGCAATTGATTTTGATGAAAATCAATTGATTGTTGATCACTAGATAGATCTTTATGATCCAGATCATAAGTATAAAATAGGTTATGAGATCTTTTATATTACAACAATATAGGGTAGGGTGGATCTATTGTATTACAACAATACAGGGTAGGGATTGCTTTTAATTTTTTTTGAAAAGAAAAAAATGTAGTACGGAGGAAAAGAATATCTAACCTTTTCTTTTGTACTACTTCTTCTTTTACACCCATATATGGATAAATATATCTTAATGGTACTTATCCATATATGGTAAATGTAGGATGAAGGACCTCATACCATAAAATAGCGGAGCTGATCACATCACCTTCTTATTGCTCCTGGAAAAATAGACCCAATGCAGACAGACTTAATTCTGAACGTACTTGTGGATTCTTTAGGATCAAAGTTGAACATCTTTTTTTCGGTATGAACATCTATATCTAGCACATGTTAGATATAGCACTTGAAATGTGTTGGAAATAATACTGAGAGGAGGGGTGAATCAGTATTATGAGATCAATAAAACTTTTTCAATTTCATACTCAGAAACATATACGCTACTTCAGTTAAGTGAACCCGCGTGTACACGCTGCTGTGTCTAAAGTAACTAGCGTATATCCAGAAATCTTATGATTCAGTTAGCTTATCTTCAGTAAATGCATCAGAACATTATTAACCATTTTAACAGTAAACAAGTGCAGTATAACAAAACAGATCATCACACAAAAGCCACACACATGAACACCAAGATATAAGGTGGAAACCCAATGTGGGTGAAAACCACCTGCTGCAAGTCGTCTCTATCTTTCTTTAATCAGAAACTTCAGTTTACAATCTTTTGTACTGGTGCAGCCTTATACCAGTACGCAGGCTACAACCTTCTCTCATTTTTCCAGACTCTCCTGGAAGGGAGCTCCAACCCCCTTTGCTCTTGTACTAGCTAAGATACTAGTACGTAGGTGCTGGCCTACAATCTTCTTTCTTTTAGGTACCACTTTTCATCAATTTTCAGACTGGATAATCCTGAAGCACAACATTACAATATGAAGACCACGATTCATTCACAAATAATTGAAGCAAAAAACAACCAATACTAGCATCATCTATCTTTTAATCACTGAACCACTGAAACCTTGTCAACACCTAGTCACCAGAACACAGAGCAGACTACCAAACTCTGCAATAACAGTCAGACCCGACTGCAACCTCAAAAATTAAGCTTCAAAAGATATACGCTACTTCAATGAAACAAAACCGCATATACACGCGCTTTCACCGAACCCAACATGCGTACAGATCTAAAAATATTTTCTTAAAACTTCGCAGCTGTACCAGACATCATTCATACCCAGAACATAACATTGCGTCAGTGTACAGATCTAAAAATACGCATAATCAACCATATAAAGATAGTTCATTTCAAACAATTTGATCCTGATCTATCCTTAGATCTAGTCTTCCATCAACCGGTGTGATCTCTCCTTAGCTCAGATCAAGCAATGTATCATCAAGCCAGAACCTGCATACTAGATCTCTTTCTTCATTAGATATTCAAGACTTTTCGATGCTATTGCCTAATGATCTTCTTCTCCTTATATAGCCTTAGGCCCTTCACAATACCACGGTCCAAAACCATAGTAACACAATACCATCAACTTCAAAACTCGGGATCAACACGACTGTCGAGATACCTTGGTCCAAAAACATAGGCTCAAGTACCGAGGACTAACTACCACGGACCAAAAGAAAGCTTCTCGACATGTACACACTTTTCTGTTCATGAAACTGCGTGTATACGCGACTTCGTATATAGCGTACCGGCATGTATACGTAACTTGGGCTTAATGAACCTGCGTATAAGAAATTTCTCTTCATTCTTGTAGTCTGGACTGAGATCTGTCTTCAAAGAGAGTTTCCATCAAGGACAACACCTGTACCGTAGCGCCACACCTGTGCCAAAATGCCAACAATCTCCCCCTTTGGACTTGATGGCAACCCCAAGATCCTTAGAATCATTCTCCCCCTTTGTCATCAAGGGCAAAAGGCTGTGCTCCCCCTGAGTACATGCTGATATCTCTGCTCTGCTGTGCTGAACATGCTCCCCCTGACTATAGGAAAGATCTGCAAAAGATGTTCTTCAAAAAGAACCAAGACTTATACATCATAAAGGACCTTCCTATCACCAAAAGACTCAATATATACATCCATACACCCAACCAAGAGGGGATACATCATAAATTTACATATAACAACCAATTACATTACATCATTCATCCCAGGCATAGTGGGGAAACCAACATACGCCGTTACATGACCTTGACACCATAGAAGAGATATCACAAAAGAGATACATGACATAGAGACGAAAGATCTAGACCAAGACTTATGAAAGTTACCAGCAGCATCTGATAATCATCTTTTAGATCAACAACCAAGATTTCCTTCTCCTGAAACCAACAATAGTTGTGAACTAGAACCAAAAGCATCTAAATGCCAACAATGCTTTAAGCTGCTCCCCCTGAAACTGTGCCTGCTGCCCCCCCTGAAACTATGCCTGAAGGACTCTGGCATACCCATCTCAGACCTTCTCCAACTAGAATCTGCCCTTACTGTTCAGAACTCCATATACGCGACTTCACCTGCATAAATCAACGTATGTACGCGGATATCCCTTACACAACTCGTGTATACCAACTTTTCTTTAGAACAGACAAGCTTCAATAGTAGGATGAAGCATCAACTACTCCCAGCTTTTGTCTGAGATATTCAAAAGTCTCCCTGGGCAGTGGTTTTGTGAGAATATCAGCAACTTGTTCTTTAGAAGAAACATACTCCAACTTGACCTTTTGTTCGAGCACTTGTTCCTGGAGGAAGTGATACTTGATTGGTATGTGCTTGGTCTTTGAATGCATGACTGGATTGTTTGAAATGCTAATTGCACTTGTATTATCACATAAGATAGAGACTGGTGGAGTGCAAGTTATTTGAAAATCCTGCAAGGTCTGCATCATCCAAAGAAGTTGTGTGAAACAAGATGCCGCAGCCACATATTCTGCTTCAGCTGTAGATAAAGAAATCGAACTCTATTTCTTGCTGAACCAAGATACTAATCTGGAACCCATGAAGAAAGCACCACCACTTGTGCTTTTCCTGTCATCCACACTTCCGACCCAATCTGCATCTGCGTAAGCATGAAGAGTGAGATCTGTATCTCTAGGATACCATAAGCCATAGTTTTGAGTCCCTTGAAGATACTTGAAGATTATTTTGACTGCTTGAAGATGAGTTTCCTTTGGGTTGGCTTGAAATCTTCCAACAATTCCTACTGCATGCATAATATCTGGTCGGCTACCTGTCAAATAAAGCAAACTCCCAATCATGGATCTATAAGTTGGTTGGTGAACTACTGCTGATTCATCATTTGCACTGAGGCTGCATCCTGTAACCATGGGGGCACAAACTGGCTTTGAATCTTCCATGCCATACTTCTTCAAGATCTGCTTGAGGTACTTGGTTTGAGACAAGAAAATACCTCCTTCATTTTGTTGGATTTGCAATCCAAGAAAGTATGTCAATTCTCCAAGTAATGACATTTCGAATTCTTTCTGCATAACCAAGGCAAAGTTTTGACTCATAGCCTCTTCATTGCTGCCAAAGATAATATCATCTACATACACAACAAGTATTAGCAATTTGTTATTTTCAACTTTTATATAGGGATTGCTATCTGCTGATCCTTTTGAAAAACCTTGTTGGTGAAGATATTTGTCCAACCGATAGTACCAAGCCCTTGGAACTTGTTTGAGACCATAGAGAGCCTTTTTCAATCTGCATACAAGGTTTGGATCATTCCCAAGAATGAAACCATCTGGCTGCTCAATATATACTTCTTCTTCTAAGTCTCCATTCAGAAAGGCTGATTTCACGCCCATTTGAAATAATTTGAAGTTTTGAAAGCTTGAGAGAGCAAGGAACATTCGGATGGCCTCAAGTCTTGCAACAAGAGCAAAGGTCTCTTCAAAATCTATTCCTTCTTGCTGCACATATCCTTTACAAACAAGTCTGGCCTTGTTTCTAATTACTTCTCCATTTTCATTCAATTTATTTTTGAAGACCCATTTTGTCCCTATGACATTCTTATCTTTTGGTCTAGGAACCAATTCCCAAGTGTTGTTCTTTTCGATCTGCTCAAGTTCTTCATCCATTGCTTTGATCCAACATCCATCTTTGCGTGCCTCTTTCACATTTTGTGGTTCAGTGGAAGAGAGTAATGCCAAGTAGCTTGAAGCTTTTGCAATTGTTCTTCTTGTTTTTACTCCTGCTTCTTTCTGCCCCACAATCTGAGATTCTGGATGATTCTTCTGAACATATCTGGATGGAGTCTTCTCTTCTATTCTTGTCTGCTCCTCTGGTTCTTCTTGAGGTTCTTCTTCTTCTTCAGGTTCTTCTTCTTCATCATTCTGTCTTTGAGGGTAGCCTTCATCTTCTTCGATGTCTTCATGATGAACTTGCCTAGGAATGTATCCCTTCTCATCAACCACAACATCAATGCTGTCAACAATTCTGCCAAGTATTTTATTGTAGCACTTGTATGCTTTGCTATGTGGAGAATAACCAAGAAGAATGCCTTCATCTGCTCTAGGTTCAAGTTTTCCAAGTTGCTCATCAGCATTCTTAATATAACATTTGCTCCCAAAGATTTTGAAGTGCTTCACTGAAGGAGTCTCACCACACCAGAGGTCATGAGGGGTTTGAGTGCTGTTTACTCGGACATTTGTTTTGTTGAGAATAATAACCGCAGCATGTGCAGCTTCACCCCAGAAAGTTGCGGGAGTACCTGAATCATCAAGCATAGCACGAGCCATTTGTTGGACTGTTCTTTTCATTCATTCCACAACTCCATTTTGCTGAGGAGTTCTAGCTGTAGAGAATTCTCTTCTTATCCCATGTTCTTCACAGAAATAAAAAAATTCATTCGAGGTAAACTCCCCACCTCTGTCAGATCTGAGGCACTTAATTTTTTTTCCTGATTCATTTTCAACCAAGGCCTTGAAGGATTTGAATTTTTCGAATGCTTCATCTTTGTGCTTCATAAGTCCTAACCAGAAAAACCTGGAGAAATCGTCAATGAATAAGATCAAATATTCTTCTCCTCGAGGTGTTCCTTTTCTGAATGGACCACATGTATCTGTATGTACTAGCTCAAGAGGCATGCTAGCTGATCCTTCCTTCTCAGGAAAATTAGTTCTGGTTTGCTTTCCAAACTGACATGATTTGCTTATGGTGTTGTCTGGAATTTTGATATCTAGAAGATCACGAACTGCCTGATATCTGCATGCTTTCCTTATTTGTGAAAAGCTTAGATGCCCCAGCCTCCGATGCCATAGCCAGTGTTCATCATCCTTGCTCAAATAGCATTGTTTTTGTCTTTCTTCAAAGATGTATAGATTATTTGGAGTCCTTCTTCCTTTGATCACTGGTTCACCTGTATCAAGATCACGAACACAACATCCATTTGATCTAAATATTACCTTTGTTCCTTGATCACACATATGACTGACACTCAGAAGATTATGCTTCAGTCCATCAACATACAAAACATTTCCAGCTTTGACCTTCTCTTTCAATGGAGCAACGCCTTTTCCTTTTATGGCTGCAGAGATATCGTTTCCAAAAGAAACTTTCTTTCCCTTTTCTAATGCGGTATATGATTCAAGTTTTTCTTTGTCCCCTGTCATATGCTTCGAACATCCGCTGTCAATGTACCATAGACTTTGTTTACCTTCTACATAAAAGGCTATCCCACATCTTTCTGGTTGCGGTTCCTTTATTCTCCATGTTCTGACATTTGAGGTTTGTTCCTTCTGAGTTGTCTTTTTGAACCTGCTCCTGCATTCAGAGTCTTCATGACCAAAGTTATTACAAATAGAGCATTCAACTTCATTTTCAAGAACCGAAAAGTTGTTATAAGTCCTTTTCATGGTTCCAGTCATACTTCTTTGCTTTTGAGCTTCTCTAGTCATGATTGTCTTGTAGGCAACACATTGAGCTGCTTTGTGACCGAAGTTATGGCAAGAAAAACATTGGCCATTAAAGAAACTTCTGCGATAATCAGATCTATCATCCAACCGATTGTAGCTTCTATTGACATCCATTCTTGGGGAAAATTGGGAAGATTTTACCTGTGGTTGATTGTAGCTTCTGTTTGTCCTTAAGGCAGCTTGTCCCCGAATTTCTTGATTGTCTTTATTTGTTCTTGAGGTAAACTGTCCCTGATTCACCTGATGACTTTTATTTGGCCTTTGCTCGCTCCTCCTTGCTGCATCAAGATAACTTTTAGAGGTAGAAGCTTGAGATGTTTCTCCATTATATCCTAGAACTGTCTTGATCAGAGGAGAACGCTGCACATTGATAATCTCATCCAAGGTTTCAGATCCTTTAACAAATTTAAGATTAATCGCTTTTGTTTTCTCAATCTCCTTTCTAAGACAAACAATCTCACATTCCAATTTTTCAAGATGTTTTTCCTTTTCAGCCAGTTGACATTGTAGAGAATCAATAATAGCACTTTTCTCTTCTAAGCAAACTTTGAGATTATTCATTTCTTCACAAAAGTCTTCTATATCTATAGCATCCATGTAGTCATCATCTTCAAAAGCCATTAAAAGTTTATATCTATTACCTTGTTCATCTTCGTCACTATTTGAAAGACCATCACTATCTTCATGAGTGTAATAGCTTTTCTTCTTTTCATTCTGTTTCTTGTTCCATTTGACAGGTTCCTTTCCCTTATCTTTGTGAGGACATTTGGCAGCATAATGACCTACTCTTCCACAAGCAAAGCATTTAAAAGGTAACTTACCTATGAACCTTCCAGAACCCCTTTGAATATTTCTAACAAAATTTGATTCTTCTTCTTCATCTTCTGGCACGTGACTTGCTTCATAATAATCTTCTTTGCCTGAAGCCTTGAAAGCAGCTTCTCTTCTGTCTGATGGACCTCCCTTTCTCATTTCATAAGCAGTTAGAATTCCGTGAAGCTGAGACATAGTAAGAGTTCGTAGATTTTCCTTTTCTTCTATTGCAGGCACTTTAGATTCAAATTTGGGGGACAATGATCTTAGAACCTTTTCAACCACAATAGCCTCTTTTATTTCTTCACCCAAGTTTTTCATGCAATTAACAATCTCATCCACCCTAAGGAAATAGTTAGCCACACTTTCATCATTATACATTCTGAGAGTCTCATACTTAATCCTGAGAGTTTGAAGTTTAGCACGCTTTACCTGTTCGTCTCCTTCATAGCTCGTGACAATTTTGTCCCATATTTCTTTTGCAGATTTATAGTGCATTACCTTCATGAATTCCGATTGGGATATACATCCCAACAGAGTACTGACTGCTTTCGCATTTGTTTCATATTTCTTTTTCTCGGCCGAATCTGTAGGAGTAGCTGAAGGAAAAGTGTAGCCTGTCTCTACGATGTCCCAAACTTCTGTACCAAGAGATTGAAGATAGGCAGTAACTCTTACCTTCCAATAATTGAAGTTTGTCCCATCAAAAAACGGTGGCCTGAGTGATGCTTCTTTCTCGTAGTTGCTCATGATGAACGATCTACCTTCAAGCGATCAAGCTTCTCTGAAGGACCTGCTCTGATACCAATTGTTGGAAATAATGCTGAGAGGGGGGGGGTGAATCAGTATTATTAGATCAATAAAACTTTTTTAATTTCATACTCAGAAACATATACGCTACTTCAGTTAAGTGAACCCACGTGTACACGCTGCTGTGTCTAAATCAACTAGCGTATATCCAGAAATCTTATGATTTAGTTAGCTTATCTTCAGTAAATGCATCAGAACATTATTAACCATTTTAACAGTAAACAGGTGCAGTATAACAGAACAGATCATCACACAAAAGCCACACACATGAACACCAAGATATAAGGTGGAAACCCAATGTGGGTGAAAACCACCTACTGCAAGTCGTCTCTATCTTTCTTTAATCAGAAACTTCAGTTTACAATCTTTTGTACTGGTGCAGCCTTATACCAGTACGCAGGCTACAACCTGCAGAAGGCTACAACCTTCTCTCATTTTTCTAGACTCTCCTAGAAGGGAGCTCCAATCCCCTTTGCTCTTGTACTAGCTAAGATACTAGTACGTAGGTGCTGGCCTACAATCTTCTTTCTTTCAGGTACCACTTTTCATCAATTTTCAGACTGGATACTCCTGAAGCACAACATTACAATCTGAAGGCCACGATTCATTCACAAATCATTGAAGCACAAAACAACCAATACTAGCATCATCTATCTTTGAATCACTAAACCACTGAAACCTTGTCAACACCCAGTCACCAGAACACAGAGCAGACTACCGAACTCTGCAATAACAGTCAGACCCAACTGCAACCCCAAAAATTAAGCTTCAAAAGATATACGCTACTTCAATGAAACAAAACCGCGTATACACGCGCTTTTACCGAAGCCAACATGCGTACAGATCTAAAAATATTTTCTTAAAACTTCGCAGCTGTACCAGACATCAGTCATACCCAGAACATAACATTGCGTCAGTGTGCAGATCTAAAAATACGCATAATCAACCATATAAAGATAGTTCATTTCAAACAATTTGATCCCAAAATATCCTTAGATCTAGTCTTCCATCAACCGGTGTGATCTATCCTTAGCTCAGATCAAGCAATGTATCATCAAGCCAGAACCTGCATACTAGATCTCCTTCTTCATTAGATATTCAAGACTTTTCGATGCTATTGCCTAATGATCTTCTTCTCCTTATATAGCCTTAGGCCCTTCACAATACCACGGTCCAAAACCATAGTAACACAATACCATCAACTTCAAAACTCGAGATCAACACGACTGTCGAGATACCTTGGTCCAAAAACATAGGCTCAAGTACCGAGGACTAACTACCACGGACCAAAAGAAAGCTTCTCGACATGTACGCACTTTTCTGTTCATGAAACTGCGTGTATACGCGACTTCGTATATAGCGAGCCTGCGTATCCGCGACTTCGTATATAGCATACCAACGTGTATACGCAACTTGGGCTTAATGAACCTGCGTATAAGAAATTTCTCTTCATTCTTGTAGTTTGGACTGAGATCTGTCTTCAAAGAGAGTTGCCATCAAGGACAACACCTGTACCGTAGCGCCACACCTGTGCCAAAATGCCAACAAAATGGTATATGAAAAAGCAAAGGAATCTATGACTTATGTCCCATATTTTTCGGAGAACGAAATTCATATCAGATCCGATCAATTCAATTTGGAACCATCCGATAAAACAGGGACTCTTTCTATTCCTACTAAGAAAGAGAAGAGAGATCATTCTTCAGTGGAAGAAATGAGATTATCGACTCATTCTAGAAAAGAACTAATGAATTCAAACCTGTTGAAGAAAATAATATTTTTCATAGGAAAATGATAATGATAAGGGATTACGTGCATCCCTTACGGGGATAAAGAGGAAATAATTCCATGTAGAGTGTTTCAATTTGGAACGAAGATTCAATATTACTAGATCCTTATGGAACAGAATATATTACCATGCATGATATGGAAGGAACACAATAATTGATTCTTAAGCATTACCATTATAGCCCACTTCTCCCCCATACTACGAGTGAAAGGGAAAATGTAAAAACTACCATTAAAGCAGCCCAAGTTATACTGACTATATCCATACGGATCATGTTCTCTAAAAAATAATGATTTCATCATCGAGATGATAAGTGAACTATTAACCATAGTGCAAAGTTGAAGTTGAAATGAATGGTCCACCTTTTCATTCTGAACGTTACTGACATTTGAGTTGATATGAGAGATCAATAAATCCATTTGTTCATTGACCAACAAGTTACTATAACTAACTCGAGGGTCGTACATTCACGACGAAATCGGGATCAAATGTACGTAACTCACTATCTATATTGGTAATATGTACCAATATGTCTCCAGAGGTTCTGTAATGGAAATACATACTTTTCCTTCCATTTACTTACCTCAACAAGGCGACACCTGGATTTGAACTAGGGATGGAGGATTTGTAGTCCTCTGCCTTACCACTTGGCTATGTCACCGAGATATGGGAATCCCATGGACAGATCGAATATTTTGTCCTTTCAAGTCATTCGTCCGTCCTTTAAGTATAGTATGAGATGTATGCTAAAGTCAACCATAAAGGAAATGGATCTAATTTGTTCTCTGTCTTTCTTTCGATCTGACTATTTTCATTAGGAAATTTTCTAAGTGAGATTAACATTTAAGAATGGTTTGATTCATTCGTTCATAGCTCCATTTCACGTGGTTGGAAGAAAGTATCAAAGTACCTCTTCCTTATCCTTTTTTTTTTTAATTGGAAGTATATCTGGATACGGGTAGAATTTCATGGGATATAGTATAGTGAAGACTGAATATACATCCGAATCTTTTTTGTCGGATTGATCCACATAGATCAATCGGGAATAATTGAATATATTTTTCTACAGATGGGAAACTTCCAATGCGATTAGATGAAAATGAGGGAGCGTTTACAATCCCTGAATTTGGTAAGATACAATTTGAAGGATTTTGTCGTTTTATCGATCAGGGCTTGATGGAAGAACTTCATAATTTTCCAAAAATTGAGGATATAGATAAAGAAATTGAATTCAGGCTTTTTTGTAATGAATATGAATTAGCAGAACCTTTCATCAAAGAGAGAGATGTTGTATATCAGTCCCTTACATATTACTCTGAATTATATGTACCAGCAAGATCGATTCGGAGGAATAGTAGGAAGATACAGAAACAAACTGTATTTCTCGGATATATTCATTTAATGAATTCCCATGGAACATTTGTAGTAAATGGGATTTACAGAGTCGTGGTTAATCAAATATTAATAAGTCATGGTATTTATTACCATTCAGAATTAGACCATAATAGAATTAATTATATATATACTGGCACTCTGATTTCAGATTGGGGAAGAAGATCGAAATTAGAGATCGATGTGGGAGAAAGGATATGGGCTCATGTAAGCAGAAAACAAAAAATATCTATTCCAGTTCTATTATCAGCTATGGGTTTAAATTTCGAAGAGGTTCTAGACAATACTCGCTATCCCGAAAGTTTTTTATTTTTATTGAAGAAGAAGGAGAGGTAGGAGCGGGAGGAATATCTATGGTCGAGGGAAAAAGCCATTCTGGAGTTTTATAAAAAACTCTACTTTATAAGTGGCGATTTGGTATTTTCCGAGTCTCTATGTAAAGAATTGCAAGAAAGATTTTTCCGACAAAGATGTGAATTGGGAAAGATTGGTCGACGAAATCTGAACCAAAAATTGAACCTTGATATACCTGAGAATGATATTTTTTCATTACCACAAGATGTATTGGCTACTGTGGATTACCTTATCGGGGTGAAATTTGGAATGGGTACACTCGATGATATAGATCACCTCAGAAATCGATGGATTTGTTCTGTAGCAGATTTATTACAGAATCAATTTAGATTAGCTCTAGGTCATTTAGAAGATGCAGTTAAAAGAACTATACACAGAGCAACCAAGCGCAGATCAGCTCCTCAGAACTTGGTCACTTCAACTCTATTAAAAAACACTTTTCAAAATTTTTTTGGTTCACACCCCTTATCCCAATTTTTGGATCAAACTAATCCATTGACGGAAATAGCTCATGGGCGAAAATTGAGCCCTGGGGGCTTAACAGGGCGAACTGCTAGTTTTCGGACATGGGATGTTCATCCCAGTTATTATGGGCGTATTTCTCCAATCAATACGTCCGAAGGAATGAATGCTGGACTTGTTGCATCATTATCTATTCATGCAAAGATTGGTGATTGTGGTTCTTTACAAAGTCCATTCTATAAGATCTCCAAGAGATCGAGAGAAGAACATATGGTTTATCTACTACCGGGAGAAGATGAGGATGAATACTATCGGATAGCTACGGGAAATTCTTTGGCGTTAAATCAAGGAATTCAAGAGGAACAAATTACTCCAGCTCGATACCGACAAGAATTTATAGTTATTGCATGGGAACAAATCCATTTCAGAAGTATTTTTCCTTTCCAATATTTTTCCGTTGGAGTTTCCCTTATTCCTTTTCTCAAACATAATGATGTGAATCGTGCTCTAATGGGTTCTAATATGCAGCGTCAAGCAGTTCCACTTTTTCAACCCGAGAAGTGCATTGCCGGAAATAGGTTGGAAGGTCAAGTAGCTCTAGATTCAGGAAGTGTAGATATAGCTACACAAGAGGGAAGGATCGAGTATATCGATGTTGTAAATATAACTTCATCGGTTAATGGAGACACTGTACGAACATAATTGGTTATATATCAATGTTCTAATACCAATACTTGTACGCATCAAAAACCTAAAATTCATCAAGGGGAATGTGTAAAGAAGGGACAAATTCTGGCGGATGGTGCGACTACGGTAGGCGGAGAACTATCTTTGGGAAAAAACGTTTTAGTAGCTTATATGCCATGGGAAGGATACAATTTAGAAGACGCAATACTCATTAGTGAACGTCTGGTATATGAAGATATTTATACCTCTTTCCATATCGTAAGATACAGGATTGAAATCTGTATGACGAGCCAGGGTCCTGAAAGAATCACTAGAGAAATACCTCATTTAGATGCTCATTCACTTCGTCATTTGGACGAAAATGGTCTTGTAATGCTAGGATCTTGGATAGAAACAGGTGATGTTTTGGTAGGTAAATTAACGCCTCAAACAATAGAAGAATCATTATGTACCCCAGAAGGAAGATTATTACAAACCATATTTGGTATTGAGGTATCCACTGTGAGAGAAAATTGTCTCAGAGCACCTATAGGTGGAAGGGGTCGAGTTATCGATGTGAGATGGATCAATAGAGTAGATGATTCCAGTGATAATGTGGAAACAGTACACGTATATATATCAAAAAAACATAAGATACAAGTGGGTGATAAAGTAGTTGGAAGGCATGGTAATAAAGGTATTATTTCAATAGTTTTGCCCAGACAAGATATGCCCTATTTGCAAAATGGAATACCAGTTGATATGGTATTGAATCCTTTAGGGGTAGCTTCAAGAATGAATGTAGGATAGATCTTTGAATGTTTGCCCGGTTTAGCAGGAAACCTGATGAACAAACATTATAGAATAACACCTTTTGACGAAAAATACGAGTGAGAAGCTTTGAGAAAACTAGTGTTTCCTGAACTTTACAAAGTTAGTGAGCAAATAGCTAATCCATGGGAATTCGAACCAGATCATCCTGGAAAACATAGATTAATTGATGGAAGAACAGGAGATGTTTTTGAACAACCTGTTACAATAGGAAAAGCTTATATGTTGAAATTGAATCATCAAGTTGATGAGAAAATACATGCACGTTCGAGTGGACCTTATGCACGGGTTACACAACAACCTCTTAGAGGAAAATCCAAACGAGGGGGGCAACGAATAGGAGAAATGGAAGTTTGGGCTCTAGAAGGTTTTGGTGTTGCTTATATTTTACAAGAGATGCTTACTCTCAAATTTGACCATGTTAGAACTCGTAATGAAGTACTTGGTGCCATTATCACTAGAGGGCCAATACCTAAACCTGACACTGCTCCAAAATCTTTCCGATTGCTCATTCGAGAATTACGATCTTTAGCTCTAGAATTGAATCATGCTATTATATCTGAGAAAAAATTTCAGATAGATAGAGAGGAAGTTTGATCACAATAAATTGAGATCTATTATGATTGACCAGAATAAACACCAACAACTTTGAATTGGATTAGCTTCTCCCGAACAGATTTGTGCTTGGTCCGAATTTTTTTTACCTAATGGTGAGATAGTTGGACAGGTGACTAAACCTTATACTCTACATTATGAAACTAATAAACTAGAAAGAGATGGATCGTTTTGTGAAAGAATCTTTGGACCTATCAAAAGTAGAGGTGGAAATTCTCCAGGGATTGGAAATGAGAAGATCGATGCAAAATTTTGCACACAATGTGGAGTTGAATTCGTTGATTCTCGAATTCGAAGATATCAAATGGGATACATTAAATTGGCATGTCCGGTGGTTCACGTATGGTATTTGAAACGCCTTCCCAGTTATATTGCGAATCTATTAGCTAAAACTCGGAAAGAATTAGAAGGTCCAGTATACTGCGATGTGTGACTTGATCACAAGTTCCGATCATACAGATCCGTAATCAGGAACTGTCATCCTATTAAATCTCATTGGGATGCCTTTAGCTCTGACATGACCCTCCAGAGGAGTAGCACGAAGCTTAGAATTATAAGCATCTTTTCAAGATGCTGAGAAAGAGGAATTAGTCCAGGGTTTATATATTATGTATCAAATTGCTAATTGAACTTCGTGAAAACACTTCTTTCAGATAATGGAATTTGAAATTCATTCTCTTATATTTGGGTTAGCCCTGAATAGAGGTATTCCAAACCGAAGATATGGCTATAGGATTTTATTCATCGCACATATGCTTCAATCAATAGTATTGTAACCATCAAAGTAAAGCAAAGCAAGCAGGAACCTAAAGGATCAAATGGAACGAGATAAAGACAAGTAAATCCCTAATTGAAGGTCTTTCAAGAAGAAAAGTATTGTTCGAAAGGGAGGAGACTGCTCAATAATTCCATATCTATGTTGTAGAATCATAACATAAAGGAATACTCAATTTCACTTGGAACTTGAGCAGAGAGTAGCGATCTCTCTTCAGAGTGAAAAAAAAGTTTTTTGCGTCTTTTTTTTTAGTTACTTGAGCTGGATGAGAGGAAACTTTCACGTTCGATCCTGAAGGGGGGGAAATCTTAGAATAACCTATCCAAACCTTTTTCTTGCTAGGCCCATAGCTAACAAACCAACTTTATTGAGATCACAGGGTACATTTGGTTATGAGATTCAATCCTGGAGAGAGATTATTCCTCATTACCTCTCTGCTCGTCCTTATTACCTCTTTCCTCGGGGTTCTGGAACATTTAAAGAGAGAGAAATAGCTACTGGGGGAGATGTTATCGGGAAACAACTAATGGGTTTGGATCTGCAAATGATTATAGATAGTTCACATATGGAATGGAAGAACTTGGTGGAATTGAAATGGAATAGATTGGAAGAGAACCAAGAATCTACTGTGGATAGATGGGAGGATGAAAAAATTAGAAGAAGAAAGGATTTTCTGGTTGGACGCATGAAATTGGCTAAACATTTTCTCCAAACAAATATAGAACCAAAATGGATGGTCTTATGCCTATTACCAGTTCTTCCTCCTAAACCGAGGCCAATCATTCAATTAGGTGAAGGTGGACTTATTACCGCGTCAGATCTAAATGAACTTTATCGAAGAGTTATCAATCGGAATAATACTCTTACAAATTTATTAGCAAGAAGTGGATCTGAGTCATTTGTTATTTATCAAACAAAATTGATCCAGGAAGCCATAGATGCACTTCTCGATAATGGTATCTGCGGACAACCAATGAGAGACAGTCATAATAGGCCTTATAAATTGTTCTCAGATGTGATCGAAGGCAATGAGGGAAGGTTTCGTGAGAATTTACTAGGCAAACAAGTTGATTATTCAGGTCGTTCTGTTATTGTGGTGGGTCCCTTTCTATCATTGTACCAATGTGGATTACCCTCAGAAATAGCAATAGCGCTTTTTCAAGCATTTTTAATTCATAGTCTCATCGGACGACATATTGCTCCCAACCTAAGAACTGCTAAAAGTATGATTCGAGATAAGGGACCCATTGTATGGGAAGTACTTCAAGAGGTTATGCAAGGACATCCCATATTGTTGAATCGAGCACCTACCTTACACAAATTGGGAATACAAGCATTTCAACCTATTTTAGTAGAAGGACGTGCCATTCGTTTACATCCATCGGTTTGTGGGGGATTTAGTGCAAACTTCGACTGAGATCAGATGCCTGTCCATGTACCTTTATCTCTGGAAGCTAGAGCAGAAGCTCGTTTACTCATGTTTTCTGAGACAAATATTTTGTCTCCAGCTATCGGGGATCCTATTTCTATACCGACTCAGGATATTTCTTCTTGGACTTTATATATCAACAGTCCAAAATAATCAAGGTATTTATGGGAATAGGTACCATCCGTATCGCTCGGAAAATAAAAGCTTTTCTTGTAAGAAACCTTCCTTTTATAGTTATGATGATGTGCTCAGAGCTTACCGAAAGAAACGAATTGACTTATACAGCCCCTTATGGCTTCGGTGGGGGGAAGTGGATTTACGTATCATTACCTCAGTAAACCAAGAAGCCCCTATCGAAGTTCAATACGAACCTTTGGGTACTTTCCATGAAATCCATGAACATTATCGAATAAGAAAAGGTAGAATGGGAGAAATCCTTAATATATACATTCGAACAACTGTTGGTCGTACTCGTTTCAATCGAGAAATGGAAGAAGCCATACAAGGGTTCGCCTGTTCTGAACACCCAAATAAATCACTACCAGCTCTTAGGATCTAATGTTATTGATCTTATGATTTTTTCATTAGTGCAGATATAGAGATCGAGGAAGCCTTCGAATAACCGGCTTGAACCCATTGCTTAATCCTGCTCATGAAAATATGGAGATTTTTCCTTATGAAGGAACGAACTAGATTTCCCTTTGATAATTTGCCCTTTTATAATAAAGTGATGGATAAAACTGCCATTAAAAAGCTTATTAGCAAATTAATAGATCACTTCGGAATGACATATACATCACATATCTTGGATCAACTCAAGACTTCAGGTTTTAAACAAGCTATTGATACAACTATTTCATTAGGAATTGATGATCTTTTAACAGCTCCTTCCAAAGGATGGCTCGTCCAAGATTCGGAGCAACAAGGTTCTGTTTCGGAGAAACATAATCATTATGGGAATGTACACGCAGTGGAAAAATTACGTCAATCGATTGAGATATGGTATGCTACCAGTGAATATTTGAGAAAAGAAATGAATCCGAATTTTAGCATGACTAATCCCTTAAATCCAGTACATGTGATGTCCTTCTCAAGAGCTAGGGGAAGTACATCTCAGGTTCACCAATTAGTAGGTATGAGAGGATTAATGTCAGATCCTCAAGGACAAATCATCGATCTACCCATTCGACGGAATTTATGCGAAGGGCTCTCTTTAACGGAATATATTATTTCCTGTTATGGGGCTCGTAAAGGAGTTGTGGATACTGTTGTATGGACAACAGATGCTGGATACCTCACACATAGACTCGTTGAAGTAGTTCAAAACATTGTAGTACGTAGAACAGATTGTGGCACTATCCAAGGTATTTTCGTAAGTCCCATTCGAGGTCGAGAGAGGGACAGAAATGAAATTGTTGTACGAACACAAATACTGATTGGCCGTGTGCTAGAAGACGATGTATATATAAATAGGAGATGCATTGCCACGCGCAATCAGGATATTGGAGTTGGACTTTCCAATCAATTAATAAACCTTCAAACACAACCAATATATATACGAACCCCCTTTACTTGCAAGAGTATATCTCGGATTTGTCAATTATGTTATGGTCGGAGTACTACTCACAGTCACTTGATTGAATTAGGAGAAGCAGTAGGTATTATTACGGGCCAATCCATTGGAGAACCAGGAACTCAACTAACACTAAGGACTTTTCATACCAGGGGGGTATTTACTGGTGATATTGCAGAACATATACAAGCCCCTTTCAATGGAAAGATTGAATTCAATGAAAATTTGGTTTATCCCACACGTACACGTAATGAACATCCTGCTTATCTATGTCATAGTAACTTATCCATTACTATTGATGGTCAGGATCAAGTACAGAACTTAACCATTCTACCACAAAGTTTGCTTTTGGTTTAGAATGATCAATATGTGGAATCGGAACAGCTTATTGCCGAGGTTCGTGCTAGAACATCTTCCTTCAAGGAAAAAGTTCGCAAAAATATATATTCTGACTTAGAAGGAGAAAGGCACTGGAGTACCAATGTGTGTCATGCACCTGAATATGTACAGGGTAATGTTCATCCTATACTCAGGACGGGTTATCTATGGATATTATCGGGAGGTATATACGGATCCCGTGTAGTACCCTTTCCATTTCATATGTATCAGGATCAAGTATATGTTCAACCTTTTGTTGCCAAACATCAATCAATTTTCGATTCTTACGTGGATCAAGTGGAACATAGATCAGGTGACTCAAATTGCTATGAGAAGGAAGAACAAATCTTCAGTTATTCAGAAACTGAAACTGATCGGACCATATCCAACAAGCATCGAGACTCTATTTATGTCTTTTACCCTAATAATTACAATATTAAGGGGAAAAAACAAATGAATCGATTCATCGTCTCATTGCAGTGTGATAAAGAATGGGAAAAAAGAATAATACCTTGTCCTGATGCGATTCTTAGAATACCCAAAAGTGGTATTCTACAGAGAAATTCCATTTTTGGATATTCTAACGTAGAACATGGAATACATGATGGGTTGAATATGACAACACCATTTTCCCTAGATTTATCGAGGGAAGGGGACAACTTGGAGATTCAAATTAGCTATTCTATTTCGTATGAAGATGGTGAACGAATCCAAGTAATGAGTGATATAAGTATTCCATTGGTTCAAACTTGTATAGGATTTGATTGGGAACAAATAGATTCTATAGAATTTGAGGCTTATGTTTCTCTTATTTCAGTAAGAACAAATAAGATCGTTAACAATATGGTTCAAATTAGCTTGATGAAATACCCCCCTTTTTTCATGGGGAGAAGGGACAATAAAACAAGTCCAAATTTGATGTTCCATAACAATTTGGACCACACTAATCTTTTATCTTCCAATGGGGTGAGTCAATTAATTAGTAAGCATCAAGGAACTATTTGTTCATTATCAAATGGGGAAG
Source organism: Pinus tabuliformis (assembly GCA_031772625.1). Lineage (NCBI taxonomy): Eukaryota > Viridiplantae > Streptophyta > Pinopsida > Pinales > Pinaceae > Pinus > Pinus tabuliformis. Next base: position 1,753,744,421 of record CM062816.1, on the reverse strand, counting down.
AAGACAGTGGATCTTTTATGGTTCTATCACCATCCGACTATTTTCAAATCATTCTATTCAATGATTCTAAATGTTATGATACGAGAAATCAATCAAATAGAAAGGATCCTATGAGAAAAATCATTGACTTTTCAAGTCTCTTGGGTAATTTACATAGTATAACCAACCGTTTTCCATCCTCCCATTTTCTAACTTATAAAAAAGTATTATCAAAGAAACATTCCATTTTCCACAATTCTTTCAATACTTTCCAAGTACCTAAATATTATTTCATGGACGAAAATATGATAATTTATCATTTCGATCCGTGCAGGAACATCATTTCCAATCTATTGGGTCCAAATTGGTGCTCTTCCTCATCCGAATCCGAATTCTGCGAAAAAACATTTCCAGTAGTTAGTCTTGGACAATTGATTCCTGAAAGTGTATGGATATCCGAGGATGAACCACTCCCCGAATCTGGTCAAGTTATAGCAGTTGATGAGGAATCTTTAGTCATTAGATCAGCTAAACCTTATTTGGCTACTCGAAAAGCGACTGTCCATAGTCATTATGGAGAAATTCTTGACAAAGGAGATACATTGATAACATTGATATATGAAAGGTTAAAATCCAGTGATATAATTCAAGGTCTTCCTAAAGTTGAACAATTGTCAGAAGCCCATTTGAATAATTCAATATCGATCAATCTGAAAGAAAGTTTTGAAAATTGGATCGGAGATATGACAAGATTTCTTGGAAGTCTTTGGGGGTTATTCATAAGTGCTAGGATAACTATGGAACAAAGTCAGATTCATTTGGTCAATCAGATTCAAAAATTTTACCGATCCCAAGGGGTACGAATTGGTGATAAGCATATAGAGGTTATTGTATGCCAAATGACATCGAAAGTCTTAATTTCAGAAGATGGAACAACTAATGTTTTTTCATTGGGGGAAGTCATTGTATTATCACGAGCACAGAGAATGGATCGTGCTCTGGAAGGGGAAATCTACTATCAAACCATGTTATTAGGAATAACAAGGGCATCTCTGAATACTCAAAGTTTTATATCCGAAGCGAGTTTCCAAGAAACTGCTCGGGTCTTAGCTAAAGCTGCTCTACAAGGTCGTATCGATTGGTTGAAAGGCTTGAAGGAAAATGTTATTCTCGGGGGGATGATACCTGCCGGTACTGGGCAACATATTCACCGTTTAGGGAAACGAAACGTAATAGATCCAAGAATAGGGAATAGGAATCTATTTAGCAACAAAGTGAAGGACATTTTATTTCATCATGACAAAGTAGATTTTTTCCTTTCAAGACAATTCTCACAAATATCACAATATATTAAAACAACAATTAAAATAGTCTTGAGAAATAGATTTCTTGTTATGTTCATGAATATCTCTTCTATAATAGGAAGAATATCAAATATTCTATGAGTGAGAACGTTTCTATCACATACTAGACAAACAGGCAATCTTTGAGATGTAATTGATTCCGTTGGAATAATTAGATATTACGATACATTTTATTTCGCTATTTTGGGGAGGAAAGTGAACGCGAATGAGCAAAAGATATTGGAACATTGATTTGGAAGAGATGATGGAAGCAGGAGTTCATTTAGGGCATAAAACTAGGAAATGGAACCCTAACATGGCACCTTACACTTTTACAGAGCGTAAAGATACTCATATTATAAATCTGGCTAAAACTGCTCGTTCTTTATCAGAAGCTTGTGATTTGCTGTTTGATATAGCAGGTATAGGAAAACAATTCCTGATAGTCGGTACGAAATATCAAGCAACTGATTTAGTAGCATTAGCTACTACAGAAGCTCGATGTCATTATGTAAATAGAAAATGGCTTGGTGGTATGTTAACTAATTGGTCTACTACAGAGACGAGACTTCAGAAGTTCAAGGATTTTAAAAAAGAACAAGATACAGGATGATTCAATCAACTTCCAAAAAAAGAAGCAGCTATGCTCAAGAGGCAATTAGACCAATTGTAGAAATATCTAGGTGGGATTAGATATATGACAAGCTTACCAGATATTGCTATAATTACCAATTGACGAGAAGAATCCATTGCTCTTGGAGAATGTAGAACTTTGGGTATTCTGACAATTTTCTTGGTTGATACAGATTGTGATCCAGATCTCGTGGATATCCCAATTCCAGCCAATGATGATGGTATAGCTTCAATCCAATTGATCCTGAACAGATTAACGTCAGCAATTTGCGAAGGAAGGGCATTAAGGTCATTATAGCTATATGAACAACTAATAGAAAGTAATAAAAAAAATAAAAAAAGGGGGGGGGGGGGGGGGGATCTGAGGATTTACTGAGTCGGCTGCTATTCCATCCAAGATCTCGTAAGAGGGAATTTCATTTATTGATTTGGTTCGCTGCTCCAAATTGAAAAATATTCTTAATGGAATACCCTTTTTATTATCTCGTGACATCAAAAATTCTGATGAGAGTGAAATAATTGAGGAATCTCTCATTTGACAAAAGTAATTTATTTTCTTCTTTAAGTTCATCTTTACAAGGGGGTAATATGGATATGGATATCGTACGATCTCCTATTAGCACACTGAATCATATCTATGAGATATCCAGTGTGGAGGTGGGTCAACATTTTTATTGGCAAATAGGGGGGTTTCAAGTTCATGGACAGGTACTTATAACTTCTTGGGTTGTAATTTCTGTCTTATTAGGTTCAGCTACCATAGCTGTTCGAGATCCACAAACCATTCCTACCGGTGGTCAAAATATTGTTGAATATATTCTTGAATTTTTTCGGGACTTGACCAGAACTCAAATTGGGGAGGAAGAATATGGTGCCTGGGTTCCCTTTATTGGAACTATGTTTCTATTTATCTTTGTTTCTAACTGGTCAGGTGCTCTTCTTCCTTGGGGCATTCTAAAATTACCTCAGGGGGAGTTAGCTGCACCTACAAATGATATTAATACTACGGTTGCTCTAGCTTTGCTTACGTCAGTAGCATATTTCTATGCAGGTCTTACAAATAAGGGGTTAGGTTATTTTGGTAAATATATTCAACCAACCCCAATACTTTTACCAATTAACATCTTAGAAGATTTTACAAAACCTCTATCACTTAGTTTTCGACTTTTTGGAAATATATTAGCTGACGAATTGGTAGTTGATGTTCTTGTTTCTCTGGTACCTTTAATAGTTCCTATACCTGTAATGTTCCTGGGATTATTTACGAGCGGTATTCAAGCTTTGATCTTTGCAACTCTAGCTACAGCTTATATAGGTGAATCTATGGAGGGTCATCATTAAATCACTGTCCAATTAGATAGAATATTTTCTAAGTATCATACCAATGCATGACTTGATATGTATGGTAGAAGCAAATCAAATTTCTTAGTAAAAAGAGCTTGGTAACAAGATTTAAGATTAGTTAACTACTTCTGTCCATTAGATCTCCAGATAGAGTGGATCCGATTGGTCCATTTGTATAGAAATATGATAATAGGATCGAACAGGTTCACTAATCGGAGTTGTTTGAGTAAAGAATGTACCAGCGTAGAACGATTAAATTTTTGTTCCCATTAAGGGGAGGATTTTTTCGAACGTGTTTACTTTGTATATAGTTCATTTCATATATTAATCCATTTATATTGATTATAAGCCTTATAGATTATATGGATTAATATCACATCTATAGATGTGATATATAATGACTTATAGGCTTTTACGCAGTCTATTCTCTCTCCGTGATAAGAATTCATATGCCCAATAAAATGGAATCTTTATTTTGAATATTATGAAGAATAAATCTTTTTATGATGAAATATTTGCATAAGGGATACCCTATTCGTTGATATTATCACTTTGATATCATCAATAAATATTTTTGTTCTTAGTTGTTCGGAAGAAATCGTTCCATAATTTTACCATTAGTGAACACTCAATAGATGAAACTATCGTATTATCAACTATTTCCCAACCTTAGTAAGAGGAGATTACCATGGATCCCTTAATTTCTACTGCTTCCGTTATTGCTGCTGGATTATCTGTAGGGCTTTCCTCCATTGGACCTGGCGTTGGCCAGGGCACTGTTGCAGGCCAAGCTGTAGAAGGTATTGCGAGACAACCAGAAGCAGAAGGTAAATTATGAGGTACCTTACTACTAAGTTTAGCTTTTATGGAAGCTTTAAGTATTTATGGACTAGTTGTGGCCCTAGCACTTCTATTTGCGAATCCCTTTGTTTAATCCTGAAAAGAAAAAGATCCCTACACCTCGTCATTACATTAGTATTTCTCCAATAATTTACTTGTTAAACTGTAGGAGAGGCTGATCTGAATAATTAGCAAATGAATTATTCTTCCTATAACTATACTTCGGTCGGAAAGATTCATGACGCATGCGGTAGGGAAGGGAGTCGATAGGGCAAGCAAATTCTTTTTATCCTTATAAAATACCTGGGACTAAGTTAAGTATCCCAAATATTATTATCCAGAACAAGATAGGATCAAATAAGAAAATAACAAAATTCTATAGAACATATCCTTATCTATGAGGGAAGAGCATATGAAAAATGTAATTGATCCTTTCATTTCCTTTAGTTATTGGCCTTCCGCTGGGGGTTTCGGATCAAATACCAATATTTTAGAAACAAATATAATAAATTCAAGTGTGGTGCTTAGTGTACTAATGTATTTTGGAAAGGGAGTGTGTGCGAGTTGTATATTCGAATAATATGGCTGGGCCCAACCAGCTGCACTTTGGAGATAGAAAAGTGCATAATCTCAACGAATTACTTCCGAATGGGGAATAGCGAAGAACTATAGCATTTCGTAATTGATTGGGAAATGAACTCTTAGTTTATAACAACCAATGAGGGAGGACCACTAGAATGGTTAAAGCTGATCTGTTTGAAGTCTAAGCACAACTAACTGGGTATTCTTTCCACCGCTGTGTCAAGATGAGATGGATTCAAAGGCATAGTTGGAGATTGATCCGATATATAACATTCATATCAATGGAATAATTTGATCTATTTACTAAAGTATAGTCGCAATCTCCCATCCAATTTTAGTTCCAATGCTGAACTGATGACCTAAACAGAAGGGAATTTATTCGATAGAACAAAAAGGAGAAGGCACAAATTAATTGATTGAACGGAATGATTCAATTTTCATGAGGGAAGAAGAGGAGAGAAAAGGGGAAACAAAACCAACATAAAATTTCTTGATAATTGCAAATCCCTTTTGCTGGAAGAGCCCTTTGGAGATCTCGGTCTTTTATAAATTGATTCTAATCTTCCGTAAACGGAACGGAAAGGGAAAGCTTGGTGTGAAGGGAACGTATACGTTCCTGGGGAATAAAAAAGAACTGAGCAGGAGAGCCGAATGAATCGAAAGATTCGTGTTCGGTTTGGGAAGAGATTATGAATTTGTGAAATTTGTGAATAGATAATCTACTTTCATTCAATAATCTATTAGATAATCGTAAACAGAAAATATTGGAGACTATTCGGAATTCGGAAGAACTATGTAAAGGAGCTATTGATTAGCTCGAGAAAGCTCGAGCTTGCTTAAGGAACGTGGTAATGATAGCGGACGAAATCCAGGTAAATGGAAACTCCCAAATAGAACGAGAGAAAGAAGATCTCCTCAATACTGCTTCTAAGAATTTGGAACAATTAGAGGATCCCAAGAATGAGATGATTTACTCCGAACAGCAAAGAGCATTTGACCAGATCCGACAACAGGTTTCTCGCCAAGCTCTACGAAGAGCTATAGGAACTTTGAATATTCGTTTGAATACTGAGTTACATTTACGTACGATCGATCACAATATTGGCCTGCTTAGAACCATGATGAACACAAATGATTAGTTGTTATAGGTCCTATTTCTCAATAGATAGTTAAAAAGGTTAAGGACCTATTTCTGAACAGATAATGAATAAGTGCTAATGGGAAGTATTAGACTCGACGAAATTAGTAGTATTATACGGAAACCGATCGAACAATATAACAATGAAGTAAGAGTTGGTAATCTTGGCACCGTACTTCAAGTAGGAGATGGCATTGCTCGTATTCATGGTCTTGATGAAGTAATGGCAGGGGAATTAGTGGAATTTGGAGATGGTACAGTAGGCATTGCCGTAAATTTGGGATCGGATAATGTTGGAGCTGTATTAATGGGCGATGGCTTGATGATACAAGAAGGTAGTTCCATGAGAGCAATAGGAAAAATTGCTCAGATACCAGTAAGTGATGCGTATTTGGGTCGTGTTGTAAATGCTCTAGCCCAACCCATTGATGGTAAGGGTAAAATTTTAGCTTCCGAGTTTCGACTCATTGAATCTCCCGCTCCAGGTATTATATCAAGACGTTCCGTATATGAACCCCTTCAAACGGGGCTTATTGCTATTGATTCTATGATTCCTATAGGGCGTGGTCAGCGAGAATTAATTATTGGGGACAGACAGACCGGAAAGACAACAGTAGATACAGATACTATTCTTAATCAAAAGAGTCAAAATGTAATCTGTGTCTATGTAGCAATTGGTCAAAGAGCTTCTTCCATGGCATATACCATTGTGGTAGCGGAAATTGCGGATTCTCCCGCTACATTACAATATCTCGCCCCTTATAAAGGAGAAACTTTGGCTGAATACTTCATGTATAAAAAACAACACACATAAATCATTTATGATGATCTCTCCAAACAGGCACAAGCTTATCGACAAATGTCTCTTCTATTAAGAAGACCACCTGGCCGAGAAGCTTATTTGGGAGATGTTTTCTATTTGCATTCCCGTCTCTTGGAAAGAGCAGCTAAATTAAGTTCCCAGTTAGGTGAGGGGAATGTTACTGCTCTACCAATAGTTGAGACTCAAGCTGGAGATGTTTCAACTTATATTCCCACTAATGCAATTTCCATTACCGATGGACAAATATTTTCATCGGCCAATCTATTCAATGCCGGGATCCGACCTGCTATTAATGTGGGTATTTCCATCTCTAGAGTAGGATCTGTGGCTCAGATAAAAGCTATGAAAAAGGTAGTTGGAAAGTTGAAATTAGAGTTAGCTCAATTTGCAGAGTTGGAATCTTTTGCACAATTTGCTTCCGATCTTGATAAAGCTACTCAAGATCAATTCGCAAGGGGTCAACGATTACATGAGTTGCTCAAACAATCTCAGTCGGCTCCTTTGACTGTAGAAGAACAAATAGCTACTATTTATACCGGCACAAACGGATACCTGGATATATTCAAAATAGCACAGGTGAGAAAATTTCTCCTTGGGTTACGCTTTTATTTGATAAAAAATAAACCTCAGTTCGGAGAAATTATACATTCTACTGGTACATTTACAGAAGAAGCGAAAGCCCTTCTGGAAGAGGCTCTTAAGGAACATACTGAACTTCTTTTACTTCAAGAAAAAAAATGAATATTTGATCATTTGGTGGAATTATTTGAATGAAAAGCCAGAAATGTCTTTGATTGATCGAATCGATCGAAGCTCTTCGGCAAGTTTGACCGAACTTGGGGTTGGAAGGGATGATTCTTTCATACATACAACATTTTACCCAATCTAATAGAAAATGATCAATGAATAGATATTCTTGTCACTTTTTCTGTTTCTCCTATTATGTCCAATTCCATTAATAACCTATTTTGTTGAAATATCCACAATTTTTTTTCCCCAATTGAGATCTGATCTAATGAATCTTGGATACTAATGGGTTGACAAAAAATTTGATATAAGTATTCATTAGCATATGAATAGGGAAATATGATGGGAATGGGGCGTGGCCAAGCGGTAAGGCAGTAGGTTTTGATCCTGTTATTCGGAGGTTCGTATCCTTCCATCACAAACTTATTTCATTGGTTCCTGTTTTCCCTTCCTTCGCTCTTCCCTTTTTTCTTTCGTAAAAGATCCAACTTTGTTTTCCTTTTTATCATAATTTAACCATACTTATCAGAAGGGAATGTGATTACAATAGGGAAGAGATAAAGGGATATATCTGTGGTGCAAGATGGGAATACAGATCAATTTGAGATAAGGTTAAATTTATGAAATTAGCCCATTGGATGTATGCTGGTCCTGCTCATATTGGAACCCTACGAGTAGCTAGTTCATTCAAAAATGTCCATGCCATTATGCATGCTCCTCTAGGAGATGATTATTTTAATGTAATGTGTTCTATGTTAGAACGGGAAAGAAATTTTACTCCTGCAACTGCTAGTATAGTAGATCGTCACGTACTAGCACGTGGATCTCGAAAAAGAGTTGTGGATCATATTATTCGAAAAGATAAGGAGGAAGGTCCCGATCTGATAATATTAACACCTACATGTACCTCTAGTATCTTGCAAGAGGATTTAAAAAACTTTGTGGATAGAGCATCCATAATATCCAATTGCAACGTCATTTTTGCGGATGTGGATCATTATCAAGTGAATGAAATTTAGGCAGTGGATAGAACTTTGGAACAGGAGTTCGATATTATTTGGAGAAATCCCATACATTGGATCAATTCGTAACAGATGCACCTTCTGTAAATATAATTGGGATTCTTACTCTGGGTTTTCATAATCGACATGATTGTCGTGAGTTGAGACGTTTATTAAAAGATATGGACATCAGAATTAGTCAAATAATTCCTGAAGGAGGATCTATAGAGGATCCGAAAAATTTACCGAAAGCTCGGTTCAATTTAATTCCTTATCATGAAGTGGGCTTAATGACAGCGATGTATTTGAATAAGGAATTTGGAATGCCTTATGTATTTACAACTCCTATGGGAGCTGTAGATATGGCCGAGTGCATCCGACAGATAAAGAAATCTCTTGAGACCTTGGCAGCTCCTATTTTATCGAGCAAAAGGGTTGATTAAGAATCCTATATCGATGGACAAGATCAATTCGTTTCCCAAGCTGCTTGGTTCTCAATATCTATCGATTGTCAGAATTTTATGGGGAAGGAAACAATCATTTTTGGTGATGCAACTCATGCTGCTTCAATCACTAAGATACTTGCTAGAGAGATGGGAATTCGTGTGAGTTGTATAGGTACTTATTGTAAACATGATGCAGAATGGTTCAAAGAGCAAATTAAAGATTTTTGTGATGAGATAATCATCACAGATGATCATGTTGAAGTAGGAGATATTATCTCTCGTGTGGAACCCTCTGCAATATTTGGTACTCAAATGGAACGTCATATTGGTAAACGTCTTGAAATTCCCTGTGGAGTTATTCCGCCCCAACTCATATCCAAATTTTTTCCTTGGGATATCGACCCTTGCTGGGTTACGAAGGTACTAATCAAATAGCTGATCTAGTTTATGACTCATTCGCTCTGGGTATGGAGGACCATCTTCTAGATATTTTTTGTGGTCATGATACGAAGGAAATAATGACTAAATCCTTATCCACGGATATTAGTCCAATTTGGGATCCTGAAAGTCGGCAAGAATTGGGTAAAATCCCCCGTTTTGTAAGGGACGAAGTAAAACGAAATACAGAAAAATTTGCACGACGAAAGGGAACTTTGAACGTTACTGTCGAGGTAATGCACGTAGCTAAAGAAGCATTAAGTTAAGTACCTAATAAATATAAATTAATTGATTACATTGAGTGTATTCTATACAAAAAGAGTGGATCCGATTTGATACCTATTCCTATCATATCATTTGAGTTAGTGACTATTCATAATCACGTCTCGAATCATGATTCGAGATCACTGATTTCGATCATGATTCGAGATCAGGGAGGAATCTTCAAAACATTGTCTGAAACGATGCGGTAGTTTACATAATGGGTTTCGTGGATATGGATTATGACATCATTTCATATTCCGATCAAATGCCCTTGGCTCAAAATTATTCTTATTTTATTATATACTCTCCAAGTAAATCTTGTTTCCACGTGATTCCATACAAATATGACGAAAATTTGAATCGTTCTATTGTTACAAATAAGCCTAGGATTTTATATCGATGCGTCTAACATCTCGTCCCAATATAGCGCCAATCCAACAATTAATTTATCTCTTATTCTGGATTGACAATAGTGTATTGTGTCGATATAATTCGTCCATTCACAATAGAAATAGATATCTTAGGTTCATCGTTTATCAGTGATTCTATCCAATCATGATAATTCTGTCGATGGATCATTTATTCATAACCTAGATTACTTTATTCTGGAATGGTGGATCAAAACTCTACATATTCTGATATGAACTGACGAGTGAATTATTTGGTCATTCACATAGGTTTTTGATCCCTCCCGTTCGTCAATTAGATTGGTAGGATTTACCAGTTCATATTGAGTAACCTCGCATTCCACTTCGATCGTATATATCCTCAATATCTATTCGCAATATGGGTTGCTAACTCAATGGTAGAGTACTCGGCTTTTAAGTGCGACTAAGATCTTTTACACATTTGAATGAAGTAGAAAACTCGTCGATACCATCGGTAAAGTTTGGAAGACTACGACTGATCCTCGAAGTATAATGAACGGAAAAAAAAGCATGTCGTTCCAACATATGATCTTTATGATACCTGATATTATTTCTCGGATACCTGATTGTATTCGATCAGGACCGGATCTGATTTAAGGAATCAAATGGGTGGGAAATGTCTATTATATACCTAGATGGATGTATAATATGCTCATCCTTTCGGATCAAATGTGATAATTGTGAATAGGATTGAATCAATTTGCGGTTAAGTCGAATGAGTCAATGGAGAAAGCTATATGACTTGAATCATAAGTAGACCCAGAGAAACGAGCTTCTGTTCCTCGTTCCAATTAAGTGAGCGAGGAATTCCCTTTACTGATCAGAAGTTAAGAGCAGTTTAGTACCCAATATTGGGAGGTTTTCCCTGAGTAGATCAGGGATTTATACACTCACAATGAGTCCTAAATACTCGAGTACAGATGTGTAAGATAAATAGTGTACTGACCAGGTTTATTAATTCCATGAGTCAGGAGAGCTATTGGTTGCCAGGATAAAATATTTTCGTTCTTCCTCATGACGAATGAGATCCTTGGGTAGTAAATCTATAGAAGATAGAATATTGATATCCGGATATATCTCTTTTTTCCTATCTTGTTCCGACTAGATCGCGCCATGTATTTTCTCATAAATGAAGAGGTTATTCTCATGAACGAGGGCCATAGTTGAGGGTTGAAAATGGATGAGTTCCATAGATGTGGAAAGGAAGATAGCTTTTGGCAACAATGCTTTTTATATCCACTCTTTTTTCAGGAAGATCTTGATGCAATTTCTCATGATCATTATTTGGATGTATCAAGTTCCTCTAGACCGATGGAAAATTTAAGTTCCAATGATAAATTAAGTTTCCTAACTGCAAAACGTTTGATTGGTCAAATACGTCAACAAAATCATTCAATTGTTTTATTCATGAATTGCGATCTAAATCCATTAGCTGATCGCAAGAAGAGTTTCTATTCTGAATCGGTACTAGAAGCACTTACAATGGTCCTGGAAGTTCCGTTCTCTATATGGTCAAAATCTTTTGTGGAAGGGATGAATGAATGTAAGAGTTTCCGGTCGATCCATTCAATATTTCCCTTCTTAGAGGATAAATTCCCGCATTCAAATTCTATATTAGATGCATGAATACCCTATTCTATTCATCCGGAAATTTTGGTTCGAACCTTTCGTCGCTGGATCCGAGATGCTCCCTCCTTGCACCCATTATGATCTGTTCTCTATGACTGTAGAAATAGTCTAGAGAATTTACAAAGATCAATTATTGTCGTCCCAAGAGTAAATACAAGATTCTTCCTATTCCTATTGAATTATTATGTCTGTGAATGTGAATCCATTTTATTTTCCCGTCTTAAATGATCCTCTCATTCACGATCGTTGTCTCATGGATCTTTCCCTCAGCGAACTCATTTTCATCGAAAGATAAAACATATTATCATTTTTTCTCATCTAAATTCACTAAAAAGTATCTGGTTATTGAAGGATCCTAAAATTCACTATGTTAGATATGGCGAAAAACCTATTATAGCTATAAAGGGTGCTGCTCTCCTAGTTAAAAAATGTAGATATTATCTTCTAATTTTTCGGCAATTTTATTTCCATCTTTGGTCCGAACCGTATAGGGTCTGTTCTCATCAATTATCAAAGAATTGTTCTTCTTCTCCAGGTTATTTTTTGAGGGTTCGGATGAACCCTATTTTGGTCAGAACCAAAATTCTAGATGAGTTATTCATCCCCGTTCTTATTACCAATGAAATGGATCCAATAGTTCTGATTGTACCAATAATTGGATTATTGGCTACAAAAAAATTCTGTGACATATCAGGGCGGCCAATTAGTAAATTGTCTTGGACCAGTCTAACAGATGATGATATCGTCGATTGATTCGATCAAATTTGGAGAAATCTTTTTCATTACTACAGTGGATCCTTTGATCGAGATGCTTTATATCGTATAAAGTATATACTTTCATTATCATGTGCTAAAACTTTAGCCTGTAAACATAAAAGTACGATACGTGTAGTTCGGAAGGAATTAGGTCCAAAAATCTTTAAAAAATCGTTTTCAAAAGAATGAGAATTTGATTCTCTGCCTTTTTCATCAAAAGTGGTGGCCCGTTCACAGAGTGAATGAATTTGGCATTCAGATATTCCCCAGATAAATCCCCTAGCTAATTCCTGGCAAAAGATACAGGATCTGAAAATAGAAAACTTATTTGACCAATGAAATGCTCTTTGAGTAATTGCCTTGTTTCAGAATCATTTTTATTTTTCTATTCGTGAACTAATAGGAAATAGATACATTACATGGGGAAAGTCGTGTGCAATGAGAATTGCAAGCACGGTTTTGGGAGATATTTCTTGCTCTTACTGATACTGAAGAGCAGATCATCCACTCCATCTGACGAGCTCCGGGTTCGAGTCCCGAGCAACCCAGATCAAATTTCTGATAGGTACCTCTGTGCACTTATTCTGGTTCTGGATCTAATCAAGTTTTTTTAATATTTGTTTCTATTCACAGGGAACGAACTATCGCACTACGGGTTCTCCAGAAAGGTGATAAATAATTGATATTCCACTCATATAAATTTATTAATAGTTTGGTTCCAGAATTGCGTTGCACTTCGTTATAGCGAAAAAAAAATAAATACTTATTCGATCCTATCTGTTCTCATTCCAATTGATCTTCCATTTCTAGAACTAGGAATAAATAATTTGATGGAGTATCTAACCACAGATAGATCTATAGAGTGTGGAATATATCTAAAAAAGATAGAGTCTATCTAAAATTCCTCTATATTCTATCCATATAGTATAGATTCAGTATCTATCCCGTTGGGATAGATATTTAAATTCCATCCCAGATATTGGTTGAAATTGGTACATGGATCATATTATACTGTAAAATAACAAGCCTTATGCTTGGGAGCCTCTGATGATTTTATAAACGAAGTTCTGACCATGACCGCAATTATAGAAAGACACGAAAGCGCAAATTTATGGAGTCGCTTCTGCAACTGGATCACTAGCACTGAGAACCATCTTTACATTGGATGGTTCGGCATCTTGATGATCCCTACCCTATTGACCGCAACCTCTGTATTCATTATTGCTTTCATCGCAGCTCCTCCAGTAGATATTGATGGTATTCGTGAACCTGTTTCTGGTTCTCTTCTTTATGGAAACAATATTATCTCCGGTGCCATTATTCCTACCTCTACAGCTATCGGTTTGGACTTCTATCCCATCTGGGAAGTAGCTTGCGTCGATGAATGGCTATACAATGGGGGTCCTTACGAGCTAATCGTTCTACACTTCCTACTTGGTGTAGCTTGCTATATGGGTCGTGGGTGGGAGCTTAGCTTCTGTCTAGGTATGCATCCTTGGATTGCTGTTGCATACTCAGCTCCTGTTGCAGCTGCTACTGTCATTTGCTTGATCTACCCTATTGGTCAAGGAAGCTTCTCTGACGGTATGCCTCTAGGAATCTCTGGTACTTTCAATTTCATGATTGTATTCCAGGCTGAGCACAATATCCTTATGCATCCATTCCACATGTTGGGTGTAGCTGGCGTATTCGGCGGCTCTCTATTCAATGCTATGCATGGTTCTTTGGTAACTTCCAGTTTGATTAGGGAAAATACTGAGAATCAGTCCGCAAATGCAGGTTACAAATTTGGTCAGGAGGAAGAAACCTACAATATTGTGGCTGCTCACGGTTATTTCGGCCGATTGATCTTCCAATATGCTAGTTTCAACAACTCCTGTTCTTTACATTTCTTCTTAGCTGCTTGGCCCGTAGCAAGTATCTGGTTTACCGCTCTAGGCATAAGCACTATGGCTTTCAACCTAAATGGATTCAATTTCAACCAATCTGTTGTTGACAGTCAAGGCCGTGTAATTAACACTTGGGCTGATATCATTAATCCAAAAAATTCGTAAAGCCAGAAAAGTCTTTGATTGATCGAATCGATCGAAGCTCTTTGGCAAGTTTGACCGGACTTGGGGTTGGAAGGGATGATTCTTTCATACATACAACATTTTACCCAATCTAATAGAAAATGATCAATGAATGGATATTCTTGTCACTTTTTCTGTTTCTCCTATTATGTCCAATTCCATCAATAACCTATTTTATTGAAATATCCACAAAATTTTTTTCCCCAATTGAGATTTGATCTAATGAATCTTGGATACTAATGGGTTGACAAAAAATTTGATATAAGTATTCATTAGCATATGAATAGGGAAATAGGATGGGAATGGGGCGTGGCCAAGCGGTAAGGCAGCAGGTTTTGATCCTGTTATTCGAAGGTTCGAATCCTTCCATCCCAAACTTATTTCATTGGTTCCTGTTTTCCCTTCCTTCGCTCTTCCCTTTTTTCTTTCGTAAAAGATCCAACTTTGTTTTCCTTTTTATCATAATTTAACCATACTTATCAGAAGGGAATGTGATTACAATAGGGAAGAGATAAAGGGATATATCTGTGGTGCAAGATGGGAATACGGATCAATTTGAGATAAGGTTCAATTTATGAAATTAGCCCATTGGATGTATGCTGGTCCTGCTCATATTGGAACTCTACGAGTAGCTAGTTCATTCAAAAATGTCCATGCCATTATGCATGCTCCTCTAGGAGATGATTATTTTAATGTAATGTGTTCTATGTTAGAACGAGAAAGAAATTTTACTCCTGCAACTGCTAGTATAGTAGATCATCACGTACTAGCACGTGGATCTCGAAAAAGAGTTGTGGATCATATTATTCGAAAAGATAAGGAGGAAGGTCTCGATCTCATAATATTAACACCTACATGTACCTCTAGTATCTTGCAAGAGGATTTAAAAAACTTTGTGGATAGAGCATCCATAATCTCTGATTGCAACGTCATTTTTGCGGATGTGGATCATTATCAAGTGAATGAAATTCAGGCAGCGGATAGAACTTTGGAACAGGTAGTTCGATATTATTTGGAGAAATCCCATACATTGGATAAATTCATAACAGATGCACCTTCTGTAAATATGATTGGGATTCTTACTCTGGGTTTTCATAATCGACATGATTGTCGTGAGTTGAGACGTTTATTAAAAGATCTGGACATCAGAATTAATCAAATAATTCTTGAAGGAGGATCTGTAGAGGATCCAAAAAATTTACCGAAAGCTCGGTTCAATTTAATTCCTTATCGTGAAGTGGGCTTAATGACAGCGATGTATTTGAATAAGGAATTTGGAATGCCTTATGTATCTACAACTCCTATGGGAGCTATAGATATGGCCGAGTGCATTCGACAGATAAAGAAATCTCTTGAGACCTTGGCGGCTCCTATTTTATTGAGCAAGAGGGTTGATTATGAATCCAGACAGATACAACAATAAGATCATCTAATAGCAGCAACATAGAAATATATCTTAAAGGAAGCAACAAATACATCCACATCATCACATTCTCTCTCCCCATGAGAGAAAAACGAAGCAACAACATCCATCATACCAAACCATCATAAGTAGTAGTAAACACTTATCCTCATCATAGGTTAGCAACATATCATCAATGGGGCATATGGAGTAAAATGGTGAGCAAAAAAACACGTATACTCCATATATGAGAAGACAAATATAAATCAGCATGAGTATATAATATCTCATCCATCATCATGCATCAAACTATCATGAGCAACAACAATCATCTTCCTCATGTTTTATCCATCCAAAAACACATGATCAACAACATATTCTCTCCATGCAACAACAACACATAACTCATCCATATAACATATATCATCAACATGCATGGTTCTTCAAGAAATGAAAACATAAGCAATAGTATGTGTATTCTAGATAAAATATCTCCAGCACATCATCTAATCTCCATGGAAAAAAACATATGCATGGCAACACATGAATATGATCTATGAGAATGATCATCATCAAAATTTCAACTATGTCATGCAAGCCATACTATCTCATCCAAGATGCAATGTGTGAAATAGAAACAAAACTATTCCTGAAACACAATGCCAACACATTCCAAAACCATTTGGAAGCACAATTCTCCCCATGAATGTGTGATACATCCTCACACCTTGACAATGCATGGATGTTATATCATCATTAGAATCAACCAAACCAAAACATATAACTACTTCAAAAATAACAATAAATGTACATGGCTTCTTCAACTAAAACAAACTGGAATAGAAATAGAGAAAAAATGAAAATAACTCTTTAAACCTCAAGGAATCCCCTTGAACACATACACTTTCCCATATGGCTGCACAAATAATAATTGTCATGAAACTCATAATGCAACCATGTGCTCCCCTTGAGACCATGCAGGTCTCAATTTTTGGTGGAATATCATTGTTTCTCTTTTCTCCTTCAAACTCTCATCTGTTGTTCCTTCTTCCTTTTGTGTGGATGACCTTGCACATTATCCTCTCTCTAGTTGGATCTCCTAAAATACATGGGAAGTTTTCAATCCTTGGCCTTATGGCCAATATTGTCACACACAAAACATATAATGTGACTACGGAATAGAGATATAATATGATGTCTTCTATTGGTATAACTTCAATTCCTTGCATGTGACATGTAGTCAAAATCCCTATGGACAAAATCATTGTATGAGAAACAATAACAATAAAATGGACTATTATACTAATGGAAGGAGATCTTCTTTGCATTCATGTTTGATATTTCATCTCCTTTGGTTGCTCCTTTTGATGAGAGAATTTGATCTCTCTATTACTGCAACTTGTTTCTATGTGTACATGAAATCCACAATTAAAAAACTTCTCAATTCTACTCTTCTTATTGGACCTCCTTCTCTTATTATTCTGCTTCTTGCATGACTCATGGATCTCATTATTTTTTCTGCAGCTAGGTGCTCCAACAATTTTTGATTTTCTTGAAGATGATTGAGCACTAGTTTTGAGCCTCTCTACTTCTTCTCTTGTAGAAACTAATTCAACCTTCAATCTTTGAATTTCCGCTTCAAGTGCCATTATCTTGGATTGATCATCATTTTTTCTACTTGATCTCTGTCAGTACTATCACTTGTGACTCCATATTCATATTGTGAGGAGGATTGATTAGTCACTACAATAAAGGTAGAATCCTTTGCACTTTTCTCCATTTCTGAAGAATGCAATTTTCATCCAAGATACAAATTCTCCAACATGTCCAATGTCTCTTTGGAAATATCGTAATGCTTCACATGCATGCTATTAGATTTTGAAATACTATTCAAAATAATATGTTAGCCAAATCGTTAGATTCATGTTTAATAAAATATTCAATTTATAGAAAAATATCTTCATTAATGGATATAAAATGGGAATCCAAATTCACTCTCCAAGTTGCAAATTTACCTTCGTGAAGTACTGAAATACCTTTCTTATCCATTTTGGTGAATTTTCAAAATTTCTACCAAAACCTCCAAGATCCACTCTTCAGAGATTAAGCTGCAATCGAGTGCCCCGCTCTAATACCAATTGTTGGAAACTAGATCACTACTGAGAGGTGGGAGGGGGGGTGAATCATTAGTGTGAGAACTTATACACATTTTCTCAAATTATTTAATCTTTGACCATGCATGAACTGAAAAACAAAAACATATATCAAAGCATCAAAACAAACTTGCAACCATAAAACCAATCAACACAATGGACACAAGTGTTTCTAGTGGAAACCAATCTCGGGAAAAAATCCGCCCTGGTGCTGCACTACTCAATTCTTTTATTAATGTCTGAGAAAATTATACATGGATCAACTCGCCCCCATGAGTCTGAAGACTCAACTTATTTCAAAGTATGCTCCCACTATCAGACATGAAATTGTTTCTCTCATGGATCTATGTACTACCATCCGCTGAAGGCCACCATGATAAAAAATCCTCGCATGATTATTCTTGGACTCACAAATGAATCTACATAATCCAATATTCTAGTACTATCATGACCATGTGCCTCGCTCAGCTTCTAGCGAACCATCCAACCACCATTGGATGGAGAAAACTCTTCCATATAATGAATCCACCAATAATTGTATACTCAAAGCCTCCACACCTTCACTTCCTCCATGTAAGCCTCGTTTCATATATTTTCAGATTGGACTCTAAAAAATTTCTCAACGTGAGCACTACAAGCAACATAGCATAAAATGAAAATCAGAATCAAATCACTAAACTCCAAATAATACACATGCAACAAACTCATATCAACAAACACTACACCAATCAACACTTCATCTTCTCACTCACTACATAATATCATGGCTGAAATAAGATTCAACTATCTATTTCTACTACTGCAAACTGATTAAGAAATTATGCAAAATGAAGCTCATATAATTTCTAGGGTCTTCACCAACCTCACTCTCACTCAACACGCACTCAACAATAAACCATACTAGCCTTGAGATTTCTCCAATATAAATATGAACTCAAGTGATCAACTCAATAAGTAGACAAAACTACTGAGCTCAACAATCCTATTCATATGCTTAATTAGATTTGGATTCAACTCATTGAATCAATCACCCACTAACTCCACTAGCCATTTTTATATTTTCAACTTTAATAAACTTCTAGAGGTCCCACAAACGTTTTCGACCATAAAGAAAAAATTTCCAATCAATGATGTTGAAATAAACAAAAAATTAGCTCAAAAACACAAGGAATGTAAAGGTAATTAGCGAAAACACCCTAGTCGCTCCCTTAGCATTGTCCTACAAGCAACTGGAGCTATAATTGCTCCCTTGGGCCTGCCTCCATGTTACTGGAGCTCTCCAACCACTCCCTTGACTCAGCAAGCATGTGACTATGGCTTAGGCTCAATGAAATCATCCATCCTTCAGCCCAAAACCTCTGCCACATATTGGACTATCATCCTTAGCTCCTAAACACTCATCTAAGTTTTTGTAACATGTCTACAACTGATGAAATATTCCAAGAACAAGTCAGTGACATGCTAGACCTATTCTTCCAACTTTAACACCAAGACCAACACCTCCAAATCCTCAAGTAGCAACCACAACATCTCTAAACAACTCCAACATCTATAGAAACATATCTAACATCTGTAGCAACATCGCTGACTCTTGTAGCAGCAACATCATCATGACATAAAAATGCCTCTAACACAGGTATATGAAACTCCAACACAAACAACTACATATCACACATGTAGCAACAAATGCAACATCTCCAAGACATCTAGACACGTATGTAGCATCTAGAGCAACACTCCAACCACCTGCAACAATAACATCTCCACTCAGCAACATAACATCAATACCCATAGTAGCAATCCAATCCTCCTGTAGCAGCAACATCTCCAACCAACTCAACATGTTTGGAGTCCATCTCTTTAGTAGCGACAACCTCATCTCCACTAGTTCTAGTCATAGGTATCTTGACATCAATTCCAACTAACAAGACCATCACCAATCATCCAACACCAAGCACTCATCACACATGCATATGACTAGCAGCATCTCGATCCTATTGACATCAATGCCAACGATATTGTGTTGGTATTGTTGAGTACCGAGATTTATTACCTCATATTTCATGGAGGAGTTGCTGGTTTTACAATTTGTTCTCCCTTTGAACTTATCTTCTAAATTTTAATATTTTTACATTTGAACAACACATTTAGGAAGCTATGTTCTCATTTTTGGTTCTGCATCTGGAGACAATGTGTTAATTTGATCATCATGTTGATTTTTATTGATGATTGATCCTCTAAAATTATATTTCCATGTGAGAAATTCCAAAATTTGGGCATCATCATAAAAAAAAATCTCTAGTTTGTGATATTGTCTAGTGTTGAAGGCCACTAAATTAGTTCAATAGAAAATTCGTCAACAGAAATTCTTTTGATGGCATTAATCTAGAGGCTACATTTGCAGTAAATCAATATCTACATTTTGACTTTGAAGTATAAAAGTAATGCTAAATGCATCGAAATAAAAAATAAGATTCCATACCTCATGTCTATAATTCTTAATGAGACTTGAAATGTAATGGATTGAATTTCTTGTCGGTATGATAATTTTTTCAAAAATTCCCATTTCCTTGAGTTGTTCAACATATAAATCTATTTTCATTTTAAGACCTTGTAACAAACCCTCATATTCAATGATGATATTTATGCAAATGAAACTCCAAACAATAATTCATCATATGCTTGTTTCCTTGTGGGTCTTTGTGAATGCATCCATCTCCCACACCCTCACTTGTATTGGAGCCATTAGAGAACAAAGACCATAAATTTTAATCTACTTCAAAATTTAATACATCCAAAAAAATTATTTGCACATGTGTTTACAAAATGTAAAAATTTATTTACAACATTTTAATTTGAATGAAGGATATGATATTGATTGCATACATCTACAAAAGGGGAATAGTCAACAATATGCTTTCCAAAAAATGAGTCAAAACCATAGTTCCGAAGCATAGAAGTAGAGAACACAATGGGATTAGTTGTATCATTCAAATCAGTCTCTATGTGCTTCATATGTATCTTTCTACTTTGATTAGAATTACCATTATATGGAAGACAAAGATGTGATTAGACTATTGAAAAATATTTGTTTAGTTTTTAAACCAATCCATGCTTAATATAAAACCATATGACAGAGTAATATTAACAACCATGAGTTTTAATAATCTAGTGTACTTTTGGGTTAGAGGAAAGTCTTATAAATACATCCTTTAATTCACCTAATGCATTATCATTTGAGTAGTCGAGCTGAACAATACGAGAGGTTGTTTTATTGGGTTCCACATTCAATTTCCTACAAACCAAATATGGCATGACCTTAGAGGAAGCCCTAGAATCAACCAAGCTATTATGTATATTCCAATTGTAAATTTCAAATGATAATAGGATTGGAGTATTTGAATTAGAATTTTGTCATATTAATGTATTATTTATATGTGATTTATTTTGTTGCATGGAAACTTGAGCATATATACCTTTATATCTTTCTCTTGTAGATGATTATTATTTTATAAATTATTACCATGCTTTCAGCAATGTGTTCTTCCGCTTTGTTAATTTAGATAATTCAAAAAATGATGTTATTTTCTCTTGTTTTCTTTAAATTTTCCACTAGATCATATTGTAAATTATTTGTAATTACAATGGATTTACCTATATTGAAATATTTTTTTGGTTACTAAAATAAGTTTTACACATAGGATAGGAAGTAAGTAGAAGAAGATCCTAAAGTGGATGAGGAAGGAATTTCTTCTTGTTTCAATATTGTAAACTCCCTCTCACTCATCCTTGTCTTCATTAAGCATGCCTTTGGAAATTTCCTGGATAACATTGATTAATGATTCAAGGCTTTTTTCTTGTTCCCATTCCGTTTTGATTAATTTTTAATTCTTCCTCAATTTCAATGAACAATTTTGTGCATGTTTACAAAGACCTAACAATTATTTTTTAAATTATCAACATGATGTGCTTTGCTGATGTTATCTTGAGAAAATTCCTAAATATTAATCTCATCAATAAAAGCATTTTAATTTTTTGCAAGTGGATTAGTATTTTTGATAAATGGTCTCCATGGTATTCTATAGCATGGGCCTTCTCCTAAGATTTTCTTTACGTCCATTATGTAATTTAACAATTTTTTTAATTATTCCTTGTAAACCTTGCATATCAAGATAATCTTTTTAATTTTTAGTAGTTTTAACATTTGTGGGTTTTTTAACCTGGGTGGATTTTTTATTTTTTATTTTGAATATTTACTAGTGATGCTAAGAATTTTAGTTTCAATTGTTAATTTTCTTCAAAGGGTTTAGTTAGAGTATTTCTACCATCTCAGTTTATAAAAATAGAAATCCTTAACGGAAGTGTTGTAGTATATAACTCAATGAGGATATTTATAGTAGGCATTGAATTTTCAACGATTTTATTTATTAATGTTAAAAATGTTGATTGAAGTCTTTAAGTTTTTTCCTTTTGATTCATTTTTAATTTTATAAATATTTAAAACTAACATGGTTGGTTTTTTTTCTTCACCATGTTTTTGAATAAAAGAAGTTTCATTAAGGTAAGGAGCTAACTCCAAAATGCGAATTGTGTTTTTTCATTAATATTGCTCATGTATATATATAAATGGAGGGGGAGAATCTTGGGCTTCACCTTCCAATGTCTCTTCATATTCCTATTCTCCTTATTTTCTTTTTACATTATTTACATGAATTTAATAATCCCAAAGATTAGGTGCCAACATTCCCCCCCTTAATCTAAAGGGATGTTGGTGAGTCCAAGCATCATTCTAAATCTGTAAAAATTTTCTATTCCAAGTGCTTTGGTGAGGATGTTTGCAATCTGCTCATTTGTGGAACAATGACGTAGAGGGATTGTCTTGGCCTCAACATGATGTTAGATTATATGGTATTTTGTATTGATGTGTTTCGTTCGATCATGGAACTTTGGGTTCTTGTCCAAATTTATTATAGAAGTGTTGGTGATTATGAGAGGAGTTGAATGCATTTGTTTCTCCTACAAATATTCCAGAATTTTCCTAGGCCACACAATTTCCTTTGTTGCTTCAGGTGTTGTTACATATTCTGCCTCAGTTGTGGAATCTACTGGAATTGATTGTTTTCTTGATCTCTAGGAGACAGATCTTGATCCAAGACACATAACATAACCTGAAGTAGACACCCAAATTTCTTTATCTCCATCGAAGTTTGAATCAGATTATCCAATCGTGCTGAAGTTGCCCACCTGTGTATACTTGAATCCAAAGTCTTGAGTTCCCTTCAAGTAATTTAGAACTCTTTTTGTAGTAGACCAATGTCCCTCACAAGGCTTTTACATAAACTTGGAGAGGATTCCAACAACAAATGAAATGTCCACTCTGGTAGTAGTAAGGTAGTTGAGACTTCCTACAAGCTATCTATACTTTGTTGCATCCTCAAATTCCTTTCCTTCAATGGATGTGAGCTTCAAGTTCTATTCCATTGGAGTAGTTAAAGGATTGCACTCAACCATGGAAAACTTGTTCAACGGATCTCCAATGTACTTCTTCTAAGAGACGAATATAAACTTCGGATGTCGAGTTACTTTAATACCAAGATATTAGTGAACATAGCCCAAGTCATCCATTTCAAAACATTTGCTCAATTCCTTCTTTATGGATGAAATGTAGCTCTCATTGTTCCTTTTCATCAAAATATCATCTACATACACCAGAAGATATACACATGTTTTTCCAACTTTCTGGACAAAAAAATTTGCATCATCAAGATCATAATGTTTGAAGTTGAGTTTCAGAAGATGTTATGTTAACTTCTCATACTAGGCTCGTGGTGCTTGCTTGAGGCCATACAAGGATTTTACAAGCTTGCATACTTTATGTTCTTTACCCTTCACAACAAATCCTTCTGGTTGGGACATAAAAACATTCTCTTTCATATCTCCATTCAAGAAAGCAGAATTTACATCCATTTGACGAACTTTCCAACCGTTCTGAGCTACCAAGGCAAAGACTCTCCAAATGGTAGCTCATTTTTCTGTGGGGAAAAAATTATCCTCATAGTCGACCCCTTCCTTCTATGCAAAACCTTTTGTCACAATCTTGGCTTTGTGTTTGTCAAGTGAGCCATTACCTTTATACTTGTTCCTGTAGACCTACTTGTGGCCAATTGGTTTGGTTCCCAATGGAGGATCAACGAGCTTCCAAGTGCCATTATTTATCAAGGCATCATATTCTTTCTACACCGCTTGTTTCCATTCATCATGAGAAGAGACTTCTTTGAAGGAATTGGTTCAAAATCTGTAGATAAATTCAATTCACAATCATAAGAAACATCCATATCAACAGGTGAATCAAAATCGTCTACATCACCTCCATTTTGCTTAGTTGAATTTCTTGTTCATGTCTTTCCAAACTCATCAGGATGAACACTTTCAAGTGTCATGTTAGCCATTTTGGAGGACCTTTTTGAGATGGCCCAGGCTGCTCAGTTTACTGAGTTGGGACTGAATGAATATTGAGTCTCCCAATTCTGTCAATCACATCACTCAAATTGTCATTAGTGGTTGGAGCTTCATGTGGGGGAGAGAGTTCTTTAGAAGAAGATTCCACAGATTGATCCACTATAGGAATCTGCCCTTCAAGATGTGGAATCTGATTATCAAATTCTTGAAATAACTTTGAATTTTCGAATCTATCCAAGTGATCAAGATGCTACTCAACAACATTATTAACCTTGGAAGATTTAAGAAAGATCACATCTCTAGATACAACAAACTTCTTATTAACTTCATCATAAAGATGAGATTCTTTGGAGGTATTTGAATACCCCAAGAAAATACACTTATGACTCCTTGCACCAAGTTTGTTTCTTTCTTCCTTAGGTATCAAGGCATAACAGGTGGAACCAAATACCCTGAGATGCTTTATGAAAGGAACGTGGCCATACCACTTTTCATAACGAGTCTTGTTCCTAATAGCATTAGATGGACACCTATTCTTTACATAAACAACACATAGAACTACATCATCCCAAATCATCAATGTTAAATTCTTGAAAAACATCATGGAACACACCATATTTAATACTTTCCTATTGATTTTTTCAACTACTCCATTCTGTTAGGGATTATAAGGCACAATTGTTTGATGTTTGATCCCATGCTGGCAAAGATAGTTTTCAAATTCATTTGAAGTGTATTATTTTCCATTATCAGTTGAATAAAGCCAATATGATATTGTGCATCATTTTCAATCCATGCATGAAAGTTCTTAAATGTTTGAAAAACATTAGATTTGTTCTTCAATATATAAACCCAACGCATTGTGGTGTAGTCATCAATAAATGCCTTCATATATTTATTTCCATTTGTAGAAGTAACAAGCGTTGGGCCACATAAGTATGAATGAATAACTTTAATTTTTCTATGTGCTATGGAATGTGTATCAATAAAATACTATTTTCTATGCTTTCCTAAGATACATGAATCACACTGCTTAAGTTTCCTAGGAATCATAGGCAAACCAGTAACACCACTTTTCTTCAACATACAAAGGCTATAATAATTCAAGTGTCCAAATATAGAATGCCATAAAAGACTTGATGGAAATGTACCTTCATCATAATGAGAACTATGTGAGAAGTTTTGTGCATGAGCAGAGGTACCTTGCAACTTTAGAATTCTTTATTCTTCTATCCCCATCATGAAAAGTGAGAAATATGATGTTATTTTGACCTCAACCTTGCCATAAAACATATGAATGGAGTGCCCCTTCTGGAGGATGTGGATCAAAGACAAAAAAATTCTCCTCAACTCCTGGAGCTATAGAACTTCATGTAGAAGAATGTCTAGAAGACCAGGCAATCTGAGCATGATTGTGCCAAGCCTTGATGGATTGAGTTTTGACTTATTTGTAAAATATACTGCTCCATCAACATTGTCAGTTAATTCTTCAAAAAAATATCTCCTAAACGTCATGTGGAAATTTTCTCCTGAATCAAGTAGCCAATCATTTTTCCAAGAAGCAAGTGAAGCATTAAACAAGTCTTCAATTGCTTCATTATTACAATGCGCCACAAAAAACTGAGCGGATTCAGGTGGTTTACCTTTATCTTTGTCACAGGGTTTACCTTTGGCTTCATTTATTTCCTACTCAATTATGTCCCAAGGAAAATTACATGTGGTTGCATCATGCCCATCTCTATTGCAACCTATGCAATGAAGATCAAACTTTTATCCTTGGAATTATCTGCCCCCCCCCTGCCTCTAAAATTTCTTCTTCCTCTTCCTCTTCGGCCACCTCTTTCTCTAGAAGAAACTTGTGCATGATTCTTTTGTTTATGTGCAAGACCTACAACTTATTTAAAAGAGGAGTTGTCTTCTTCCCAAAGGATTTCTCTCTCTCAAAAAACTTCTTCTCAAGGGAGTCAAAGGTAATCTCCTTGAGGTTTTGACTTGCTTGCAATGACTCAAGATAATTTGAATAAGTGGGATATAGTGCCTTGACATAAGCTATGAGAGGAATGTATATTTGAACACCAGTGGTTTTGATATCATGCATAATAGATCACTCTTCTAATGCTAAAGCAAGAGGGTCATCATTTTTTGATTCAAGATTGAATAATTTAATCATCAGTTGGATAACTTCAAGTTCAGAGTGTGAGTCATAGAGTTCCTTCAACTTTTTTAAGGCTTCAGAAGCATTTGAAAATGGTGAAATATGGCGACTCACCTCTTCATTTACAGATGTTGCAATCAAGGAATAGGCCTTGTTGTTCTTGTTTTCGCAAATGGTGATCTCCTTATCTGAGGTGGGCTTTCTAGGTTCATTATCTCCTCATCCTACACAAACTCCTTTCCGCAACTCATTGAAAATGAGGGTGTGCTTTATCTTCCTTGACCATTCAGGATAGTTCTCCTTTCCCGAGAGAACTACTCCAACAATAGATATCAATCAATGCATTAAAAATATGTGTACTGTAAAATCAATTGTACTTCTAGTGGAAAAACATTGCAGTTTTGGTGGCAAAAAATGCACTTCTGGTGGCAAAAAAAGCACTTCTGGTGTAAAAATTGCAATATGATATTTATTGAACAAAGGTATTATTTGGGGTAGTTGTTATATGGGAGAGGAAGTATTTGGGGGAGGGAGTATTTAGCATAGGGAGTATGTGGGGGACGGATTATATGAGGGAGGAAAGTTATGAATTATGGTATGCGAGATTATGGTATTAACAAAATGCATATATGGTATGCGTGCTTATGGTATCAACAAAACACATATAACAAACAGTTGTTAACCACTGCAATAATGTAACAACATTCAATGTATTGGAGCTAATATCACTCAACATATGCTAACCAGGAGAATGGTATGAAACCGTTGTTTGGTATACAGTGGGAGGAGGCAACATGTTCCACGATGAAATAGTGGTGTGAGGAGTTGACTAGAGGGGAGCGGGATGGTATGGATGTATTATATGGGAGATGTGAACCAGTGGTAGGGAGGAGCCTATTGTGTAGTAGAACCATAGGGGAAGTGGTATAGCAATGGACCAGAGCCGAGGAGTGGAACCTTATATGTATTGGAGCGACAGTGTGGGTGCCGCAACATACGAAGGCTACAGGAGGTGTGGGTGTTAATATCAAGGCTGTTAAAATAATATAAAAAAATGCATAGTTCTATTGCATAGTGAGGACAGTAGCGTGGTAATTTGGTACGGGTAGCGTGCCAGTCGAAGGAGAATCCTACGCAAACGGTAGTGTTCAACAGATTCATAGGTTCCAACAGAATTCACACTATCATCGGAGATTTAAAATTATTCAATGCACAAAACCTTCATGACTTGGAGAGAACAAAAATCATACGAACCTCATTGCACATAACATTATCAAATTCCAGTGACCTTTAGTTCAACCTTCAATTCCCAATTAGGCTCTAAAATCATCCATATCATCTTTGCACCATCTCCCTTCAATGTTAATTCCTTCAATAGGATTGACACAGAGGGAAAAATAATATGGCAGACTGCAGAAATGGCAGAAGTGAGTTACAAGGGAAAAAAACTAAAAATAGAGCTGGCTTTGATACCATGTTAGGATAGGAGGTGACTCCACAATGTGAATTGTGTTTTTGCATTAAGATTTCTCATGGGTATGTAGATGGAGGGAGAGACTCTTAGGCTTCACCTTCCAGTGTCTCTTCATATTCATAATCTCCTTATTTTCTATTTACACTATTTACATGAATTTCCTAATCCCAAATATTAGGTGTCAACATCTCAAAATCATTCCAATTTAAAATTTTACTTTGAGGAAGAGAAAAGTACGATGTTGATGCTTTATATTCAAACATACAAGGAAATAATATATAGACTACATTATTACGAATAATTTTGTCATTGATGTCAAAGGGGATGCCTAAATAAGCAACTGTCTCATTCATGAATCAATATCATAGCTTGATATCTTGCATGCCATTATCAAGTGAATTTAAATAGATTTTATGTTTCTTTATTTTTTTACAAATTTATGATGCCCTAATGAATATGCGTATGGTATGGCTGGGAAGTCCTATCTAATACCTTTCCAACAATATATCTCTTTAAGAAAATACTCCCGGATGAGAAGCTATGGCCATTTGAAGATCAACATTAGTAAAGGACCTAAACCATAGGGAAAAAATAAAAAAACCAAATTGGCTAAAAGGTATGTGTCTTTTAGGTGGATCTATGGTTCACTAGTCAAATCTATGGTGTATATCACATAAAATTACATGAAATTTAATGTAGTTAAAGGTGAAGCATCTTTCTTAGATCAGACAGATCTGATAGTTGGATAAGAATTTGAATGACAAATGGCATATCAACCTGCTCAAAGTTTAACTAGGGTTGGCCCTCTATACTAGCCCTGTCCGCAGTGACACGAGACGTGTTTTGATTCGTCAAAGTTGATGATGTGGTAGTGCTGATGGTAAAAAATGACAGAGATGATGTGGTATGATGATGATACTGACACATGTCATGTTATGATTAGAAAAAAGAAAGGACATGGCAGATATGATGTGAACCTTTCAGTTGTGACACATGGACTCTCTTGCACAATTGGCAGTGACACAATGTTCTTGATGAAGTGATGAAGCTGGATTGGTTGGAGGAGATGATGTGGCAATGACGTGGCTAGTTATGTCATCAAGATGACATGAGGCCACTAAAGACCGCTAAGTAGCAGGAACCATTAGGGGAATTTTTAGGTCTAAAATGGGCCTCCTAAGGAAATTATAAAATAATAGTGAAAATAATAAAATAAGATTTCATTACATTATCAAATTTTAGAGGGGAGAAAGAAAAAGCTATTTTTTCAACTTGTATTTTCAACTTATCTCCCTATGGATTTACTCAAATTTCGAGTGGAAACACTTGTTGTATGCATAATTTGATTCCTCATCCAAGGAGTACCAATGTTGCATACTTTTGATGCATCCTGCTACAAGAAAAAATAGAAATACATGAAAAACGTGATTGCAATCACATTTTTTCATGTATTTCTGATTTTTTGTGTAGCAGGGTCCATTGAAAGTTTGCAACATGGGTACTCCTTGGATGAGGAATTAAATTTTACATCCAATGAGTACTCCCTCTTGAAATTTAAGTAAAACCTTATGGAGATAAGTTGAAAATACGAGTTGAAAAAGTAGTTTGATTATTTTATTATTTTTTACTCTTTTTACTTTTTTACTCCAAAAAAGGTGAATCATCCCCCATGGTTGACATGATCATCTTGAATCGTAATGGTCCTTATAAATTTTATTTTGGCTATACATTACTCTTAGGAGGTCCATTATGGACCTCAAAATTCTCCTAATGAATTGGTTCAATTTAATTGTTGAAAAGGCTGAAAATGGGTGACACATAGCACATCTCATGAGATTCCATGTAGCGTGATGATACCTTGATGACATCAACATGTCGATGCCCATGGACCCCTAGGGATGGGGTCACATGGCATGGTCATGTGGTGAAGGGATAGAGGCATATTATCCTTATGTCATGACATGGTTAGATGGTAGGAAAAGACATGTGGTCTTACGAGTCAAAACCTTGGGGGTGTTGGCATGATCCATTGTAGTATACCTAGGGGGGTGATATGGGGTGTAGAGGGAGGTACCCAAGGGAATAATATAATGAATAAGATAAGGATGATAAATAAATGGCTTATAATTAATAAATAAAATGGTTAACCTGCATTATGCAAGGGACCACAAGTAGTTAGGAAATTATCTGATAAGCCCATGGTATTAGATGTATGGTATTTAGAGACCCACGGTAAATACCCATGGTATTGTATGTACGGAGCCTATATAGAAGCTAGAGACTCCCCATTGAGGAATGTCAAGTATTGTTGTATTGATAAGCATATGGCTTGTGGAGTGTTCTCCTTCATTAAGGAGTAGTTGTATAGAGTTGCCCTACCTAAAGGGTTTTTCCATTAATAAAATATTTCAATTATATCATCTCTTGTGTGATTTCTTGGGAATATTTTCCATTGATATATATTTTGAGGTTAGATCTACTACAAGTGGTATCAAAGCTATTTCTTGGGCAAAGCGAAGAGATTTTGTTTTTCTTCATTTTTTGCAAGAAGTTTTTTTTGGTTGCGAGTTTGAAGATTAGATTTGAAAATTTTGGTGAAAAAATTACAAAAACAAATAGCAGATATGAATTTATTATGAAAAATTACCCAATTTCAAAACAAAAAAATCATCCGAATCAAAGTCGGGATGAAGGAGATATCACTAATTTAAAATCAACTGTGTTGAAGAAAAAATCTAATGGAAATTCGTGAACGACCACTCTCCTATTCGTTTTTGCCATTTTTGTGAAGAATTTCAAAAAACTAATTATATGTATGATCGGCTCTTAAAAATTCACCCAATTTCAAAAAAAAAAATGGTCGAATTAGAGACCAGATGAGGGAGATATCGTTGATTCAATTTTTTTTATTTTTTTCCAGAAATTTTTATGACGACGAGACATTTGCATCACGAATATGAGTTTCCAGAGTGCCCATATCAGGATTTCAAGCATAGTAGAAGATGCATAATGATCATTCCATTTCTGATTATAGGTTATAACAAGGATTCTAAGTTATATTGACCGATTTATGTCCATTTTAATTTTTTGCCAAAGTAAGTGATTTTCTTCAAAACCCTTACTCTATTTTAGGGGTTCTAGAAAAATCAAATTTATAGGAAAAGATGATGGCCCTAATACTGAAGAATTTCAAAAATATCACAAACCTAAATTTGAATATTTTTGGATAGTCGACATAGTGCTTAATATGAAAGATGAGGCTGATAAATGGTGGTTGTCACTGCACAGTTCAGTGCGACGAATTCCTGGTGAAGAAATTGAAAAACTGCTTTTGGAAAAATGGTCTCATACTTAAAAGGAAGAAAATAGGAAACATAAAGGGTTATTTTATATTAATATCTCCATATTAAAAGTTCATGGATGTATTCAAAAGGAGAATATCATTGTGTCTATTCACCCTAGTTGCATTGAAAGTCTAATTAATCTCAAATTGGCCACATGCTTGCAAGTTCAATCACAAAATTTTCAAAACAGACATGTTTATGGGGAACATATTAAAATATTTAAGGACTTGAAGGTGACCATGGATAAATATGTATTACATGCTGACTTTTATGTTGTATACATGGATGAGGCAGACATTGTTTTGGGTTATCCCTGGATGGATTCAATTGGTACCATCAATATTAATGTACAAAAGAAATTCCTTAAGATTTGGTATAAAAAGAAGAAAATTACACTGCACGATATTTCCATTAGAAACTAGGCAGAGACTACAGATGCCCAAGAAAAAAACACTATAGGTGATGTCACATCAGATGTGGAGTCTATGATAAAATTAATAATGGAAGACAAGCAACGAAAACAAGAACCACAATAGGTACCCGATGCCACTCAGGCTCCATTAGGTGGCGAATTGAAGATAGATATACCATCAGTTAAAAATTCAACATATTACCACCCCGACCACCCATCTAGAAAAGAACCCACAAGATGACACAAGATTAGCAACTAGAATAGGGGAAACTGGAAGACACATAAAGAGGCAATGCAAGATACCCACAACACATATCCTCATGGGCACTAGAAGAATGTTGGATAGTTGGCATTGTCTGTTTGTCTAGTGGCAATAAGTGTGTTGGCATTGATGCCAAGAGTCATGCTAGGAGATCAAGTTGGGCAATTTGCATTACCTGAAAGTTAGCAAGTGTGTTGGAATTGATATCAACCAGATTAGCATGGATGTGCGTGATGTATCAAGCTTAGGGGGAGTCCTATGGTTGCTCAAGCCTTGGGTAGAGAATCCCCATAGTAGAAGTGTTGGGTTGTGTTATATTCTTTCCACGTAGTTAATAGGGGGTTTGAAGGGCACTCGAAACCCCACTTTATGGGGTCTGGGGCAGCGCCGTGGAAAATTTTGGTTTTGGACCCTATGTTAGGTTGGGCAGACCCACCTATGGTTTTGTGCATGATTTTCGCACATGTTTTTTTAGATGTGATGGTTTTTGGTCCATGGTATTGGATGCTTTGGCATGTATAAATATGTATTGTAACATTGAAAGGAATATAATGAAAAATCAAGCTGGTAGTCCCAGTTTTGGGATCTAGGGGAAAATCTCTGTGTATATGTGTTTCTGTGTTATGATCTCGCATTGTTTATTTTCTGTGTTTTAGAATTTGTATGCAAGTAATTATGTACGGGGTTAAAACCTACATTTGGTATCAAAGCTGTTTTGGCTTCAAGAGGATGCCTTTGTTGCTGAGGGGTTTCACTCGAGCCTGTGGTAGAGCCTGTTCAGTGGGAGAACTGCGAGATTGATTTTGGTGGTGAAAGAAGATGGCGAGTAGTGGAAAGATAGAGATCGAGAAATTTAATGGTCAGAGTTTTGAGTTGTGGAAACTCAAGATGGAGGATCTGTTGGTGGATAAAGACCAGTGGATTGTGGTAGATCCAGGTACTAAACCAACGGGAGTGTCTGATGAAGAATGGAAGAAGTTAGATTGGAAGGCAAAGAGCACAATACGATTGTGTGTCTCAGATTCAGTATTGCTGAATGTATCAGGGGAAGCTATGCCGAAGGCTTTGTGGGACATGTTAGGGACTTTGTACCAATCGAAGTCTTTGGTGAATAAACTGTTCCTGCATAAAAAGTAGTATAACCTAAGGATGAAAGATGGAGACTCGGTGACAGAGCATATGAATGCATTTATTACTATGGTAAGTCAGTTAGCATCTGTTTATGTTAAAATCTCAGATGAAGATAAGTGCATCAGTTTGTTGTGTTCTCTACCAAATTCGTGGGATAGTCTGGTTATTGCAATAGGTAGCAATGCAATTGCCTTAAATTTTGATGAAATAGTCTCATCCTTGCTGGCGGAGGAGATGAGACGGAAAAATATGAAGAGCCAAAATGGTGATGCCTTGTCTGCACGAGGGCAGACCTAGAATAGAAACAAAAATAAGTCATCAAGTGGGAGATCTAAATCTAAAAGGAGATCTAAATCTCCAGGAAAACTTGTAAAGGTGGTGTGATGGAAATGTGGAAAGGAAGGGCACTACAAAAGGGACTGTAAATCTAAAGCTCCTAAAAAGGAAAGGGATCTGATGAGGCTCCTTCTACAGAGGTGAAAACCACCTCAGATGAAGGTA
Source organism: Pinus tabuliformis (assembly GCA_031772625.1). Taxonomy (NCBI): domain Eukaryota; kingdom Viridiplantae; phylum Streptophyta; class Pinopsida; order Pinales; family Pinaceae; genus Pinus; species Pinus tabuliformis. Next base: position 1,753,710,665 of record CM062816.1, on the reverse strand, counting down.
GGGATGTGTACTTGGCTTCTTCAAGTACACATGTAGATCATGAGGCATGGTTGATTGACTTAGGTGCATCCTTTCACTTCACTCCCCATAGAGAGTGGTTATGTGAGTATGAGAAATATGATGGTGGTGATGTCTTCTTGGGGGATGACAGGAAGGCTAGAATCATTGGTCGTGGAAAAGTAAAGTTGAAGTTGCAAGGTGGAAGGGTTAGAATTCTTCCAGGTGTTCTACATATTCCTGCATTAGCCAGAAATCTGATTTCTATTAGCAAGCTATATGATGCAGGTGTAAAAATAGTGTTCGAGAAGGATACCTGCAAGATGGTTTAGGGAGAACTGGTATTGATGCAGGGAGTATGGTTTGGAACTCTGTACAACCTGCGAGGTAGCACTGTTATTAATGGGTGCAATAGTTCTCTGGTTCTTGAAAGTGGAGCAGAAAATCTAGTGGTCTCTGGAGAGAAGACCATGTTGTGGCGTCAAAGGCTTGGACATATTGGAGAAAAGGGCCTTCAGATACTTCATGGTAAAGGTATGGTAGAAGGTATGAGTATTAGCTCTCTGGATTTTGATTTCTATAAAAATTGTGTATATGGGAAGCAGAATCGGGTGAGTTTCCCGTCTGGTAGTAAGAGGGCAAAACATATATTAGAACTTGTGCATAGTGATGTGTTTGGACCTGTGAAGGTTCAATCACTGGGTAAGTCTATGTACTATGTATCATTTATAGATGACTTCGCAAGGAATACATGGATATATTTCCTTAAGAACAAATCTGAAGTCTTTGACAGGTTTAAAGAATTTAAGGCTCTGGTGGAAAACCAAACAGAGAAGAAGATAAAGGTGTTGAGGACAAATAATCGTGGAGACTTTTGCAGTAAGGAATTTGAAGAATTATGTAAGAAGTGTAGTATAGCACAGTAGAAGACTACTCCATATACACCTTAGCAAAATGGAGTTACAGAAAGAATGAATAAGACATTGATGGAAAGGGCAAGAAGCATGCTCAGTGGTGCCGGGTTAGGACAGGAATTTTGGGCAGAGGCAGTCAATACTGCATGTTACCTGGTCAATAGGTCACCTTCATCAGCGTTAGAGGATAAGACTCCACAAGAGGTATGGACTGGTAAGAAACCCTCTCTTGCACATCTGTGTGTATTTGGATCCCAGTCACACGAAAGGTTGTGTATAGCCAAGATGTGGTGTTCAGAGAGGTGAAAGATGTTATTAAACATGAAGTCCAATGAAAGGAACCTGAGAAGATAGAGTTTGAGCTAAAGGAGGAAGAATCAGACTCTATAGCAGAGGAGGAATCAGAAGATGAAGAGCCACAAACTCCAGCTCCGAGAAGATCAGTTCAAGAAAGAAGGTAGCCTGAAAGGTATAGTCCATCTGATTTCTGTTCAAATTTTTCTTTATCTATTACTGACGATGATCCCAAAACTGTGAAGGAAGTAGTAGATTCAGAGGATGGAAAACACTGGAAAGAGGCCATGGTTGATGAAATTACATCTTTGCACAAAAATGAGGCTTGGGATCTGGTGGAGTTGCCAGCTGGAAGGAAACCCATTGGTAGCAAATGGGTGTTCAAAAATAAGATAAATGTAGAAAGAAAAGTGGAGAAATGCAAAGCTCAGTTGGTAGCAAAAGGTTATTCCCAGGTGTCGGGAATTGATTTTGGTGATATTTTTTCTCCTGTTTCCAAGGTAACTTCTATTAGATTACATTTATCTGTTGCTGCTACTTTTGATTTTGAGGTAGAATAGATGGATGTGAAGACAACATTTCTTCACGGGGATCTTGAAGAGGAAATCTACATGAAGCAACCTGAAGGCTTTGCAGCGAAGGGTAAGAAAGAACTAGTATGCAAGTTAAAGAAGTCTCTGTATGGGTTAAAACAGTCACCAAGGATGTGGTATCAGAAATTTGATACATTTATACGGGGACTTGGCTTCTCCAGAAGCAAAGAGGATCACTATGTGTATTCTAAATTAATTGGTGACCATGTTATTTATCTGGTCTAAGATGTGGATGATATGTTGCTGGTTGGAAATGACAAAGAAATTATCTAGGATTTGAAGACCCAGTTGTCCTCCAAATTCGACATGAAAGATCTTCGTGCTATAAACTATATTTTGGGCATGGAAATTTAAAGAGATCAAGAAAATAGGAAGCTCTGGTTAAACCAGAGGAAGTATATCGAGACAGTACTACAGAGGTTTAATATGCAGGATAGTAAACCGGTGAAGGTTCCTATTCCTGTAAGTATGAGGTTATCTGTTGAACAATGTCCCAAGACACAAGAAGAGGAAGAGGGCATGTCCCATGTTCCATATGCAATTGCAGTCAGTAGCCTGATGTATGCAATGGTCTGTACTAGACCAGACATTACACATGCAATGGGAGTATTGAGTAGGTTTATGTCAAAACTAGGAAAGGAGCATTGGAAAGCAGTGAAGCGGGTTTTCAGGTATTTGCATCGCACTAGTGATTATGGTCTGTGCTACCAAGGAAGACCAGGATTGGATAGAGTGTTCGATATTCATGGATTTGTTGATGCAGACTGGGATGGAGATCTGGATCAGAGAAGATCTACAAGTGGGTATGTGTTTAACCTATTTGGAGGTGCAGTCAGTTGGATGAGTAAGAATCAATTTGTAGTGGCACTATCAACTACACAGGCAGAATACATGGCAACCACTCATGCAAGCAAAGAAGCAGTTTGGTTGTAGAGATTGTGTTCAAGTATGGGGTTAGTACAGGAAGCTATAAGGATAGACTGTGAAAACCAAAGTGCAATTTTCTTGGCAAAGAACCCTGTATATCATTCAAAGACAAAGCACATTGATGTTCAATATCACTTTGTTAGGGATATGATAGAAGACAAAAAGGTGTTGCTAGTAAAGGTGAACACTTTGAAGAATACTGTAGATGCATTGACAAAATCTGTGAGCTCTAAGAAGTTCTCTTGGTGTAGAGAGACAATGGGTATTTCAGGGCTGGGAAAATGACTAAGCTCTCTTGTGAGCCCCTGTGGAAAGAAAACAACAAGTGGGAGAATGTTGGGTTGTGTTATATTCTTTCCACGTAGTTAATAGGGGGTTTGAAGGGCACCCGTAACCCCACTTTATGGGGTCCGGGGCAGCGCCATGGAAAATTTTGGTTTTGGACCCTATGTTAGGTTGGGCGGACCCACCTATAGTTTTGTGCATGATTTTCGCACATTCTTTTTTGGACGTGATGGTTTTTAGTCCATGGTATTGGACACGATGGTTTTCGGTCCATAGTATTGGATGCTTCGGCATGTATAAATATGTATTGTAACATTAAAAAGAACATAATGAAAAATCAAGCTGGTAGTCCCGGCTTTGGGATCAAGGGGAAAATCTCTGTGTATATGTGTTTTATGTGTTATGATCTCACATTGTTTATTTTCTGTGTTTTAGAATTCATATGTAGGTAATTTCTGTACAGGGTTAAAACCTACAAGAAGTATTACTAGAGAAGCCATAAAATGATGGCTATGATGGTTGGGATTCCTAGAATTTGGAGGAGATTCTTCTTCAATAGATCAACTCATGTACCTTTGGAGTTAGCATAGTTAGTTAGTGCCCAAAAAGAGCTTTCGAATGGTATGTGGAATTCCATGAATGGACCCCGGGATAAAATGTTATTGATAACCGAAGTAAGGAGATTGAAGTCCTTAGGAGCAAGAAAAATTTCAGAGGATCTCAGTCAACCATGGAAGCAAGCCGATTTCGGAGGATCATAATTTTAGGACCTCGGAGGGCTAAATTATCAAAAGGCCAAAATATTATAAGGTAAGTAATACTAGAGGCTAGATAATATCAGAACTTTGGAGGTCAGAGTCTCTAGACCTCATAAGGTAAGGAATATCAAAACTCCTTGGAATATAAGAACCTCAGAACTTCTGGACCTCGTAACTTGTTATTAATGCATTTATTTTAGAAGTGCCAAGGGTTATGGGGAGTAAGGATTACAAAGGAATCGTTTGTGAAACCAAGGACCGAGGGACCCTTTCTCTCTCCCCGGACATGACACATTGCAGTAGGTGATTGGCCCTTAGGAGCTAGCGATGGTAGAAGACATCAATATGACGTGGCAGTATGAAGGACACGTGGTAGTTAGAATCAACACTATTTGGTGGCCTAATGGAGAAAATATAGGTGACATGTGTCACCACTAAGGAGATGCCACGTGGCGATGTTGATGAGAGCATGACATCATCTCGAAAGTAAGAATATTAGAGGTCGAGATTTTGTAACTCCTTTGTAATTGTAATTCTGAAAAGGTCCTGATACAGGTTGCTCCAATGTTAATTAGAATTTGGTCATAGATACCCATAGAACTAAGGGCGTATCAAGGCTTAACAAATAAGTGCCATGAAAACACCACATGAGTATTTTGGAGGTCATAGATTTCAAAACTTCGCTATAAATGCAATTCCAAAAAACCTACGATGCTAGGGGCTTCTGATGATTGATTAACACTTGGTCATGGAGACCCAAATAACCAAGGGCATAGATAAGGATTAACACTTAAGTGCTATGGAGCATATCAGAGGTTGGAGACTTCAGAACTCTATTATAAATGCATTTTGAAGAAAGTTCCGATGCTTAGGAGCTCTAATGTGTTTGGCACTTAGTCATGAAAGCTTAATGAACCAAGGGAAAAGAGTGATAACACAAGGATATAGGCATCCAATAGGTCCTAAACGGCTTAGCACCTAAGTGGTATGCCACTAGTGTTATAGCTCCAAATCTCACTCTTATGGTTTGTGATGCTGCACTTATGGTTTGTGATGCTGCACCTGGTCCAAAAATTTAAAAAACAGTGTTTTATTCCCTATACGCGACATTGCCCTGAGTTAAACGCGTGTACACGCGGGTCTGTCATACCCAACCCGCGTGTATCTATTAAAACACTTAAAAAATAATAAATTCCTCTTTTTCGGGCGGAGATCGCGGGTTTTACCTGCTGATCACCTGTTAGTGCCCGTGGCCCAACTGTTCCCAACCAACTCCTAACTAAAAAACTACTTTGGAGAGGGTATAAAAAGACATCAAAGGGAAGGCCAAGGGGGGAGAGAGAAAGGAGAGCAAGATTATTATGCTGAGATTTTTCCCTTAGACCAGGTCTGAAGTCCTTGGTGCATTCTGCACTTCCCCCATTTTTCATAGGAAACCCTTGTTTCCATGTGTATTGGTGATCATTCATCCTTGATATCATCATTGAGTAAGACTTGGAAGGAGCTCTTGTTGGAGGCTTGAGGCTGGAACGAATCCGGGAGGAAGCTTGCTTGGAGCCTGCTGAAGGTGTTCAGGTGATATCTTTTCGATATATGTAATTTATTTGCCTTTATATATAAAGAAACACGTCTTTGTTCCCGAATAATCTTTCTTTATGATTATGAGATTCTTGCGTTGAATTCTTATGAAAGTGGTTACTTAAAGATTTTTTATAACTAACTTTATAGCATAAAGATGATTTATACATAAGTATCTATACATGTACTGTTGTGTTCTTTGATTTGTTTGTCTTGCAGGTCAAAGAAAGAAGAAGGGAACTCCAAGAAGGGTTTGGACCCTAAAGGCCTTCTCGAACGTAGGACCTTAGGTACGTACCCTTAACGTTAGCATTTTCTTAAAAGTAAAAATGATGGCTGTGTGTGTGTTTCTTTGAATAAGCAATTTTCAGTCTGGTAGAGTCTTAGCCCAAAGGACCCTAGGGGTATTTTCCCTTCAACCAGAATTGGCGACTCCACTGGGGACAACACTCTTGTTGTTCCTAGTTTGGGTAGTCCTCAAGCCAATCAAGGCTCAGCCCCTCTGTTTGTTGGCTCTGACCGTCTGATCTTTTCTTGAAATCCAAGCTTTTCCAGTTTTTCAGTCTGTGTTTTTTTTTTTTTTTTTCTTGAAAGACTTAAGATACGCTCTTTTTCTGGATTACAGAAGCGTATATACGCAAGTTGCACTAAGTGAAACCGCGTATACGCAGGTTTCCTTAGTTACAGTCGCGTGTACACGCATTCTGCAAATAATTGCAGGCGCGTATATTTTATAATTTTCAAGATTTATAATTTTTCTTTTTGCTGAATGTCTGTCTGGTGGTTTGGGTCAGTTTAAAGCAGTCAATTCCCAGTGACAGTTCTCTGTTTAACAGGGGGCATCTTGTTCTGAACTCTCTCTAGTTATAAGGAGTACTAGTCTTGTTTTTCGTTGATTGCAAGCGTCATTGATTTTTGACACACAAGATTTCTGTTTAAGAATCTTGATTGCTCTGTTTCGGCAGAGTGGGAAGATTGGGTTCAATCTTTGTGTCCATTTTTGCTTTCATGACACTTTTTGTTTGCTTAACGAAATCATTTTTATGACCATTTGCTCCTTCGTTTCGGGAAAGTTGTTTGTTACCATTTTCTTGAAACTTGTCTTTTGATCTTTTGGACTTTCATTGCTGCTTTTGATTGTCAAAAGCGATTTCGAACACATTTTATTTTTGTTGAGTTTTCATCATTTGAAAGGTATCAATTCACAAAAGTGTTTGGTTGCTTGTTTATCAATCATTGGTGTCAGTTTTTGAGAGCTTTCCTTTGAAAAAGACTTTTTGGTTTGATTGAAAGAAAATCTTTTGAAAGTTTTTGAGTTTCGCTTTCTTAAACTTGCTTCTCATTTGATTTCCTTTTTTGCGAAGTGAAAGTGCTTTGTTTTTTATCTTAGAACTTGTTTTTATTGTTTGGACGAAATGATTGGTAACACATCATCTTCTATCTAAGCATTTTAGTGGCAAGACAAAATTTGGTAAAGCAGCAACTTTCCTTCTTTGTTTTTAGAGTAGTCTTTGAATCTTGCATCCACATATAGTTCTTGCATTAGGGTAAGATTTGCATCTCTTTTTAGGCATATTTAGTTTTGTTAGTTTTTGTGAGTGTGGAGTCTGAAAAGAAAAAGAAAAAATTTGTTTATATTAGAAGTACCTCTGAACCTCATAGAAATTGCTTTTCATCGAAAACAAAAGTGCATGTACATGTAGCTAAGTTTTATTAATTTCTTTTGCGTCCATAAAAACACCACAAGTTTCACCTCCATTACCTTTGACTTAAAGAACAGCCTAATAAAATCAAGCGCTTAATTAAAATCCACTAGAACTTTTTGTTTTAGTTATTACACCAACAAGTTTAGGATTTTAGGGCCTTGGATTAGGCGAGTGGAGAGTTAACTCTCCAAGGCCACATAAAACATCAAACATAAGAGTCTGATTAACGAGAGTAAATCCAATAGCGTTAGGAAGACCAGGAAAGCTCCGGATCTGGGAGTTAAGCACGAGGGTCTGTGAAGACAGGGAAGAGAGATACCCCCTCTCCTACTTGTCCGAACTTACCTCACGACTGTTCCGCCTGGCTTCTGCGACGAGTTGGTACCCATAGTTGCCTCTCCTAGGGATCTGCATGGGTGGCTGCGGAGGGGAATCCCGTGGCACCTGAGGTCGATGTTGTATCACTCTCGACAGTACTTCCGGAGGGCACCCTTGCGAAGCTTGGGGGCTTGCACCGGCGCAGGCTGTTGTTAGGAGGTCAGCGTAACTTCCTCTGATACCTTCGCTGATAGGACTGGGCCCTCATCATCCCAGACTATCTTCGGAAGGCCCTTTGATTCACTTTCTCGTATTTTGGTGTCCGGTCCTAATCACCCGGAGTGGAAATACGTGGAAGTTGTTTGACTGGCTGTATCTTTAGGAACTTTATAGTGTGTGCTCTGTGCTCCTAGTTGGCCTAGCTTTTGATTTTTTGAGTCTTTAGTTAAGATCATAACAAGAAATTCAAAGTGGCTGACCGATCTCCAAGACGGTCTCGAAGACTTCGTGGTCTCTCGCCACCTAGTTTAGAGCCTTCTCCTAGAAGGCGCAGAGGGAATACTACCGGTGGGGTCCGTCCCACGCCGGTTGACGCATCGGGGATTGATCCTCCTCGCGGGGACATTAGCGGCCAAGCAAGGCCTGGTACTTCTGAGCAAGAGAGGGACACTCCAGTCCTTTCTCGAGTTCGCTTTCAAGCGGAGAATAACGTAGAGGTAGAAGAATTCTCGGAGTCGTTAGGGGCTCCAAATTCTCCACTACCATCTAGTTATCCAGACGTATTGCAGTACGTTGGGCCTCCATTATATAGACCATCGAGTCCAGGTTACGCTACGCGCTTACCATTTATGATCACTACTGGAAGCATGGCTTCTACGAGTGCTGCGACTATGCAAACCCCAACATCGGTGCAAGGGGGAGGAACCATTTCCATCCCCTCTGCTTCCTTGTTCGGATCGTTTGCTAGCACATCTTTGGTGGGGTCTACCTCCATTCCGTCCACGAGTGGAAATGCCCAAACCAATGCTTTTAGTACTGGTTCCTTCCTTTTTGGCACCCAATCACAGGGTATTCCATTGGTTCCGTTCAGTGCCGCTACGTCCATGATGGGCGGATCGGCTTCATTCCAGGGTTTTCCTTTTGGAAGTGGTCATATCCCACATTCCAACCCAACGGTAGGATCCATGCCTTTTTCTTCAATAGGACAAAGCAGCAATCCTTTCCAAGGTTGGAATAACCCTGGGGTTAGTAGTGCAGGAACTGCGAATCCATTTATCGGCCAACAAGGAAGTAGGCCGTATTCCACGGTTAGCATGTTTCAAAGTATTCCTCCCCTTGCTTCGGTTTGGAACCCATATCAGGGGTTATCAACTCCTTACCATTCTTTAGGAGGAAACTTTGCAAGCTATGGAGCTTATACGGCAGGAGTTGGTCAAACTCCGAATTTTGCTGGACCACAAGGCTTGCCTTTTGGTTCAGCCGGTTCTACTGGTCACTTCGGGCAACCTGGTGCCTCCCAAATCCCAGGACAATCTTTTCAGAACTTTGGGAGTTCTGCCCAGTCTTGGTGGAATCCCCTAGGTCCTCCTAGGCTTCCGTTTCTGGCAACGTTAAACTTGCCAGATCTCACTAAGCTAACGAATGACCCTATCAGATACAATCCGGCCTGGCCTCCGGTCCCAACCAAACTCCCGTCGGATATACCAAAATTCGAAGGGAAGAGTGGTGAAGATCCGGGCGATCATGTAACCACATTCCATTTGTGGTGCTCATCCAACTCCCTCATCGAGGATTCGATTAGGTTGAGACTCTTTCAGCGCACCTTGACTGGTAATGCGGCTAAATGGTACATAGAGTTGCCAGGGGGCAGCTTTACATCGTTCGCAGACTTAGCCAATATCTTCTTGAATCACTTCCAGTTGCCTGTCCGCTATGATGCCGGAACTGAACTTCTGGCTACCTTTCGTCAGGATAAGGCAACCCACATTTCTGATCACATTCAGGAATGGAGACGGAGAAAGAGGCTCATCAAAGCCGAAATCCCTCCGGAGTACCGTCTAGAGTGGTTTTTGAAGTCTTTGCAACCCGAGATCTCCAAGGATGTCTCCATGTCTGGGGTCTATTCTGAGGAGCAAGCCATTTTCAGGGCCCAGCAGTTAGAACTGATTTACTCTCAGTCTGGGATCCTCCAAAAGTACTTGCCAGATGCTCCTGGATCTAAGGTTGATTTAGCTAAGCCAAAGCCAAGTCCGCACGCGGATGGTATCGTGGGGTCAGTAGACTCGACTACAGTGAACTTGTTGAATCAATTACAGCAGTTGTCATTACAAACTGCTCCTAACAACCAAGTCACAATGTCTAATCCTCAAGCCTCCCAAAATTCTTCCATTAACGCCGTCCAATCCGATAACCCCAAAGGAAATCAGAATTCCAATGGGAAAAAGAAAGGATGTGGTAAAAAGAAGAACTCGGATGGGAAGCCCGATGCAAATAAATCCGGCAACAACGCTGGTGGTGGTAAAGGTGAGTCGAGAAAGAAAGTTAAGTTTCCTTGCAAGTTATGCAGTGGGGACCATCTAACTCATCTTTGCCCTAGAATTGAAGACGCTCAGCACTTGTTAGGACAGCAAGGGACTTCTAGTTCGCAAGCTGTGTTAACAAACCCGTTTCCCTAAGGGCAGCAACTTCTTGCTGGCGCGAATTCGAATCTTGGGACCTCCTCAGGGGGCAACCAGGAAGGGGAAAAAGCATCAAATGTTTTTATGATGGGTTCAAACGTTAACGTGACTACTCGGTCACGTGATTATGGTGAAGCCGAAACATCTAAGGATAAAACGGTTCCCGGAAGTAATGACCTTCATATCGAGCGACCTCCTGTTGAGACTATACCTAGGATACCGAAAGGTTCCGCCAAACGCGCGACAATTAACCCCAATGCTAGAGCCGCCCAAAATTACTCCATTGTGGAGGATTTGGCTCAAAGCCCATGTGCTATGTCCGCTTTGGAAGTTCTCCAGTCGTGTCCGTCTCAGAGAAGTGCTTTACTCTCCACCATTGGAGCAGTCGATCCAGCTAACTCTCTAGTGCTCTCTTTTGACATGTCAAATGTCAAAAAGAGACTCCCTCATCATATGGCTTTTCAGGTAAAATCAACATACCGTAAAATCAATATTTTTCGCACCGTTATAGATGAAGGAGCTTCCACATGCGTCATGTCCATGTCATGTTGGAAGGCTATTGGTTCACCTTCGGCTGTTCCTTCACCAACCGTCTTAACTGCATTTGATGGCCATTCTCACAAGCCGCATGGGATTATCCCGACCTTTCCTATATGTGTTGGAGGGAAGGTCGTTAATATCGAAGTTGAAGTCGTAGATGCTAACCTAGACTATAATCTCCTATTAGGAAGGAACTGGGTGTACGAGATGGAAGCCGTTGTTTCGACTCTGTTTCGTGTCATTTGCTTTCCTCATGAGGGGAAAATCGTTAAGGTTGATCAATTGGACTATGCTCCAATCGATCCTCAAGCAACCTTCGACTCTACTGTTCCTTTGGTGGATAACCCTCGCCCGCCGACTGAGAATTTAGGAGTAGGGATGTATTCCTCATTGATGGGTACGTTTGATCTTCCCTCTCCTTTTGCAAGAATCAATGCTATTTCATCATCCAAGGAGTCTTCTCGAGAAGAGTTCTTCCGAACTCATCATTTTTCCAACCCTTGGACCTTGCCTTCACCTACGACCACATTAGTTGAAGGGCAAGTTAATGGAATGGCGTTTCCTATATCTGCAGCTGAGCTTAGATATCAGGCTATCGTAGACTCTGCAGATAACCATTCTACTCCTTTTTCCGAAGAGGAGTTAGATGGTCATGTGGCCCCCGCTTGGAGCTTTGATTCTAACTCTGCCTTGGACTGCTTAGATTCGGTTCTACCTTCTGAAGAAGCAATCCTCGAAATTATGATGGGTATAGATCGACCTTGGGAAGACTTACACCATTGCTCATATTTTCTTCCTCCATTGCAGGAAGTAGAATCTAGATTCTCCGAGCTCGTTGGTAGTGATGTTTGTACGGTGTCGAACCCTTTGGCTCCAACACACGTGCGTGCCGAAGGTAATATGTCGGTAATCTCAAAAACAATACCTATAAACATCTCTAAGGATCCTAACATCATCGAGAATATCTTCATCGGAAGTGAGTGTTCCCCTAAAGAAATTCAAATTTACACTGACCTATTCAAGGAATATCGTGATGTATTTGCTTGGTCTTATGAGGAAATGCCCGGCATTGATTCTTCTATAGTCCAACATGAGATCAAGACGTACGAAAACGCAAAACCGATTCGTCAAAGGCTTTGGTCGGTTAATCCTAGGAAAGCAGCGGCTATCAAAGCTGAGGTTGAGAAGCTGCTAAGGGCGGGTTTTATATACCCTGTTCCTCTTACGGATTGGGTTTCGAATCCAGTCCCTGTGGACAAAAAGCAAGGAACAATCCGCGTATGCATCGATTTTAGGGACTTAAACAAGGCTTGTCCAAAAGACAATTACCCCACGCCATTCATTGATCAGATTATCGACGAGTGTGCGGGTAATGAAATTTTTTCCTTCATGGATGGTTTTTCGGGTTATAATCAGATCTCCATCCGTCCTGAAGATCAGCATAAGACAGCCTTCATATGTCCCTGGGGTACCTTTGCATATCGAAAGATGCCTTTTGGTCTTAAAAATGCTGGAGCCACCTTTCAGCGGGCCATGTCTTACGCTTTCCACGACATCAGACATATCATCGAGGCATACTTAGATGATCTCGCTGCTCGTTCTCGAAAGAGAACTGATCATCCTAGTCATCTTCGATTAGTCTTTGAGCGATGTCGTTTTTACAAAATCCGGTTGAATCCTAATAAGTGCGTTTTCGCGGTTACATCAGGTCGGTTGTTAGGGTTTATAGTTTCCAATGAAGGGATTCGGGTTGATCCCTTCAAGGTTGAGGCAATAGTTCAGTTGCCTCCCCCGTCTTCAATTCGTCAACTTCAAAGTCTTCAAGGGAAGGCCAATTTCTTAAGAAGGTTTATAGCAAACTATGCCGAGATCACTAAAGGGTTCATGCGTTTGCTACGGAAAGGAGTTCCATTCCTGTGGGACGACTTTGCGCAGCGGTCGTTTGATGCTTTGAAAAAGGCATTAGTCTCTGCCCCGCTTTTGAGTCCACCGGATTATGGTAGAGACTTCCTTTTATATCTCGTTGCAGCAGAATCTACCATTGGTATGGTTCTAGTTCAGGAAGACGATGCTCTTGTCGAGCACGTGATTTATTATTTGAGCCGAGGCTTGATAGGCCCTGAACTCCGCTATTCTCCAGTTGAGAAGTTGGCCTTGGCAGCGGTCCATGCTGTCCAGAGGCTCCGTCATTACATTTTGCTACGCAAAACTTTTGTCTTAGCGGCGGTCAATCCATTCCAATTTGTCCTCAGTAGGCGAGTGATTGGGGGCAAATATAATAGATGGATAGTCATTTTACAAGAATTCGATCTCGAGTTCTTGTCCGCCAAGTCTAAGAAATCTATGGTCTTCGCGGAGCTAATTTTTGAGCTTCCTTGTGGAGAGGATATTGTTTATGAGGAAAGTTTACCCGACGAACATATATTCCTCATCTCTTCACAAGACCCTTGGTATGGAGATATCATTGTTTATCTCCAGACTTCGAAGTTTCCCTCTACTTTCTCCAAGGATGAACGTTGCAAGTTACGTCACCTGGCTAAAAACTATGTTATCATTGGTGACACATTATATCGTCGAGGGGTTGATTCAATTCTCCGACGTTGTTTAACCTTAGAGGAAGCAGAGTCTGTGCTTAATGATTGCCACAGTGGAGCTTGTGGCGGTCATCTATCCGGGCTTGCTACAGCCCAACGCATCTTACGTGCCGGCTACTTTTGGCCTTCACTCTTTAAGGACTGTGTGGAAGCGGTCAAACGCTGTCACCCGTGTCAAATTTTTACTCGCAAGATGCGCACGCATCCAACTCCCCTTTTTCTCGTTGTCACCGTCGGTCCCTTCACTAAGTGGGGTATTGATTTTACGACTTCTAATTCGCCTTCAGCGGCGAATCACAAGTACATTATAGTGGCTGTAGACTACTTCACGAAGTGGGCTGAGGCCATGCCTACTTATAAGAACGACAGTGAAACGGCAGCTTTGTTTCTTTTCAATCAGGTTATCTCAAGATTCGGTATCCCAAGAGAGATTGTCACTGACCATGGCAGTCATTTCCAAAATCAGCTAATGTCCGAATTGGCTCTTAAATTAGGTTTCCGTCAAGAGCATTCGTCTCCTTACTATCCTCAGGCCAATGGACAGGTCGAGGCGGTCAATAAAACTCTTAAGACGATACTCCAACGGACAATCGATAAAAATCGGTCCAATTGGCACATTATGTTGTATCCGGCTCTTTGGGCATACCGAACCTCCGTTAAAACGGCTACTGGTTTTACTCCTTTTCAGTTGGTTTACGGGATGGAATCTATCTTTCCGGTCGAATGTGAAATTCCATCTCTGAAATTGGCTGTCGAGCTTCTTCCTGAGACTTCGAGTCTCGAGGAGCGCCTGGTTCACCTGGAACATCTCGATGAGCAGCGTCGAGATGCCGCCACGATGAATGAGGCCCATAAGAAAAGGGTCAAAACTCAGTATGATAAGTCCGTCCGTCCTCGTGTCTTTTCTGAAGGTGACCTTGTCTTGGTCTATGACCAAGATAAGGACGCCTTGGGGCAGGCAAATTTAAGCCTATGTGGTACGGTCCTTTCATTATAAAACGAGTCTTAGAAAAAGGATCGTATGAGTTAATTGATTTCGAAGGAAACAAGCTGGCGGAGCCCCGAAATGGGCTCTATTTAAAGAAGTATTTTGCTTAGTTTTACCAGGCAATGACTTCTTTGTATTTTATGTATATTTGTACATATCTTATCGAGCGTTTTCTGATATCAGCACTTTTTGGTCTGCTTTGGCAGGTGTTGATGGATGATTTGGTTTATTTTGGATTCGCCGATGGTGCTAGTCGGCACACTCGGAATCTTGCTTCCGCAGCTTGGGTACTTTATTACCCAACTGGTCAGTTGATGATATCGAGAGGCGTGTGTATCGGTCCTGCTTCAAACAATATGGCCGAGTATAGAGCTGTTATCAATTTATTATCCGAGGCAATCTCTCATGGGATCGACTCGTTGGTAGTATATCTTGATTCTCAATTGATAGTGTCTCAGTTAAATAACATTTATCGGGTTAGAGATCCATCATTATATCGCCAATATTTAAGGGTGAGGTTGTTGCAAAGATCATTTATTTACATTAATTATTTGCACATTCCAAGATCTCAAAATTGGTTAGCTGATTCTATCGCTAATCAAGCATTAGACTGGCATATCAATCATTCATCATCATAAAATCATGCATCAAAAAGTCAAACTGTATATATATATATATATATATATATATATATATATATATATATATATATATATATATATATATATCGCAAAGCGTCTCGAGTGTACATATGTGTGTCCAAAAATATACAAAATTGGGACTCAAATGCCCATAATCATGTCAGGCATATCTAATGCCTCGGCTCTGGATGAGAAGCTAAATAACTAACTATAGCATTGGCCACGCGCCGAAAAACGCGAACCCAGTCACGTGGCATCCCAACCACATGACGCTGCATATCTGGAGGAAGGTCCTCTATCTCGGCCATCGGTACTTGGTAGCTCAGTCTCGCCAAGTGTCGCTGGACGTTGTTGAGGGTCCTTTCCGCATCCGTAGTCGCCTCTTCGGCTCCTCGGCCACGCCGTCCATGCCGTGGGAATCCATCTGGTCGCACGGGCCCAATGTCTGGAACATGATCATCATATTAGCCATTTGAATCTCATCAAAAATATTTTTCAAAGTTCATCATTATATTTGAAAAATCCTAAAAATCATAACTAGTCAGAACTCCTACTCACATGGAGGAAAAACAAGAAGGGGATAAGAAAAAGGTGCTAAAGTCCAATCTGGATCTCGTAATTTCATAATATTTGTCTTAATAAAAATTTATGATATGTGGTAGCTCTGAAATTCCAATACAAAGGTGTATGAAGCCATCAGTCATAACACATGGTATTATGGTGAAAAATAATAAAAGGATAAGAGAAAACGGGCTAAAGGCCAATATTATAATTTCGTGATATTGTAATACCTACCTTAATAAAGTTATGATATATGGGCGCTCCGAAATAACACTGTGGTTTAAAAGCTAAGATATCGAGGGGCTCTGAAATTGTAGCACAGAGGAGTATGAAAGATGAATGAGTTGGTAACTAAGAGAGTTAAAGAGAGTTGGTTGATGAAGTCAATGGTTAATATGGTAGGCAGAAGATAAAGACAGAGATCACTGGGTCAAGGCAGAAAGGACCACAATTGTATAGGATGATTTAAATAGAGTCTGTTAGTGAGCTGAAACAAGTCATCCCTGTTCTTGTATACATGCCATAGGGGATTAAATGAAGAACAAAGCATTGTTGGAGTGTGTAGGATTGACTAAGGATGTATGTTTCAGCATGGGAACACTCAAGTGCCTGTTCTCATGTTTAATGCAGTGACATAATTCAAGTAGGAGACGAAACAACAGGATGGAGAAGTCATACATGAGTACACTCAGGCAGTGTGAATGATAGAGAGATGACTGACAAATACAACATCGATCACTATGTTTCAGTGAAGACAAAACCATGGAGAGAATTTATTGACAGTTGGGGGAAACAACATTTTTGTCAGTGAGAAATGAGGAGAGCTTTGTGGGTGTGTGTGCATTTTTGTGTGAGGCCAAGTGAGTCTATTATTTAGAGAAGAGGATGAGAGTGACTATGGAGAGAAAAGAGACCATGATAGATCCTATGATGATGTAAGAGACCGTGAGAGAGAAATTTTTTATGTGAGAGAGGTTAAGAGATACTATGGTACTGTACAAAAGGACAAAAATTCCGAAGTAGAAGAGGAAGGCTGAGTCATGAATGTATGCTATTAAGAGAAGATGGCCAAGAGAAGAAGGGTCATGCTGTAGTGTTGAAAGAGTGCTACGTGGGATGAGTAGAGGAAATGTTGTTGAGGAGAACATAGCTGAAAAAAATAGAGAGGGCACCAATTACAGTGAGCAGTAAGATTTCTTTTAAGTGTGGGTTGGAGCCCGCATACGGGAAGTTGGTGCTTCCATCTCTAGTAGGTGTCTTAGAAGCCTTGGGGGTTGGTACCTCCTACAAGTTGGTTCTTTCATAAATCCAAGAAGATGCAAGTTGATGTTTGCAACAAATACATGAAGTTGGTGGTTCTGGTAGGTTGATCAGTTCTTTGTAAAAGGAGGGAGTTGGTGCTTCCCGTGAGTGGTGGATCACAAACATATTGATGTAATAGAGTAGGTGATATTATTTTACATCAATAACAACAACACGATTTGGTGGTTTTTTCCCGAAAGGGTTTCCATGTAGAACCTCTGTGTCTCATGTGTTTGCTTCTCATGATGTGTATGCTTCTTTTGATTCATATGATAGCTATTATGGTTTTTTAATGGTCGCTCTCATATAATGGATGCCAAATTTGGATGAGTAAAGATAAATTGGCATAAAATTCAAAATTAGCCTTAATACTGATTCACCCCCCCTCTCAATATTAACATTATTTCCAACAATTGGTATCAAAGCCTTGGTTCTTTTAGGAATAACTTGATCACTAGAACGTAGATCAAAGGTAAAAAATGGCTAATCAGATTTGGCTAACAAGATAAGGAGTTCCATTGTAAATGGATCAAACTATGAGCTTTGGAAGATCAGAATGGAAGCCTAGTTGATGGTAGTAAATGAAGATATTTGGTTGTCTGTGATATATGGAGAGATTGATGAGTTCAATACAAAAGCGAAGGAAATCACCATGAAATGGTTGTCCAAGCTAGATGTTCATAAAGTGAGGCATTATGAGTTAGCAAAGGAAATGTTGGATAGATTGCAATGTCTATATGGAGGAGAAAGATACATAGCTCAAGAGGAGGTTGAAGAACCTTGCTACTCAAGAAGTGAACCTGAATATGTGAAGGCTACTAATAAGGAGGGAAGAGAAGGAAGAAAAATACAAAGGCATATCAAAGGAAAGATGCTCCAAATATTGAAGATCCTTCTTGCAATAAGGAAGTTGCGTCCCATCACTCTTGAGTTGATGACGATGAAGGCCTAGATGAGAGGCCATGCGACTCTAGAGGTAAGCTATTGCTTTGTGATAAATGCAAAGAAATATATGATTAATTTTCTAGATGTTCATGTCAATCACTTGAAGATAGATATAGCCATGCATATAGTAGTAGTAATCAAGATTGACCTACTTGAGTAGCAATAGAAAATGAGGGATATTATGAAGAATAATAGAGTATATCCTACAAAGAGAATAGGGTTACCCTTGGTAGTGATGAAGAAGGGATACTCCTCGAACCGTGGAATATTCCATGGACACAAAGATGGATTTAGATCTCTGTGGTGGCTCATCCAACACCCCTAATAGTGAAGAAAAGGATATATATTAAAGAATCTATTTGAGGAAGAAGTTGATCTCTTCTCTAAAGGAGGCCAAAGACCTATCAGAGGAAAATCTAAAGCAAGAGGAGAAACTGAAAATTTATGAGCTTAAGAATGAAAATTTGAGAAAAACAATATTCAATATTAATGCTCAACAAGAAGAGGAAAGTAGGTTGGGTGGCATGTTGACCAATCAACGAAATGATAGAGAAGCTTATTGTGAAAGACTACAAGCTCGAGTAGTCGTATTGAGACAAGACTTAGAAAATTCAAATAAAGAGTTTTCTCAATACCAGAAGATTGAGGAGAGAGGAAATGGATTGGATGAAATTCTTGTTAAGAAGAAAACACATCTCATCAAAGTTGGTTTGCGTTTTGAGGAAGAACCAAGCTCCAAGAAGGAAAAGGCTAGAAGGTCAACCACTCATGTAAGGGAAGTTGGAAATTCCAACAAAAGCAAAGGAAAACAATTTTTTGGACAACAACAGGAAAACAAAATGCAACAACAAAATTCTAAGCAATAACAATGAGGAAAAATGGCAAGAAACAGTGGAAGGAAAAAATGAAAATTTCTATGGAAGGCACATAAAGAACCAAAATAAGTCCTTTCCCCCTGACGGACAAAGCCTTAAAAGAAAATATAACTTCTATCACCAAAATCATTTTCATGGTTATTGTTTCTCTTGCAATAATTTGGACATAAAGCCATGGACTGTAGATGGAATGCAAGAAGACAATATGTGTTTGGTAGAAGCAACCCAAGAATGTGCAGATTAGCTAGGAGAAGGCATGATTGGAGTAGTAGAGGCCACGACAAGAATGCTGGTAGATATGGTAATTTCTCTACCCCATTTTTAAGCCATATTAAATGCTACAACTATGGAAACTATTGGCATGAGGTAGCACACAACAAATATAATAAAATAAATCTTGCTTCTCAAATGATGCAGCAAAATGAAGCAAACTATCCATTCAGGATGAGAAGAAATAGTGGAACAAAGGAATACAAGTTTGTCTTCAGTGCTCAGTGTCAAAAGAACAAGATGAAAAGAGGAGGAAGAAATTAGAAGAAAACCAGGAAGAATGATCTTCTTACTCTTGTAGTAGATCCCTATGTAAGACAGAAATGCAACAAGAAGATTTGGGTGACGAAAGAGGACTTGAACGAGAAGTTTCCTTTAGCCATGTTCAACCAAGAGAAAGCCCAAATACGGGCAAAGAAGAAGATGGAAAGTAATTCTCATATTAGGACTTGATCATTGAAGGTTTTGAAGAAGAAGGAAGATGATATGCTCAAGGGGAGTAGATCCTCTATTTCTCTTCAGTAACAAAAGAGAATGGCCTCAAGGGGTTGAACAAGTTAGATGAATGAAGCCAGAAAGAATAAACAGAGAGGTGCATCTGATTGATTGAAGGTACGGTCTAGTCCCCTTGTTGATTACAATAATGTATTTGTTTATTTCAAATGTGTCAGAATTAAAAGAGAGAGGAGGAATACAACCAACCATGTTTCACGGGGAGTACACAAAAACATCTTATGTTGTGTGAAAATAAGATGAGTTGCAATAGAAGTGTGGAATGAAGAGGCTCACAATTAATTCAGGTCCACAAGATCAGTCCCCATGCAGAAGCAAGGAAGAAGATGCAAGAGATAAAAGAGAAATGGGTCAATGGAAGCTTCTTTGATAGCAGTAGTAGGCAACAATTGTTAGCCTCAAGAAGAAAGATTTCACAGGGAATGAAAGGTTTGAATCTTTGGTGAAATACCCTTATTTATTTTAAGTTGTGAATTTTATTTTTCCTAATAGTCTTGTGTTAATGAAGCGCAATGGGTATAAGCTTTCAAACATACCTTAGTCTTTAGTTGGTATCACTATTTCAATTTACAAAGTTAGTACTAGTACAAAGTAGAAGTTTTTTACAAATGTGCATTTCTTTCTGAGAGGGAGTATTAGAGTCTGCCTGGTATAGTATCCAATTTGTATCATTTTTTTTTTGGTGCAACTAGTATTATTTAAGCAAAAATCCATATTTGGAGTAGCTTGATCTTAGGGGGAGCAAAAATGATTAATGTAGATGATCAGGGAAGTGAGCATAGACGATGAAGCAGCAATAACAGTGAACAATAAGCTCAATGCATCACTAATCATTGGTATTTGTAGCAACAACAATACCATGAGAAATTTTAATTGGTATCAATTTATTTTTCATTGGTACAAAGGATGCATTGGCAGAAACAATACCTAGCCAACAACCATATGATGTTCAGAACTAGAGGTTTATTAAAATGGAGGAAGTATATGTTCAAGGGGAGCATATCACTTATGTCCAGTTTATAGAAAAACAACCACTATCAGTCCTTGAATAGAAGTATGTAGAGAAGAATGCACATCAACAACTAGATCTTCATCATCGATAATTAGTGATTGCATGCGGGAGAAGAAGCAACTTGCAGCCATTTTTCGTTGATGGCCTAAGAAGAGAAAAGAAACCCATTGGTGGCTCATGAAAGGAGATGTGTGGAAGAAACATCAGGACTAGCCATCAATGGGGAGAAGTGAAGAGGTGTTTCCATCAATGCCAAAGGGGGAGATTGTTGGACAATTGGCATTGCCTGTTTGGCTAGTGGTAGTAAGTGTGTTGGCATTGATTTCAACCATATTAGCATAGAAGTGCTTGGTGTATCAAGCTTAGGGGGAGTCTCGTGATTGTTGTAGTCTTGGGTAGAGAATCACCATAGTATAGGATTATTGCAAAAGCCATAAAATGATGGCTATGATGGTTAGGAGTCCCAAATTTTGGAGGAGATTATACCTCAAGAGATAAACTCAGATACCCTTGTAGTTAGCTCAGTTGGTTAGTGCTCAGAAAGAGATTTCTAACGATATATGGAAGTCTAGGAATGGACCCCAAGATCAAAAGTTATTGATAGCTGAAGTAAGGATCTTGAAGTCCTTAGGAGCAGGCCAAATTTCAGAGGGTCTTAGTCAACCATGGAAGCAGGCCGAATTTTAGAGGGTCAAAATTTTGAGACCTTGGAGGGCCAAAATATTAGAAGGCTGAAATATTAGAATGCCTAAATATTAGATGGTAAGGAATATCGAAGCCTAGAGAATATAAAAACTTGGAAGGTCAGAGTCTCGGGACCTCGAAAGGTAAGTAATATTAGAACTCCTGGGAATATCAGAACCTAAAAACTTCGGGACCTTGTAACTTATTATTAATTCATTTCTTTCAGAAGCACCAAGGGTTGCAGGGAACATGGATTACAAAGGAATTCATTTGTGAAACCAAGGACTGAGGGACCATTTCTCTCTTCTCAAACATGACACATAACATGAGGTGATTGGCCCTTAGGAGCTGTCATGGAAGATGATGTTTGCATAAAGTGGAAGTACAGAGGACACATGGAAGTCAAAATCAACACTATTAGGTGGCCTAATGGGGCAAATTTTGGTGACACATGTCACCACTAAGGAGATGCAACATGGAGATGATGACGAAAGCATTACATCATCTCGAATATCGGAATATCGAAGCTCAGGATCGTAACTCCTTTGTAATTGTAATTTTGAAAAAGTCCCAATATAGGGAGCTTCAATGTTGATTTACTTTTGGTGATAGAGACCCAGAAAACCAAGGGTGTAGTAAGGCTTATCACCTAAGTGCCATGAAAATTCCATGAGGGTATTTTGGAGGTTAGAGATCTCAAAACTTCACTATAAATGAAACTTGAGAAAAGTTACGATGTAAGGGGCTTCTGATGATTGATTGTCACTTGGTCATGGAGACCCAAATAAACAAGGGCATAGAGAAGTTTTATCACCTAAGTGCTATGGAGCATATAAGAGGTTGGACATTTTAGATCTTTTATATAAATGCATTTTGAAGAAAGTTTTGATGTCTCGGAGCTTCAATGTGTTTGGAACTTGGTTGTGAAAGCTCGAAAACCAAGGGAAAAGGGCGATAACACAAGGATATAGGCCTTTGGCTTGTCTAAAGGGCTTAGCAAAACCTACGTTCTATGCCATCGGCCACAACTCCCTATCCCATGGAGGAAAAATAAGAAGGAGCAAAGCAAAAGGGGCTAAAGGTCAATCAGGATCTCGTAATTTCGTAACATCTTCCTAATAAAATGTTAGAATATGTGGGAGCTTTGAAATTCCAATATAGAGGTGTATGAAGCTATTGGTCATAACACATGGTACTATGGTGAAAAAAATAAGTCTAAGACAAAAGGGGCTAAAGGCCAATATCAGAATTCTGCGATTTCGTAATACCTAACTTAATCAAGTTATGATATGTGGGGGCTCCAAAATTTTACTTTGGTGTAAACGTTATGACATGGAGGGGCTCTGAAATTGTAACACAAAGTAGTATGGAAAATGAATGAGTTGAAAACTAAGAGAGTTAAAGAGAGTTGGTCGATGGAGTCGATAGCGATTGTGGTAGGAAAGAGACAAAGACATAGATCATTGGGTTAAGGCAACAAGGAATATGATTGCGTAGTATGATTTAAATAAAGTCTTTCAGTGAGCTGAGAAAAGTCATCCCTGATCTTGCGTTCACACTACAGGGGATTAAATGAAGAACAAAGCCTTTTTAGAGAGTAAAGGATTGATTGAGGATGTATGTCTTAGCACGGGAACACTCACGTGCCTATTCTCATGTTTAATGTAGTGGCATAATTCAAGCAAGAGACACAACAACATGATGGAGAATCCATGCAGGAGTACACTCAGGCAGTGTGAATGGCAGAGAGATGACTGGCAGAGACATAATCAATCACTGTGTTTAAGTTAAACAAAACCATGGAGATAAATTATGCATAGTGGGGGAAAACAACATTGTTGTTAGTGAGTAGTGAGGAGAGCTCTGTGGGTGTGTGTGTCATGTTGTGCAAGGCCAAGTGATGACGTTGTATAGAGAAGAGGTTGAGAGTTCTTATGCACATAAAAGAGACCCCGAGAGAGCCAATGTTCCTATAAGAGACCTTAAGATAAAGTGTTGATATGAGAGAGGCTAAGAGAATGTGTGCTACTGTGAAAAAGGCTGAAATTTCCAGAGTATAAGAAGAAGGCCAAGTGTTGAATGTATGCTATTAAGAGTAGAGGGCCAAGAGCAGAAGGATGATGCTACAATGTGGAAAGAGTACTGGGTGGGATGAGTAGAGGAAAGTCTATTGAGGATAGTTCGCTGAAAACAGGTAGAGACACTGCCAATTACAGTGAGCAGCAATATTTGTTTTGAGTGTGGGTTGAATCCTACATAAAGGAAGTTGGTGCTTTGATCTCTAGTAGGTGTCTGAGAAGGGTTGGGGGTTGGTGCCTCTTGCAAGTTGGTATTTTGAAACAAGTCCCAAATTTGGTGCTTTAGATGGTGGTTCTGGTAGGCTGATAAGGTGTCTGCAAAAGGAGGGAGTTGGTGCTTTCTGCTAATGGTTTCTAGCAAGCAATCAAAGGGAGTTGGTGCTTCAAGTGAGTGGTGGCTCACAAATAGATTGATGTAATAAATTAGGTGCTCTTATTTTACATCAATAACAACAACAAGCTTTGGTGGTTTTTTCTCGAAAGGGTTTCCACGTAAAACCTCCATGTCTCATGTGTTTTCTACTCATGATGTGTATGTTTATGTTGATTCATATGGCTATTGTTATGGTTTGTTAATGGTTTCTCTCATATAATGGATGCCAAATTTGAATGAGTAAATATAAATTGGAATAAAAGTTAAAATTATCCTTAATACTGATTCAACCCCTCTCAATATTAACATTATTTCCAACAAAGAACCATTTTCCATCTCAAGAGAGGGAGGAAATGGCTAGATCGAGTGTTCAAATTTCTCTTGGATGGCTAGATGCACGTGCATGGTACCAATGGACTAAAGTTTTGAATAGAAATTATTTGTATGTTCTTCTCATGTTTTGGGGACAAAACATGTTTAAGGGGGCTAGAATGTAGTATACATAGGGGAGAATATGGGGTACAGAGGGAGGTACCTAAGGGAATAATTTAATGAATAATATAAGGATGATAAATAAATGAAACATAAATAACAAATAAAGTGGTTAACCTACATTATGAAAGGGACTACAAATAGTTATGAAATAATGTGATAAGCCCATGGAATTGGATGTATGGTATTTAGAGACCCATGGTAATTACCCATGGTATTGTATGTATGAAGCCTATATAGAGGCCAGAGACTCCCCATTGAGGAATGTCAAGTATTGTTTTATTGAAAAGCATATGGCTTGTAAATTTTTATCCTTCCTTAAAGAGTAGTTGTATGGTGATTCCCTAACTCAAGTGTTTTTCCATTAATAAAATATTTGAGTTCTATCAAAAAAATAAAAAAAATTAAATCTCCCCACTTTGGCCAAGAAATAGCTTTGATACCTCTTGTAGTTGATATAACTTGGAAATGATCTGAATTGGATCATTATATTTTTTTCATCCATCTTGATGCATTTTGAGTGGAAAAAATGGAGGAATCAGCTCATGGGACCACTTTTATCAGTGGGATACTGTTTGGCCAAATAGGGTCTGAAACCTTCCAGGAGTGTTTTGAGGCATCAAACGACATTTTTTGGGGGTAAAACTTTTCTGCTCCATTGTAGCACCCTTTCATGATATTATACACACAAATAACTTTCCAACAATGCAAGAAGCACGTCAATCAGATTCTGTAGTCAAAATTTATGCCACTCAAAAGTTGACCTTCCTATTTTCACACCTATAGTTTGGGAGAATACCATGTCAGCCCCCGTTGTTATAGATCCAAATATCACTCTTGGTATTTGTGATGTTTGATTTATGGCCTAGGGAAACCCCTCTTTCCAGACTTGGTCCAAATATTTAAAAAACAATGTTTTACTCCAAGTGCGTGACTTTTCCCTATATTAAATGCATGTACACGCTGGTCAGTACATACCAAACCTGCGTATATGTCTTAAAACACTTTAAAAAATTAAATTTCCTTAATTATGAGTGGAGATCACGGGTTTTACCTTTTTATTACCTATTAGTGCCCATGGCCCAACTGTTCCTAATTGTTTCCAAACTAAAAAACTACTTTGGGAGAAGTATAAAAAGACTTCAATGGAAAGGCCTTAAGGAGGAGAGAAAGTATAGAATTACTCAACTGAGATTATCCCCTGATCAACTCTGAAGATCCCTGCGCTTCAAGCACTTCCCCAAGTTAAGGAAACCCTGGTTTCCTTGAGAGTTGATATCCTTTCACTTGTTGGAGATATCCTAGTATTGGTTATGGAAGGAGCCTGTTGAAGACCAAGACTGGACAGACCTGGAGGATGGTTCCGCTTGGAGCTGGAAGAGGAAGACTCAAGTGAACTCTTTCTATGTTTTATTATAGTTATCTACAATTAAAAGAAACATTTTCTTGTCCCTGATATCAACTTTCTTCATGCATCTGATGTTATTGTTATGGTTTATATATGAATGGCTATTTCAATGTATAACTAACCATATACTTATATGTTATAAAGTTGATTTCATTATAATGATTTATCTATATGCTACTATGCATCTATGAATTGGTTGTTTTGCAGGTTCAAAGATCGTGAGGAGTTGTAGAGGGTTTAGATCCTGGCTGGAACAACCCGAATGAAGGACCCCCGAGGATGTACGTCCTCGCATAGTTCGTTCGTTTAGGCATTTTGCCTGAGTTATATGCTTGTTTCTTGCTGTAGATTACTCGTGTTCTGCTAGGGTTATGACCCAAAGCCCTAGGGGACTTTATCCCTTAACAGAATTGGTGACTCCACTGGGGACAACAATATTGTTGCTCTTAGTTTGGGTTATTTGGTGCGAATCAAGGCTCAACTTTCAGTTTTCTTACTGTGATTGTACTGTCTGCTCCTGTAGGAACTCAGACTTCAAGTCTGATCTATTTCATCAGCCCTCATTTTTTGTTTTTCTTGTAAACCTTTATATATGCACCTTTGTCGAGCTACAAAAGCATATACGTGCCATTTTCTCTAAATGAAACCGCGTATACGCGGGTTTCTTTTGGCTAAAGCGCGTGTACACGTAGCTGTGTAGAGACACAGTCGCGTATACATTTATTTTACATGGTTTTTTCAAGTCCTTTTATCTGGAAAGATTTGTTTCTTAGCCCATGTCCTTCTTGAGTGGTTGGTCCTTGTTTTCAAATTTTAGTTTTTCAATGAGCTTACTGTTTCGAGTTCTCTCCTGCTTTGAAGAGTTTTTGGTCTTGGTTTGCTTTATAGTGACTTTTATCATTTGTGTTTGAACACACAATGCTTCTTGTAAAGGTTCATGATTGTTTTGGTTTTCCGAAATAGAAGATTTCTTGCAATCTTTGTGTCAAACTTCATCTTTATGGTTTGCTTGCTTTGCTTCCCCTCAATTTTGCGGCCATTCACTTTTCTTGCTTTACGAAAGTTTCTTGTTGACGAATTTGAGAGCGTGTCTTTCCTAATTTCTTGATCAGTTTCTCAAAACTCTTTTTGCTGCTTTTGGATCGTTTAGTGCATCTTGAAGCACCTATTTTTTAAAGTTTTCATTTGTGTTGAATTGACAGCTTGCAAATTTTCCTTGTTGTTTGCCTTTGGTCTTTGAGTCTTTGGTAGCATTTTGAGTACTTTTGAAAAGTTGCTTTTATTGAGTTTTTGAAAAAGAAAAGTCCTTCAAAAAAATTGTTTTTGCTTTCTTTACCGAACTTGAGTTTGGTTTCTTTTGGTTTTTGAGAGTGATTTGGGATATGTTGGATTAGTCCTTGTTTTAAAAAGATTTTGTGTTCAAGATTTTGTATTCAAAACACTTAAAGTTGGCTTATAAACAAATTGCTTTCATTTCTTTTTTGGAGTAATCTAGAGTTTTGCATTATCATATACACCTTGCATTACGGTAGTTTTGCATCATTTAGAGCATCAAATAGTCTTTTTAGTTTTTGTGAGTGTGAAGTCTATTACAAGAAAAGAAAAGAAAAAGGTTTATTGCTTTAAAAGAAGTTTCTTAGAACCCAGTAGAAGTTGCTTTTCATCGAAGAACAAAGAAGTGCATTGCATATAAGTTAGTTTTTCATTAATTTCTTTTGCGTCAATGAACACCATTGGTTTCACTTCGATATTGTCCCTTTGACTCAAAACGAATAGCCACTTAAAATCAAGTGCTAATAAAATAAAATAGAACTTTTTATATTGTCAATAAGTACACCAATAAGTTTTAGGTTATTTATGGCCTTGGATTAGGCGAGAGGAGAGTAAACTCTCCAAGGCCACTCTAAATTGTCAAATGTAGAAGTTTGAATAATGACTGAAAATCCAATAGCATTAGGGAGACTAGGAAAGCTCTGTGACTAGGAGTTAAGCACGAGGGTTTTTGAAGATAAGGACGAGAGATACCCCCTCTCTTACTTGTAGGATCTTACCTCACGACTGTTCCGCACGGCTTCTGATACAAGTTGGTATCTCTAGTTGCCTATCCTAGGGATCTAAACAGGTGGCTGTGGATGGGAATCCTATGGCACCTAAGGTTAACATTGCATCACTTTCCGTAGTACTTCTGGAGGGCACCCTTGCGAAGCTTGGGGTCTTGCACCCTCAAAGATTGTTGTTTGGAGCTCATTGTAACTACCTCTAATACCTTCGCTAGTAGACCTGAGGTGCAATTACCCCAGTTTATTTTCGGAAGTCCCTTATTATTCACTTGCTTGTGTTTTGGTGTCCGGTCCTAATCACTTGGAGAAAAAATAATTCGAAGTTTTTTTGACTGCTGAATTTTCTAGGGACGTTTTTAGTGTCTGTTCTATGTTCCTAGTCGGCCTAGCTTTCAATTTTCTTGATTCTTTAAGTAGATCTTATTAAAAATTCAAAGTGGCTGACCCACCACTTAGACGGTCCCATAGACTTCATGGGCTTTCACCTGCAAGTCCAGAGCCTTCTCCTACAAGGCATAGGAGTGATACTGCTAGTGGGTTTCACCCAATGGAAGCTGGCGCATCAGAGATTGATCCTCCGCTTAGGGGCATTAGTGTACAAGATAGGACTGGTACTACCATAAAGCCAGAGAGGAACACCCCAGTTCTTTATCGAGTCCTCTTCCGGTCAGAAGATAATATTGAGGTAGAAGAACTCTCAGAGTTGTTTGCAACTCCAAATTCTCCTATGCCTTCTGATCATCTTGACATATTGTTATACATTGGGACTTTGACTGTTATGAAACTAGCTCAAGAAAAAGATAGAAAAGATAGATCAACGCCTTAAAATTCAGCCTCTTCGAGGGGGAAACCTCCTTTACATTACGTAAATGAACAATTCTTGGATGATTCAAATGAAAAAACCTCCTTTCTATATATAGGAGTCTAAGGAGTCACAAAAGCCAACCTAACAATAATAATATAAAGCCACAAAAGTAACAATAGAGGGATTTTATGGGGCACAGTAATAACAATATGGGGGCAATAGGGGCACAACAATATTAATAAGGGGTATAACTACAATAGTAATGGGGTAATCACTAGTATTATAGGGACCCAACATTGACACATAGACCTTCAAGTCCAGGTCCACACACACACATCCCTTCGATGACCACTGCTGGAAGCATGGCATCCACCACGAGTGCTACAAGTATGCAGACTCCTATATCAGTACAAGGGGGAGGAAATATTTCCATCCCTTCTACATCTTTATTTGGGTCTACTACCAGCACATCCTTGTTTGGGTCTACTTCCATTCCATCAACAAGTGGAAGTTCCCAAGTGCATGCATCCAGTTTTGGATTCTTCCCTTATGGAATGCACTCTCAGGGTATTCCTTCAGCTCCGTTTAATGTACCATTAACTACCTCCACATCCATGATGAGTGGATCAACTTATTTTCAGGGTTTTCCTTTTGGAAGTGGTCATATACCACATTCCAATCCAATGGTAGGATCTATGCCCTTTTCTTTCACGAGTCAAGGCAGCAATCCCTTTCAGGGTTGGACTAATCCTATGGTTAGTGGCACAGGAGCTGGGAATCCATTTTTTGGCCAACAAGGGAGTGTGTCATATTCCTCATCCAATTCGTTTCGAATTTTTCCACCCTTAGCTAGTGCTTAGAATCATTATCAGGGGCTATAAGCTCCTTACAATAATTCGTTAGGGGGAAACTTCGTCGGTTACAGAGTTTTTTCGGCTGGAGTTGGTCAAACTATGAGTTTTGCTGGACCACAAGGGTCACCTTTTGGTTCAGTAAGTTCTACCAGTTACTTTGGGCAGCCTGGTTCCTTTCAAAATCTAGGCCATTCTTTTCATAACTCTGGGGACCCCACCCAATCTGGGTGGAATCCCCAAGGTCCTCCGAGACTTCCTTTTCTGGCAACGCTTAATCTGCCAGATCTGACTAAGTTGACGAATGATCCAATCAGATACAATCCGGCTTGGCCTCCGGTCCCAACCAAACTTCCATCGGATATTCCAAAATTTGAAGGGAAGAGTGGTGAAGACCCAGTCAACCATGTAACCACATTCCATTTATGGTGCTCATTGAACTCCCTCATCGATGATTCGATTAGGTTGAGACTATTTCAATGGACCTTAACTGGCAATGTGGCTAAGTGGTATATAGAATTTCCAAGGGGAACCTTTACGTCTTTCACCAATTTGGCTAATATTTTTTTAAACCATTTTTAGTTGCCTGTCTGTTACAAAGCCGAAACTGAACTTCTGGCCAATTTTCATTAGGACATGGCTACTCACATTTCCAATCATATCCAGGAATGGAGACAGAGAAAGAGGCTCATTAAAGCCGAAATTCAACTTGAATTCTGTCTCGAATGGTTTTTTAAATCATTACAACTCGAGATCTCCATGGATGTTTCTATGTCTGGAGTTTATTCTGAAGAGAAAGCTATATTTCACACCTAGCAATTAGAACTAATTTATTCTCAGCCTAGGACTCTTCAAAAAATCTTGCTTTATGCTCCTAGATCCATAGTTGATATAGCCAAAACGAAGCCATTCCCACATGCTGATGGTATTGTTGGATCGATTGATGCAAATGTGGTGAACCTTTTGAACGAATTGCAACAGTTGTCTCTACAAACTGCTTCTCCCAATTAGGTTGCATCATCTACTCCTTCACCTTCCCAACCCTCTTTCGTTAATGTCGTTCAATCTTCTAACCCCAAAGGGAATCAAAGCTCTGATGGGAAGAATAAGGGATGAGGTAAAAAGAAGAATCGGGATGGGAAGGGTAATGCGAACAAACCCAGCAATGGTGCTAGTGAGGGTGGAAAGCAGTCTAAGAAGAAAGTTAAGTTTCCATGCAAGTTATGCAATGGAGACCATTTGACTCATCTCTACCCAAAAATTCAAGATGCTCAGCGCTCGTTAGTGCAACAAGTGACTTCTAGCTCTCAAGCTGTGTTAACCAACCCTTTTCCCCAAGGGTAGCAGCTACTTGCTGGTGCGAACTCAAATCCTAGTACCTCTGCAGGGGGCAACCAAGAAGGGGACAATTCCTCAAATGTTTTCATGATGGGTTCTCATGTTAGTGTGGCCACATGGTCACGTGATTATGGTGAAGCTAAAACATCCAAGGATAAATCTTCTCTCGGAACTACGGATCCACTTCACATTGAGTGACCCTCTGTCGAGTCTATACCTCGGATAACGAAAGGTTCTGCCAAACGCATGAATATTAACCCTAATTCTAGGGTAGCCTAGAACTACTCCATCATAGAAGATCTGGCTCAAAGTCCATGCACTATGTCTGCTTTAGAGGTACTCCAGTCGTGTCCAGCTCAACGAAGTGCTTTGATTTCGGCAATAGGGGTAGTTGATCCAAATAATTCTTTAGTGCTCACTTTTGACATGCTCAATGTCAAAAAGGGACTTCCCATCATATGGCTTTTCAAATAAAGTCTACTTACTGCAAAACTAATATTTTTCAAACAGTTGTAGATGAGGGAGCTTCCACATGCATAATGTCTATGTCATGTTGGAAGGCCATTGGATCACCTTCGACTGTTCCTTCACACACCCTCTTGATAGCATTTGATAGGCATTCTCATAGGCCAGATGGGATTATCCTGGGCATTCCTATATGTGTTGGGGTAAAGTTCGTTAATATCGAAGTAGAAATCATTGACGCTAACCTAAACTACAATCTCCTCTTAGGAAGGAATTGGATTTATGAAATGGATGTTGTAGTTTCGACTCTGTTTCGAGTCATTTGCTTTCCTCATGAAGGGAAAATTGTTAAGGTTGATCAATTGGATTATTCTCTAGCTGATCCTTGAGCAACTTCAAATTCTACTATTCCGTTAGTAGATAACCCCCATCAACCTATCGAGAATATAGGAGTTGGGATGTGTTCTTCATTGATGGGTACATTTGATCTTCCCTCTCCTATCGCTAGAATAAATGTCATCTCATCTTCCAAAGAGTCTTCATGAAAATAGTTCCTGCAAACTTGTTATTTTTTAGACCCTTGGAACTTGCCTTCACCTATGACCACTTTAGATGAAGGACAAGTTGGTGGAATGGCATTTCCTATGTCTACAGTAGAGCTTAGATATCAGTATATTGTCAACTCTGCAAATAACCATCCTACTTCTTTTTCAGAGGAAGACTTAGATGGTGATGTGGCCCCAGCTTGGACACTTGAGTCTACTTCTGCTATGGACTGCTTAGATACGGTTTTAAGATCTGAAGAAGCAATCTTAGAAGAAATGACAGGTGTAGATCGACCTTAGGAAGATTTGCACCATCGTTCATATTTTCTTCCCCATTGCAGGAAGTCGTATCTAGGTTCTCCAATCTACTTACTAGAAATGTTTGTACGGTCTCAAATCCTTTGGCTCCAGCACACGTCCATGCTGAAGGTAATATGTCAGTCATTTCAAAAACCATACCTTTAAACATCTATAGGAACCCTACTATGATAGAAAATGTCTTCATCAGAGTCGAGTGTTCCCCTAAGGAAATTCAAATTTATACTGACCTTTTTAAAGAGCTTCGCGATGTATTTTCTTGGTCTTATGAAGAAATGTCTGGTATTGATCCATCCATCATTCAACATGAGATCAAGACGTATGAAAATGCTAAGTCGATTCGTCAGAAGCTTCGGTCGGTCAAGCCTAGGAAAGCAGCAACTATTAAAGCTGAAGTAGAAAAGCTGCTCAATGTGGGTTTTATATCCCTGTTCCTCTAACGGATTGGGTTTCTAATCCAGTCCGGTTGATAAAAATCAAGGAACAATCCGCGTATACATTGACTTTAGGGATTTGAATAAATCTTGTCTGAAAGATAATTACCCCACACCATTTATTAATCAGATAGTTGACGAATGTGCGGGTAATGAGATTTTCTCCTTCATGGACGAATTCTTCGGTTATAATCAGATCTCTATTTGTCCTGAAGATCAGCATAAGACAACTTTCGTATGTCCCTGGGGTACCTTTGCATACAAAAAGATGCCTTTTGGTCTTAAAAATGCAAGAGCTACCTTTCAGCGGGCCATGTCATACGCTTTTCATGACATCAAGCATATCATTGAAGCATACTTGGACTATTTAGCTGCTCGTTCTTGAAAGAGAATCGATCATCCTAGTCACCTTCGATTGGTTTTTGATAGATGTTGATTTTACAAAATCCGGTTGAATCCAAACAAGTACGTTTTTGTGGTTACATCTAGTAAGTTGTTAGGGTTCATTGTGTCAACTGAAGGGATTTGAGTTGATCCCTTCAAGGTAGAGGAAATAATTCAGTTGCCTCCCCCGTCTTCCATCCGACAACTTCAAAGTTTTCAGGGGAAGGAAAATTTCTTAAGATGGTTTATAGCAAATTATGCTAAAATAACCAAAGGATTTATGCATTTGCCAAGGAGAGGAGTTCCATTTGTATGGGATGACTTTTCACAATGATCTTTTGATGCCTTGAAGTAGGTATTAGTCTCTACCCCGCTTTTGAGTCCACTAGATTATGGTAGATATTTCCTTTAATATCTTGCAGCTGCAGAATCAACCATAGGTATGATTCTTTTTCAGGAATATGATGCTCTTGTAGAGCATGTGATTTACTACTTGAGTCGAGGCTTGGTAGGTCCTGAACTACGCTATTCTCTGGTTGTGAAATTGGCCTTGGTAGCTGTCCATGCTACCCGATAGCTTCACCATTATATTTTTCTATGCAAAACATTTGTCTTAGAAGCATTCAATCCTTTCCAATTTTTCCTCAGTAGGCGAGTGATTGGGGGTAAATATAATTGATGGATTGTTATTTTACAAGAATTCGATCTCGTGTTCTTGTCCGCCAAGTCTAAGAAATCATTGGTTTTTGTGGAGTTGATTTCCGAGTTTCCTTGTGGAGAAGATACTATTTATGAGGAGAGTTTTTCTGACGAACATTTATTCCTCATCTCTTCACAAGGCCCCTAGTATGGATATATCATTATCTATCTCCAGACTTCGATGTTCCCCCCTGCTTTCTCTAAGGATGAACGTAAAAAATTACATCACCTAGCTAAGAACTATGTCACCGTTGGGGACACATTATATCGCCGAGGGGTTGATTCAATCCTTAGGCATTCTTTAACCTTAGAGGAATTAGAGTTTGTGCTTAATGATTGCCACAATGGAGCTTGTGGTGGTCATCTTTTAGGGCTTTCTATAGCCCAAAAAATCTTATGTGTCAGCTACTTTTGGCCTCCTCTTTTCAAAGATTGTGTTGAAGCGGTCAAACGTTGCCACCCTTGTCAAGTCTATACTCGGAAGATGTGTGCACATTCAACTCCTCTTTTACATGTTGTCACTGTCGGCCCTTTTAAAAAGTGGGGTATTGACTTTACTACTTGTAATCTGCCTTCAGCAATGAATCACAAGTACAGTATAGTGGACGTAGACTACTTCACGAAGTGGGCTGAGGCCATGCCCACTTATAAAAATGATAGTGAAACAACGGAATTGTTCCTCTTCAATCAGATTATATCACGGTTCGGTATCTCGAGAGAGATTGTCACTGACCATGGCAGTCATTTCCAGAACCAACTGATGTCCGAATTGGCTTTTAAATTGGGTTTTTAGTAGGAGCATTCATATCTGTTTTATCCTCATGTCAATGGACAGGTCGAGGCTGTGAATAAATCCTTTAAGATGATCCTGCAAAGGACAGTAGACAAAAATCGTTCTAATTGGCATATCATGTTGTATCCGGCTCTTTGGGCATACTGAACCTCGGTAAATATTGCCACTGTCTTACACCTTTTCAGTTAGTTTACAGGCTGGAAGATATTTTTCCTATTGAGTGCAAAATTCCATCCCTTAAGCTGGCTGTTGAGATCCTTCCAGAGACCTCTAGTATCGAAGAGTGCCTCCTTCATTTGGAATATCTTGATGAGAAGTGTCGAGATGCTGCCATAATTAATGAGGCTCATAAGAAAAAGTTTAAAACTCAATATGATAAAGTTGTCCATCCTCGAGTCTTTTTTAAAGGTGACCTTGTCTTGGTTTATAATCAATATAAATATGCCTTTGGGGTAGGCAAATTCAAGTCTATGGGGTACGGTCCCTTTATAGTGAAATGAGTTTTAGAAAAAGGGGCTTATGAATTAGTTGAATTTGAAGGGAACAAGTTGGCGAAGCCCCGAAACGGGCTCTACCTCAAGAAGTACTTTGCTCAGGTTTCAGCCAAGCAATGGCTTCTTTGTGTATTTTGTATTTTTGTACATGTCTTATCAGGAGTTTTTTTATATCAACACTTTTTGATCTGCTTTGGTAGGTGTTGATGGATGACTTGGTCTATTTCGAATTCGCTGATGGTGCTAGTAGGCACACTCGGAACCTCGCTTCCACAACTTGGGTGATTTATTATCCAACTAGTCAGTTGATGGTGTCAAGGAGAGTATGTATTGGTCCTGCATCAAATAATATGGCCGAGTATACTGCCATCATTAATTTACTATCCGAAGATGTTTCTTATGGAATCGCTTCATTAGTAGTGTATCTTGATTCACAACTGGTAGTGTCACAATTAAATAACATTTATTGGGTTTGGGATCCTTATTTATATCGCCAATATTTGAGAGTGAGGGTGTTGCAAAGATCATTTGTTTATATTACTTATTTTCACATTCCACAATCTGACAATTCATTAGTAGATTCTATCGCTAATCAAACTTTAGATTGGCACATCATTCATTCATCAAGATAAAATAAACATAAAAAAGTTGGAACTGTTTATATATATATATATATATATATATATATATATATATATAGAAATATATATCATAAAACTGCCCGTGTGTACATAAAGTGTGTCAAAAACAATATACAAGATCGGGACTAAAATTCCCATAATCATGTCTAGTCTATCTATGACCTGGCTCAGGATGAGTGGCTAAGTATGTGACTATAGCATTAGCCACATGTCGAAGAGTGCGAACCTAGTCTCATGGCACTCCTTCCATGTGGCGCTGCATATCCTCAGGTAGGTCTTCTATGGCCACCATCAGTACCCAGTGAGTCAATCTCACCAAGTTTCGTTGGACTGTGTATAAGACCCTCTTTGTCTCTACAGCCACCTCTTCGGTACCTCTACTGCGACGTTCGTGCCATGGAAATCCATCTGGTCATACCGGACCTACATCTAGAACATGATCATTATATAAGTCATTTAATCCCATCAAAATATCTTTAAGTTCTTTTTCATATTTGAAAAACATAAAAAATCATAAAAACTGATAAAACTTTAAAAATAGTTACCTGTCTCTCCCCATGCTGTGTCTGGTGCCAACGCCAAATTCGGATCTCCCCTGAAATCGATGCTAGCATAGGGATAGTCATCCACAGCGATGATTTGCTGCTCCCACCAGGAGAAGAAATCATCATCAAAAGCAGTCCTTGATATGTCTCCGCCTCCAAGGCATTTCATCAGGTTGGCCCACCTACCCATCTGAGGATCTTGAGGGCTACTGATAGGAACTGATACTCTGGGACATAACCTTGGAGCCTTCTTTAAGAAGAAGGAGCAAAAAATGGTCCCATATCGGAAGTTTTTGGTTTGTCCTTTTTCAATGGAAGATAACTGGCTCTTCATATTGGTAAGAAGAGGTGTACACCAGTCAAACATAGTAGTGAGACAATCTAGATCCAAGCTCATGGATAGTTGTGATGCTTGGTGCAATGAGGCTAATCTGTTTATCCTGGCTATGGTGAATAGTATGATCCTCAGGGACAAACTCTCTACATGTTTGATTGGAATTTGGCTTCCAATCTTCTTTGGATGCCTCGGACAATATATGTGTACGTAGTCTTCTACTGAAAGACTACCTCGTGATCAGCCTGTCAAATGTACAACTTCTCCTCTCTGGGAGAGGCCAGTGATAAAGTAAATATCTTCTACCTTTATCCTCAAAGGCATTTGATCAATCATAAATGCATCATCTTTGATACTCCAATAGTGGATTAACATTTCAAGCAAGCGGGTGTTTGCCTTCATATTTGGCATTTTGAAAAATTTTAATAAACCGCATCCCCTCAATGCATCTAAGGCCTATTGATCATTCATAACCTCATCATCAACAATAGCATGCTCCCTTTCCCTCCAGGTGATTGTCATGCTGAAAGAAAATCAAATTTCAACTGTTAGTTTTTTTGGTTTGTTTCAATTTCAAACCACGTATACGCGGGTCCATTTCATACACAATCGCGTGTAGGGCCTACGTATAGGTGGGTTTCATATAACCAACCCGCGTATATGCCACGTTGAAATTTTTAACATAATTTCCAATGGTAAAACCTCAATTAAAATTTCTAAAAACAATCACAAATGAATGCAAGCTAGATTTGGGGGTTCCTTGATGATTTTGAGCCAATTTGAACGGTCGAATTCTTTGGGGGGGAAAGTTTGCTTCTTTTTCTCCATAGATTTTCCTCTCAATACAAATAGTAACAATAGTGAGTCAAAAAGTCATTTTATAAGCTTTGAAAATGTCAAATTTTTTTCAAAACTTGATTTTTTTCGTCTCATGAATCTTTTAATTTGTGAGCTTGGATTGTTGGGAATAGGTTGCTTTTTCAGGACTTTTTGGATTCTTCTTCGGAGATTTCTCATCGGTTCCATGACTGCTAACCCATCATGGCAAGTATCATTTACTCATTGGCATATAGGTTAGGGAAGCCATTTTTCTGTTTCATTTTGCATACTAGCCTCCATTTGTCGATACACTTGCCATAGGGTCGATCCCATCGTGTTATGGTTCGTAAACCATCTTCACTCACCGAATTTTTAAATCATGACATGATGGTAGAGCCATCCTTTTCATGGGCATTGTAGTTAGCACCTCACTGACATTGGTTGCCCATGCTGCTTCATTGAGTAGGCTCGGGAGTCCTCTCTAGTCCCGCCATGACTTGTGTGTTGAAGACTCATTCCTCTTTGCTTCTTCATTTCATTCTGGCCTTATACTCTAGAGGCTCCTTTGTGTTGAGTTGTACTACTGCATTGCATTTTGACCATTTTTAACTTTTGGCCTTTGAGCGGGCTTCACTTGGACTCGTGTTTAACCCACTTTTGAGCATGATGTCTGCAAAATAAAACTTGCAATCCCTTAGCTTCTGCAACTTGACACACCCTGAGACCCATGGAAGGAACATGCCTTTGAATGTCCTTGACCAATTTCACCTCCATGCATTGAGCATAGGATTGATGAGACCCGTGGAAGGAACATGCCTTTGAGTGTCCTTGACCAATTTCACCTCCATGCATTGAGCATAGGATTGTTCCTATCCTAGGAATTAGATCATCTATTTCATTGACACTCGTTCTGTCCACTGTACTATAGCATTCTTTTATTATTTTTCAAGCTTAAAGAAAAAGACAAAAGAAATTATATATTCCAAAAAGAGTAGGAACGAGACAA
This sequence comes from Pinus tabuliformis, assembly GCA_031772625.1. NCBI lineage: Eukaryota > Viridiplantae > Streptophyta > Pinopsida > Pinales > Pinaceae > Pinus > Pinus tabuliformis. The sequence continues at coordinate 1,753,672,810 of CM062816.1, read as the reverse complement.
CATTTCCATTTATTGTTGGCAGCTAGAGTCAGTCGTGTTCCCTTGAACAAAGCATTCAATCAAAGTATCTCCTCCATTTGGGTGGGATTTATCTTGACTTAGGTATGCTTTAACCTTGTTATTGAGTCAATTCTCCTCCGATTGGTTACCTCTTCTGATCATATGGAGAGTTTGTTCATGCCTCCTGCATGACGAGCTTATACAGAGTTATCATATGTTACAACAGTCATCATTTGATTCATGCTTTTTTTCAAGGGAAGTAAGCCTGAGTCGGCCTCTCTGCAGTGTCTCTTGACCTATTTTCAGTCAACCATCCCTGGTTGTCAGTATCTTGTTTGGCATCACATTAGTGATATTGGTCCTTTACTCGTGCCGGTTTGACAAGGTCTCCATTGACTTCTTGCTGGCAAGTCTTGTCCTTATCGACGACGACATCTTTCTCTGAGGACAGGCCTAGAGCTACACCCTGGCCCTATTTCCATTATTGATAGGTCACCTTGTGCTTAGCATCGATATGTATCATGGGTATTTGACTGAGTGGTTTCCATTGTGTTCGATATCAGCTTTCATTATCACACATTGGGATTCGTGCAGTACCTTGGTTTCCATTTGACCCTATTGGTGGATACCTTGCCTCTATGTCAGCTTTCATTATTGGTTGGTTTAGAGGGTTTCTATCATACACTAGCTACATCTTGTGTACACTAGAAATGTGCTTCGGTCGGGTTACTACATCTTTTTTCGTCCAATTCCTTCCACATTATTTGCCTGCGGGTTATACACACACTAGATATAGGAAGGATGCCTTAATTCCTTCCTTCTAGCGGATCTTTCCCTATCGACTATGACTCATTGCTCTGGGGCAAAGGTCTAGAGTCCATTTGGCAATACCTTGGGGTTTGCAGTCATCAGTGGCAGATCCTTCGCTATCAACAGTGGGAAACCATCATTGTTTGCTAATTGATAGATTCTTCCACATGTTCGACTTCAGATCATCTATTCACACTTGTTAGATTGCATAGGGTACCTTCACTCTCATTATCATTTTGAGTGAGTAGTCTTGTGTTTGTTAACTTTATACATCAATGACCAGTAATCAAACGATTTCTCACATGGTTGAATTCAGTTCATTTATTCCCATTATGTACCATGACAGTCGGTGAAGACCTCAGGTTGCATCAACATTTTTTTGGTTCACTTGTCAGTTTCTCCTGCTGCTACTAGTTGATGCAATTCCACATTATATGTTGCAGTCCTTCACAACAACATTCTATATGCTGGAATATGAGTTGCGATGTAGTATCATCTTATTCCATCATGTTCATTTGGTACTATTGGGATCAGTTTTTGACAACAGTGATCAGCTTCATCCTTCAGCTTCGTTGATCATCTTCTTATATGTGATATTTAGACATGTACTTGTTCGATCATGATCAGATGATCCATTATGTACTTCCAATTCTTTATACTTAGTGGATCTGATTGTACTTGATATGCGGACATGCTCTAATTTCTCTGAGCATGGGTATGCTCACCTCAGACAGTTGTTTCTTTCTAATCTTCTTTTCTAGCTTGGCAGGCTAAAATCTGGTGAAGTCCTTCTCAATTTTTTGACAGGTTTCCTTTCAGCGTACTTAATACATTTCAGCCATCATGTACCCCTCCTGACCTTATATATTGGGGGCATCTGTTATAGCTCCAAATATTACTCTTGGTATTTGTGATGCTTGATTTATGGCCTAGGGAAACCCCTCCTTCTAGTCTTAGTCCAAATATTTAAAAAACAGTGTTTTACTCCCTGTACACAACTTTGCCTTGTATTAAACACGTGTACACACGGGTCAGTATATACCCAACACGCATATATGTATTAAAACACTTTAAAACGTTAAATTTCCTTAATTATGGGCGGATATCATGGGTTTTACCTGTTGATTACCTATTAGTGCCTATGGCCCAACTGTTCCCAACTGTTTCCCAGCTAAAAAACTACTTTGGGAGAAGTATAAAAAGACTTCAATGGGAAGGCATTAAGGAGGAGAGAAAGTATAGAATTACTCTGCTGAGATTATCCCCTGATCAAGTCTGAAGATCCCTGTGCTTCAAGCACTTCCCCAAGTTCAGGAAACCCTTGTTTCCTTGAGAGTTGATATCCTTTCACTTGTTGGAGATATCCTAGTATTGGTTATGGAAGGAGCCTGTTGAAGAACGAGACTGGATGGACCTGGAGGATGGTTCCGCTTGGAGGTGGAATAGGAAGACTCAGGTGAACTTTTTCTATGTTTTATTATAGTTATCTGCAATAAAAAAGAAACATTGTCTTGTCCTTGATATCAAATTTGTTCATGCATATGATCTTATTGTTATGGTTTATATATGAATGGCTATTTCAATGTATAACTAACCATCTACTTATATGTTATAAAGTTGATTTCATTATAATGCTTTATCTATGTGCTGCTATGCGTCTTTGAATTAATTGTTTTGTAGGTTCAAAGATCATGCGGAGTTGCAGAGGGTTTGGACCCTGGCTGGAACTACCTGAACGAAGGACCCCCGGGTATGTACATCCTCACATAGTTCATTCGTTTAAGCATTTTTCTTGAGTTATATGCTTGTTTCTTGCTGTATATTACTCCTGCTCTGCTAGGGTTCTGACCCAAAGCCCTAGGGGACTTTATCCCTTAACACCCATTATTTATGGAAAAGGGGCTAGCCACATGTTTGTGATGTAAAATACTTTATAAGAGTCTATTTTGTAGCTCTAGTTAAGAGTTTATGTAGTCAAACTTAACCACTAGTAGGCTATCAGGCTGTGTTGTAACCAGTGCACTAGGAGGAAGAGGAATTCCACTATTTCGAGATAATTTTGTTCCATAGTTGAGAAAAAATTGACATGAGAGATAGGAGGTAGAGCACACATAGAGGATCTATCACTATAACAGCCCATGGGCCACATACATTACTTCTTTGTACATGTAGCCATATTTCTAGACAGAGAAAGAGAGCGGAGCGAACTCACCTTCCAATTGACTTTTCTCCAAAATGGGTTTCCCAAAGAGCATACCTTGTGTCTTGTGTGTGTGGATGCCTTTTTTTTCGTTTTATACTTTTTTGCATAATTTCCATTCGCATGCATGCACTAATTACAGTTAAATCCTCAGATATTAAAGTTTAATAAAGTATAATAATGTAAAATTTCTGTATTTTAATATATTATTATCATATCTGTTGTGACGAATTGTCCAGTGGAATATCCACGACAGTTTACGGATCATAAAATATATATCAAAGGAAACTATTCCTAATAAATCAGACAAGAGATGATAGAACTAAAATATTTTACTGATGGAACAACCCTTGAGGTAGGCACAGGTGCTTCACTCAATGAACCTTTGACACATCATGTGCATTCATTGCATACTAAACAACACCCCTGATTTGACTACATATTGGAAAATGCCTCTAAAAATCACATTATTTAACACCCTACCAATATGAACCCACTACACCTTCCCAATTTAAAAAACCCATAATTTCGCTAAATATTGTAGGTATCCATTTTTTCATTAACATATTTTATAACCCTTTATATTTTTTCATTAACTTTAAGCTCCATTTTTTATACCTACCAACATAAAAATCCTTTACCGCCTTATAAACACCAATATATTATGTCATTTTTCATCAAATATATCCCCCAATATGAATGCACGTGGTATGATATTTCAACCCTAGTGAATCCCACGTGGAGGTAGGGAAACACCATTCAACTAATCCTTAAGGAAGGAGAACACACCACAATCCATATGCTCGTCAATACAACAATACTTGACATTCCTCAATGGGGAGTCTCTGGCCTCTATATAGGCTTCGTACATACAATACCATGGGTAATTACCATGAGTCTCTAAATAACATCGATCCAATATGATGGAATTATCACATTATTTCCTAGCCACTTATGGTCCCTTGCATAATGTAGGTTAACCACTTTATTTATTAATTATGGCCCATTTATTTATCATCCTTGTATTATTCATTACATTATTCCCTTAGGTGCCTGCCTCTGTACCCCATATTACCCCCCTAGGTATACTACACCTATGTAGACATGATCACTATACGTATGATCTTCTAAATATGATAACTATATGTTGACTATGCTCCCCCCGAACATATGATGAACTATATGAAGATATACAAGATTTGATGACTCAACCAAATATGACTTTTCCTATGACTAATGACTCCATGATTACATCAATCACCCAACATAGTGGGGTTACATTTTTGACTCAAAATTATATCATTTTCCCATAATATTGGGATTACATACATAAATGACTTGAACCCAATAGCCCATATATGACTAAATTTTAAAATTATTTACAACATGGGTCTTTACCTGGACCTTTACATCAAAGGACAATTATGACATATATAACCAAAACCAAGTCCTCGACAATGAAATTGTAAGATCATAATAATCAACAAAAACCACCATATAGCATATAGGAACCCGCAGCATGAATATTTGATAGTAGCATCATAGAATAAAAATGAACATCCTCCTCATCAAGAAGTAAGATAGGGAAATGGAGCATCAAACTCTTCAGCATCATCAACATGGTACACAGTATGCAATGATTCTAAGCATCACCAAGTAAATTAAGCAAACACTAACCAATCATCAACACTGGTAACATAAAAAAAATACTCCTCATCAAGCATGTCAATAGATAAACTTTATCATTTAGAATCCATGCATCATTGGTCAACAACATATAAATCTCCAATAGTAATGGTAGAAATATCTAGACATTAGCAAATATATGCAACAAGACATGCTTATGAAACCATAATGCCAACAAGGGACTTTAGGGTTATAATAGTTTCTCCCCCTGAACCAACAGACTGCAACAAACCAATGTCAAAAACAGAATACCAAACATGAAATGGTGAATGCATATAGGAGGCTCCCCCTGAATCTGTGCCATTTTTTTCAATCACAGAGATGTATACGTGTCTTTCCAAAGCAGAAACCATGTACATACACAACTGCCCTTTACATCATCCGTATACATAAAGTAAACTATAGTAATTTTTAGTCACAACTTCTCGTGAACATGAAATATCTATTATAATAATTAGCAGAATGATGAAGTAGGAATCATACCTAATTTCTATTTGAGATATTCAAAGGAATCACTTGGAAGTGGCTTTGTAAATATATTTGCAACTTGTTCCTTTGAAGCAACATACGCTAGTTTTACCTTTTGTTCAAGCACCCGTTCTCTCAGAAATTGATACTTGATTGAAATGTGCTTGGTTTTTAAGTGCATGACAAGATTCTTAGAGATACTTATGACACTAGTATTATCACAGAGAATAGGTATAGGTTGAGGACAAGTTACTTGAATGTCTTGCAATGTTTGGATCATCCATAGAAGTTGAGTACAACAAGATGCAACAACAACATATTCTGCCTTAGCAGTAGATAAAGCGATGGAGCTTTGTTTCTTCTTGAACCATGAAACCAAGTGGGGTCCCAAATAAAATTCTCCTCCACTATTACTCTTTCAATCATCAAAATTACCTAATCAATCTGCAACTGTGTAAGAATCAAGTGAAAAATATGCATTTTTCGGGTACCATAGACCAAAATCTTGAGTACCTAGTAGATGCTTGAATATTCTCTTAACTTCCTAGACATGAGTTTCCTTAGGATTTGCTTGTAATCATCTGACAATTCCAACTGCATGCATAATGTACGGTTTTGTAACTATAAGGTAGAGTAAGCTACCAATCATAGATCAATATTTTGGTTGATTGACTGAGGGAGAATCATCATTTTGGCTAAGATTGCATATTGTTACCATTGGTGTGCATACTGGCTTACAGTATTCCATTCCATATTTCTTCAAAACCTATTTGAGGTACTTGGTTTGAGAAAGAAATATACCATTCTAAGTTTATTGAACTTGAAGACCAAGAAAGTATGTTAGTTCACCAAGTAGATACATTTCAAATTCTTGTTGCATAACCGATGTGAATCCTTGACTCATAGATTCTCCATTGCTTCCAAATATGATGTCACTACATCAAGAACAACTATAAAAAGTTTATCTTTATCAATTTTCATATATAGGTTGCTATCTACAGACCCCTTTTCGAATCCTTGTTCATGAAGGTACCTATCAAGATGATAATACCATGCACAAGGAGCTTGTTTTAACCCATACAATGCCTTCTTAAGTTTGCACACAATATTTTTATCATTTCCAATAATGAACCCTTCAGGTTGTTTAATATAGACTTATTCTTCTAGATCCCCATTTAAGAATGCAGATTTAACATCCATTTGAGATATTTTAATGTTATGAAAACTTGAAAATCCGAGAAACATTCTTATGGCTTCAAGTCTAGCTATAGGTGCATTTTTTCTTTAAAATCTATCCCTTCTTGTTAAGCATAGCCTTTGCATACAAGTCTTGCTTTGTTTCAAATTACTTCTCCATTTTCATTCAATTTGTTCTTGAACACCCGTTTTGTCCCAATAACATTTCTATCATGGGGAATCGATACTAATTCCCATGTATGGTTCTTTTATTTTTGATATTGTTATTCATTCATTTCTTTGAACAAACATTCATCTTTGCTTTCTTGATTCACATTTCTAGGTTCAATTGTGGATATTAAGGCTAAGTAACTAGAAGTGCCAACAAGAGTTCTTCTAGTTTGTATTCCTGCTTCCTTTTCACCTATAATTTGGGATTCAATATGATTTTTATGAACATACCTTGAAGGAATCCTTTCTGAAGTATCTTTATTTTCATTTCCTTCTTCTGATGTTTCTCTATTTCCTTCTCCTACAACATTTTTGGCTTGTAGTAGGGAAAGGTTCATCATCTTCTGGTGCTTCTCTTTCTATACCTGTGGATATTTCATCAATCACATCATCTATGCATTCAACAATATTTTGAAGCCTTTTATTATAGCATTTATATCCATTTCTTATAGAAGAGTATCCAAGAAGGATTCCTTCATCAACTATACATTCGAACTTTCCAAGCTTATCATCGTTTTTATTTATGTAACATTTTATTCAAAAAATTCTAAATTGTTTGATAGTTTCAATCTTACAAAACCATAGTTCATGTGGAGTTTTATCACTATTTACTCGAACATGAGCTTTTTAAAGTATTTTCACGATTGTATGTGTTGCTTCCCCCTAGAAGGTATGAGGTGTTCCTAACTCATCAAGCATGGAACATGCCATTTGTTGGATTGTTCTATTCATTCTTTCCTCTACTCTATTTTTTTGAGGAGTCTTAGCTATAGAAAACTATCTTTTGATGCCATGATGTTCACAGAAATTGAAAAACTCATCTGAAATAAACTCTCCTCCTTTATCAGATCAAAGACATTTGAGTTTAAAATATAACTCACATTTTACCAAAGCCTTGAATACTTTACATTTATTAAATACTTCATCTTTATGTTTTAGTAAGCCAATCCAACATATTATTGTAAAATCATCAATGAATAATATGAAGTATTGTTCACCATGAGGATACTTCTTTCTCATGAAACCACATAAATGAGTATGAATACATTTAAGTGGCTTACTTGAAGTCCCTTCTTTAGCATGAAACTGAACTATGGTTTTATTACCAAATTGACATGATTTGTAGATGTTATTTTTAGGTGGAGAGATGTTGGGGAAGTCATGAAATGCTCCCATTCTGCTTGATTTGTATAATTGAGAAAAGCTAAGGTGTCCCAACCTTTTTCACCAAAGCCAAATTTATTCATATTTTCTTAATTTACAATGTTCTTAGCTACCTTCCAAGACATAGACATTGCCAGGAGTTCTTGTTCCCTTTATTATGATCTCACTTTTGTCCGGATTTCTTGCCACACAATTCTTTGATTTGAAAACAACTTCATCCCCTTGGTCACACATTTGACTAACACTTAACAACTTATGTCTTAATCCATCAACAAATAAAAAAGTCCCATCCTTGAACTTTTTCTTTAACAACACGGTTCCTTTCCCTTTGATAGCAAGGGGTGAGTTATTACCAAAAGTTGCATTATTTTATTTCTTTATTTCATTAAAATAAATAACTTATCTTTGTCACCTATCATATGTGTCAAACATCCGATGTCAATGTACTAAATTGTTTTTTGATCTCTTGCATAAAAATCTAGGCCACAAATTTTAGAGTCTATAGTTTTCTTTTTACATACCTTGGGTGTTATTATCTTCTTTTCATGTTGTTAAGATGGTCCCATTTTGCTTCTGCATTTAGTTTCTTTATGACCAAATTTATTACAAAGATAACATTCAATTTCATCTTGAAGAGGTGAGAAAACATTATAAGAATATTTATTTTTCCCGATCTTATTCTTTTTATTTCTTTCTTCTCTAGTCATAATAGTTTTATAAGCAACAATTTGAACAACTTTGTGACCAAAATTGTGACAAGTGAAGCATTAACTGTTGAGTAGGAATACCTAGGAGTACGATTTTTTTAATCCTTCATTCTTTTGTTGAGAAATATAATTACGATGACTGCTTCCTTTTACTTCATTAACGTAGCTTCATATACTTGTTTCATCGTTTTATAGTTTTTGATGATTCACCATTTGAATTGTATCAAAGTCCTGTCTTGATTAGATGAGAGTGTTGCAATTTGATGATTTCTTCGAAATTCTTAGATCATTTAGAAAATCTAATATTTAGAGCCCTTATTTTCTCAAGTTCCTTTCTTAGACCCACTATTTCAAGTTCTAAATTTTCACAGTGCCTTTCCTTTTATAGAACTTGTTTCTTCAAAACTTTTTCAACTAATTTAGCTTCTTCTAAACATATTTTTAGTTGAGTTATTTCTTCAACAAAAGTATTTTCCTTATACATACAAATTCCCTTTTATTCTAGAGCATCCATAAAAACATAATGAGATTCATCTAAACATTTTTCTTCAAATTCCATAAGAGATTGACAATCTTGATTAGATTCAACATCCTCATTATTGAAAGTATATTCACTATCTTTGTGAGTATAACACATATTTCATTAAAATTGGATTTTTTTTATTTCAAGGACATCACTAGAATTGACATTTTTGTTTATTTTTAAATTCTAGATCAACTATTTAATTCCAAATTTAATGAAATATGTGTTGTATAAAAACTTTTCTTGTTATCAAACCTTCTTTAAACATTCCCTTTCGGAGAATTCTTCCCTTTCTCATGATTTTCTTTATAAGGATAGTTAGCAGCATAGTGACCAACCCTTCCAAAGTCTAAACATTTGAAAGGAATCTTACCTCTCAACCTACAGTTCCTACTAGAAGTTTCTTCACAAAATTTGCTTCTTCTTTGTCTGAAATGTAACTTGTTTCCTTAAGATCTTTATTTTCCTTCCCTTTTTATGTAGCTTTGAATGTTGCTTATTTGATATCTGATGGACCCACTCTTCTCATTTAATAATATGTTAAATTCCCATGGATTTGTTCAATAGTGGGATTCTTCAAATCTTGCATTTATTCAATGGCAAAGATATTAGAGTTTTCTCAACAACAGTAGAATATTTTATTTCATCACCAAAATTTTTCATTGAGATAAATATATCATCTACTCTAAGGAAAAAAATTGCAATACTTTCATCATCATGCATTTTGAGAGTCTCATATTAAATTCTAAATGTCTGAAGTTTAGTGCTCTTTATCTTAGTGTCACCTTCATAGATTTGGATAATATTGTTCCGTATAGATTTTATGGTAATTAGTTGCACGATCTTCATAAATTCTAATTCTTCCAAGCTTCCTAAGAGAGAATTGACTACCTTTGCATTAGTCTCATACTATTTCTTCCCTGCGTCATCTCTGGGAATGGAAGATGGGTATTGATATCCTCCTTCAACAGTTTCCCATACATAAGCTCCAAGTGACTACAAATATGTTATCATTATGAATTTCCAAAATAGAAAGTTAGTTCCATTAAACAAATGTGGCCTGATAGAATATACGTCCTCTTGATTTCTCATCTTGATGAATCTACCTTTAAATGATCAAGCTTCTTCTCAGGGACCTACTCTCATACAAATTGTTGGGAAAAATATTGGGGGGGGGGGGGGGGGGGTGAATTAGTATTTAAATTCAAAATTCCATTTTTATATTCTGAATAAAAAAAAATGCTACTATTACTAAGACAACCCACATATGTACACTACTTCAAAGAAGGAAACCAACGTATATCTAGTTTAATTATTTTTATGTATTCTATCAAATGATTATCCTTAATTAGTGTATTAGTAGAATAATTATTTCTCAGTATAAATTAAATAACATCAATAAATCACAAGAAACACACATAGAAAACCAATATTTTAGGTGGAAACTCAATGTGGGATAAAACCACCACTGCTGTTGTCAGTGTCTTCTTTCTTATGATATACAATGAAATATTACATTTGTACTGATGTAGACTCTTATCAGTGCATAGGCACCCACCCGCAGAAGGCTACAATCTTCTCTTATTATCCAACACCCACTGGAAAGGAGCTAGAACCCCTGAACTCATTTATTGTCTCGTACCGGAAGGGAGCTCCTACCTCCTTTCTAAAGGATGCAACTCTCAGCTCTTTGTGGAACACTTTTTAGAATATTTCATACTAGATCCACCTATCAAACAATCATCACACAACCTATAGGCCACGTTTCATCAAATTTATAAACTGACCCCTATCAACCATAAGCCCAAACAAACTGAAGCATTGAATCTGAGACACTATCACATTGCAATTAAACTAAAATTTTGAAGCATCAAGTCACTCAATGCAAAACCCAACCAAAAAAAATAATTATCAAATTATGTATGCAACTGTACAAAATAATGCACGTATATACACACTTTCTCTATATAACACATGCGTATAGATCTCAGAATATTGAACACTAAATAATTAATCACTGAACCATAAATAGACTATTTAACCAGTTATAGATCACTGAACCAATTACAAGTTTCAAAATCAATTACTGATCATAGTTCATACACCTAATCAAACTTTTGTACTATTAAAATTGATTAATTCAAACAAGTCACCTAAATTTTCACTGCTAGAAATATATCATCATGATAGAGACATCATCAACAAGAAAAAACAAGTAATCCAGACAACATCAACTGTAAACATCAATTGTCATATCAAACCCTAGTTTGTATACATGATTTACAGAAGAAATATCAGTGTATGTACATGCTTACCATGCACAACACCCGTGTACAAATTTTCACATACAAAAAATTATTTTGTAGAATATATACGCTACCCTACTGAGATGGATCTAAGTATTTACATGACTATTCCCAAACATACCTACGTATAGATCTGAAAAAAAATCGATGCAAACACAATTTCACTTTCCACAACCTTTACTGTCAATACTACAAACTTCCGAATGAATCATTTATACCACAGTATCATAGTTTCATCAATATTAGCTACATAGAAATTTGCAGCAAGTAAATTAATCAAGCATATATGTCAACACATTTCAGATCTTTCAGGCCTGAGTCTTCTCCTTTCTCCTTGGTGCACACCTGTTTCAGATCAAATCATTCATAGACAACCTAATACTTTCACGCCCAACCCCTTGATCTCCATCTCTTTATATAGATTTAGCCTTAGTCAATAACTTAAGCAAATCCTTTAGTAATATCGTTGGTATTCTTTGACGGGATAAAATAACCATTGTTGCACCCATTACTATGGGCCAATACCATGGTGCATATTCTTTATCCGACTTTTGTTCACAATACTTGTGTATGTACGCAACCTTTCTTCTCAAGACCCACGTGTACTTTCTCAAACTTTACCTTTATCATCCATCTATCTCTGAATGGACATTCCTTTGTCCATATCACCTATAGCATCTATATCACTCTGCATAATCATATTGCTATCACAACGTTGACATCTTTATCAGATAGGTTGCCATCAAGGATAGGGCATTAGCCATAATTCCAACATTGATGACATGCTGGGGGCCAACACTTTTGGATTTTATTAAAGAGCATAGGTCTTGCATTAAATTTTTTCCCAAAAACCACTGGTACACTAGATCAATGATGGAGGTTAAAAGTGAAACCCCCTCAATTTTGAAAACACTTCAGGGGGTCATGCAAAGTTGTTCATGGTTTCTTCAAAACCACTTTTGATTTGTTGGGGTTGCATAGGCCTCCCTTTCGTTCTAAACAATGTTTTTATATATTTTTTGTTTTGGGTTGAAATGCTGAAAAATTATATTATAAATTTTATATAAAGTTACGGGACATTATATGATTATTAAAATTAAAAAAAAAGCAATGGATTAACCAAATATCATGTTTCATGTCTATTATTATCTGCGTGAAATGATGCTTCATAACTATCTTCAACTTTTTCACCAATAGCATTATATATATCAACTTTAGGTGGATATAGGTTTGTTGACTTTTTTATTTTATTTTAATATGACGAGCGTGATTAAAAGTTAAGGTAATATTCCTAGGTCTTGATCGGAAACTGCGATGAAGGGGAGTGCGAAGCGATGGAATAAAAATAATTTTGAAGAAAATACTAATTGAAATTGATCACCCGACAATTGTCGAGTGGGCGGTGATGTGTGATTAATTTAGGTACCTAGGGAACGTGTTAGGTGGAGGCTAATCGTTTCGCCACCATTTGAATTCCAAGGCCACATTTCAAGGTTAACTGCAACAACTAGTTTTGAGGTTTGCATGTCTTTGGTGTATGTTTGTACTGCAAGTTTTCACACATATGCAAAGAAAGGATGCAGTTTAGAGATGGTGATACACAAGCATTGTTGTTTATGGTGGTGAGTTTATGGCCTTGATGTTTCTATGTTTTATTCTATTTCCCCATGAGGGAAATTCAACTTTATTGGAGTATGTGAAGATGAAGGGAAGATTGAAGAGCATAAGGAGGTGTTGGTGTCGATGATAGAAGATAGAGAGCATATCCACTCACATGTTGTGACTCTACGTTTGAGGTATATGTGCTCTCCCTGATTCTGTCATCAAATTAAGCATTCAACATGGTATGCATTTCATATCTAAAGTTGCTTACCCAAATTGCTATATTCACATATTATTATCAGAACATAAAGGTTTACTTCCCTTTGTAATTTAAAATAAACGTTGTTGTGATATATCTCATGTAAATGTATCTGTGATAGTCTCACACTTTAAAGGAGAATAAACAAGATTTTAATTCAAATATTAAGATATGTATCTATTATTTTAAGAAGAAATCAATAACTATAAGCCCCAACCAAAAATTCATTTATGAAAATAACAGATGTGGTGCAAATGTGATCTGAAATGGAGCAGATTAGTAATGTTGTGCTAATTCCCCATTTAGAATAAAACCCAACATGCTTATCATTTGCTTATCCACTGCTCAAGGATTCACCATTTTTGCTTAATTAATTGATTCCCATGAAAGTTTCTTATGCAAATGTTATAAACAATTTAACGTAAAACATATGTTGAACATCAACAAAATAACAACAAAGAACATCGAAATGAAACACACAACAGGGAGATTTGATGAGTAGTTCACCCTCCTAGGCTATGTATCCTTATTCTACCTTCCAATGCTTGGGCCTCTCTATTATGCTCAAAATTACAACAAAAGTGTGTTTACAATGCTTAAATGCCTCTAAAACCTGTCTCATTGAGTTCATCATAACAAAAACTGCTAGAATAGCTCTTTTTTACCCCTAATTTGGATAAGAACTAAAGAAGTTATGACCTCTCCCAATTCTCCCACAATTTGCTCAACAAATTCCCATTTTCTGGCCACTAAACATCAAATTTGGCTTGAAATCTACCAAATTTGCCACATTTCGGCCGCCAGAGCCATAATTCTTGGCGGGTTTGGAAATCACAATTAGCGTTGGAGGAGAGATGGATGGAACATCGCCTTTCAAAAACTGTGATCGTTGATAAGCGGTGGAACAAATCGAAATCGACTATCGGCGGAGAAATGGGCGCATATAATACGCCATAGTTTTAAAACTACAATGAGTGATTTGTGATGGTGAACTTAATGATTTATGCACCATGGTTCATAGCAATTTCATGTCCGGTATATATCGTCTTGTCACAATTAGCACGAGACCCGAACATTCCATACATTGCAACCTGTTCTCTTTTCACATCTGGTTCCATCGGCGTTTCTCTATCAGTGTGGGAAGGGTGATTCTTAACAAGACTTCCTGCTGTGATGCGATTTTATGATGTGATCCATGCAATATTGCATATCACATATCGATAGGACTAGGGGGCTATTTTTAACAAAAAATTTATGCCGATGCGATGCAGTGAGTCGATTTACGGGACTTGCGATAGAGTGACACTTGGTGCCTCCAAGAGACTTGAACTTGTTGGCTGTGCACTTACTTTGCATGTTTAGCAAACTGATCATAACTCATTTATGGGAGCATCCGAAATCCATTTTTGATGAAACGAGTTGTGTTGGATTCAAATCACCTAGATATATCCAACCATACAATTTCCATTCAATTCAATGAAATTTTAGTTTTGAGCATAAACTTGAGCACCTGATCACTCCTCCCCACTGGAAGCTTTTGGACCCCAAAATATTATATTCAATTATTGAACTAGTCAGAGTAATGTTCCCTCACCTTCCCATCTTCAATCCATTTTGCATTTGATGGATTTGTACCTTTGAGACCCACTCGAACATAATCAACATTTCCCCTCTTTGATGACCTCATTCTTCTGTCAAGTATGGTGTCTTGCTGAAGCTTATCAAGAAATTCTAGAGAAAAATATTCAATTGATGGAATCTGTACACTTTCTCCTTGATATTAAATCAAAGGAGGATCGTACAATATCAAATTTTCAACATTAAAAACACAATAAATTTGCATAGATGAAAGAAATTCAAGCTTGAAAGCATTATTACCAATCTTTTCCAGAATTTTAAATGGACCATAACGGATTGGTTTTAGATTCTTATCTTCACCTTGAAGCCTTTCCTTGCTAATGTAAAGCCAAACTTTATCACCTTCTTGAAACTGATGATCCACACGATGCTTATCCTGCCTTGCCTTGACTCTTTTCTAATTGTTCTTGAACTGTTTGGTGAATCAACTAAATTTGCTGAATGAATTTCTTTCCTCTGTCTATGTCACTATGTCCATCTACAACTACATTTTTATCAATGATGAAATCCAAGGCGATTTAGGCAAATAATCAAGACATGCCTCAAAAGGTGAAGAGTAGAAGAGTGTTTTGCTTGGTTGTAAGCATTCTGAATGTAATGCAACTATTCATCCCACAACTTAGGATGTTTTCTACAATATACTCTTAGTAAATAAATAACTGTCCTATTAACCACTTCAGTTTGACCATCTGTTTGAGGATGGAAGGTTGTACTTTTCTTCAACTTGGTGTCCATCAAGTTCCATAAATTTGACCAAAAATTCCCAAAAAATCGGGAATCACGATCACTTTCAATATAAGTAGGTACTCCAAAATGAACCCATACATTTTGAAAGAAAAGTTGAGTTGTTTGTTCAGTTGTAATTTTTTTTTTACAAGGAATTAATATGCACATCTTGCTGAACCTATCCACAACTATGTACAAATAATCATGACCTTTTCTTGATAAAGGAAGACCTCCTACAAAATCCATAGAAACACTCTCCCATAGACGTGAAGGCACTGGAAGTGGTGTGTAGAATCCTAGTTTCCCATTACTAGGCTTACTGACTACAGACAATGAACAACCTCTAATAAAACATGACACACTTTCAAGCATACGAGGCTAGTAAAAATACCTCTAAAGATTTACCACTATTTTACTTACACCGAAATGTCCAGAAATAAGAGAAGTGTGCGCTTCCCTAGTGGAATTTAGTCTCTCTCCCTGTGGAACACAAAGTTTTCCCAAATGATACAACATATTATTATGTACATGGTATTCTAATTCCTCAACTTCGTGACCTTGACAGAAGTTTGAATATACCTCTTGAAAGTCATCATCATGTGCATATTGTTCAACATAACTTTCAGGAAAAACATAATGATTCTTGAATAAAATGGCTACATTAACAACTAGTCTAGAAAGAATATCAATAACTCTATTATAAATACCTTTCTTGTAACTAATTACCAAGTGGAATTTATATAAGAATCCCATCCATTGAAAGTGCCTTGATTGCTGCAATTTTGTTTGAGATTGAAAATATTGCAAAGGTTGATGATCGGTGTGAATAATGGCTTCTTTTCCCATTAAGTAATTCTTCCATTTCTTCACACTTTGCACCAATCTGTAAAGATCTTTATCATATGCAGGATAGTTAATAAAAACACCATTAAAATATCATAATAAAATGAAATGGGCTTACCATGCTATAAATGAACTGCACCCATGGCATAGTCATTTGCATTTGTTTGTATTTCAAATGGTTATTTCAAATCCGACAATGCTAAAACTAGGGCTGAACTGATCTTTTGTTTTAAAGCATCAAATTATTTTTGTAGTTTGCCTCCCCACTGGAAGACAACCTTCACACTAGTCAAAGCATGTAGTGGAGCTGCTATGGAAGAGAAATGGCAATGAACTTCCTCCAGTTCTACGCTAATCCCAGAAAACTCCTGACTTCTATGACTAATTTGGGTATTGGCCAATTCAAAATGACTGAAACTTTAGAGGGGTCAATCTTCAGCTCACCTCCTCCAACTATGTGGCCCAAATATACTAAGGAAGTTTTCCCGAATTCACATTTAGACATCTTCAGAGATAACTGATCTTTTTTTAAGACATCCAACACTTTCCTCACATGCTTGGCATGCTCTTCTCATGATTTGTTGAATATCAATATATCATCTAAATAGAAAATTATAAACTCATTAAGAAAGGATCTTAAAGCATCATTCATAATTCTCATGAATGTATCTGGAGTGTTGCAAAGACGAAAGGCATAACTAGCCACTCAAAAAATCCCTGTTTGGTTTTAAAAGAAGTCTTCCAAATATCTTCCTTAGGTATTCTAACTTGATGATATCCACTTCTCAAGTATAATTTAGTAACATATTTTTCATTCTTCAATTGATCTAGCAAATCATCTATTCTGGGCAGTGGGTATTGATTCTTTATGGTAATTTTATTCAAAGCTCGATAATCTATACACATGCACTAGGTTCCATATTTCTTGGGTACCAAAACAATTGGTGAACCACATGGCGAAGTAAAGGGATGAATAACACCTTTATCTAACAATTCCTAGACTTGTTTTTTAATTTCTAAACTTTCCAGAATTGGTATTCGATATAAACCAATATTTGGGAGTGGACAATCTTGTTGTACTTGAATTTCGTGTTGAATTCCAATTTTTGGTGGCAATCCATTTGGTTCTTGAAACACATCTCCATATTGATTGAACATATCAACTAATTTGGCTTTTAGCTACATGTTACAACCTACAAAGGGTTCACACTCCATGTCATTCTTCTGCTTGATCGTAAGGAGCACGAGATTCTTGCTGGAATTGATCAGTCACTTCATTTGCCCTGCGTTTGCTAAAGAGAGATTAAGCTTTCTATGATGGTATCTCACAATATACTCCACTCCATCTTTGAAAAAATGATATTTTTTCTCAAATATATGGAAAGCCGCTTTCCGGTCATACAGATACGGGGTTCCCAACACATTTCCAGAAATATCCAATGGCACTACATCTAATTTGACTTCATCAACGAACTTGGCTAGTAATAGAAAACCTGGAAATGCATTTCCTTATGACCTGAAGATTTGCATCCTTGGTTATCCAACCCGATGGATACAGTTTATGACGAGGCACGATTTCGAGATTCAACTTCTTGACCAAGTCTATAGAAATTAAATTTTCCTAGGATCCATTATCAAACAACATATCAATCTTGGTGTGTTTGGAAATAACTCTGATATGGAACAACTCAATTTTGTTTTCTTCATTTGAAGCACTGTTGGAGTTATTTGCTGCACCAGTGCTTGCCACAACTTCCTCTTTGCTTGTTTTCTCCACAAATTTTCCTTTCGTGACTATAGCTGCAATCTTTGTTTCATCACCTGAGTCAGAACCCAAGTTTTGTTGTACAACAACGTTTATCTTCTCTTTCCCTTTATTTTTAAATTTCTTTAGTATTAATTTAGGAAGAAGCTTCCAGAAATGTGCTTCATCGTGGGCCTCTTTGGAAGAATTCTTCCACACAGGTTTCTCCCCTTCTTTCTTAACAGAAGAATTTTTCTTTTGCATTCTTTTAGATTTCTTTCCTTTTTCACCACTCTGGAATGACATCTTCTTACCTTATTCTTTTACATTTTTCCCTTTTGCTTCGAGGTGTGTAGCTTGAACATAGAACTCACCAAGATTCGTGGGATTAAACATAAGAATGATGTTTCAAAGATGGCGATGCAAACCTCCTATGTATTTCAATAAAGTATCTTGTGACTGCAAGTCTACTCCTAGCATAAGACCTCTTCTCCTAAACTCCTGAGTATACTCTTGCAAATTTTGACCTTTTAACAGTCTGAAATTTTTCTAATTCATGATAGATTTTTTAATATCAGCTAAAGGGTATAATTGTCTTTTTATAGTAGTAATGAAATCAGACCAAGTAATAGAGATATTACCATGTTTTTTGATCTTGTCTTGAGTCCTTTCTTCCCACCAGATGAGTTTTGCACCCTCCATTCTCAATGAAGCCAACTAAATTTTGATATCATCCTCTTGAAGGTTCTGAATTCTACAATACACCTCCAACTGACGAATCCAATTAACAAGCTTCTCTGCATTCACTTCACCATTATACATGGGCAACTCAATTTAACATCAAGTTTTAAAAATGGTGATTCACCAGATCCTTTTGAAGAATGATGATGAGTATGAGTACAATTTGTATTAGTGGAAGAGTGTGAATATTCTTGTGAAGAAGAAGATGAATAATATGGTGGAGAGGGTGGAGGTTTGTCTCCATTCCCATTACCTCCTTTTCCATTACCTCCTCCTGAAGAGCCTTCTCCTTTAGGAGGTTTGGAACTTTCTCCTTGTAACCTACTATTCCTCTCTTCATAAAGGACATTCACCATCTATGTGATATCAAAGAAAGCCTTTATGAATGTCTTCTCCTCTTCTGTCATGTTTGTAGGTCCTCCTTAATGAGACATGATCTCTGGAGTCTCAACTGCAACTTGAGGCTAAACTCGTGTTGGAGATTGTGGTAACCTTTCTCTTCTTCCCCTTGACCCAACTTCAGGGCTTCCAATTAGCTTTCCTTCACCTCTTTTGAGTTTTAACCTTGTTAGCATGACAAAAAACTAGAAAACAATACTCCTTCTTTGCACAAGTAAATCTAGTAAGCAAAAACTAGTGCTATGATACCAACTTGATCTGAAATGGAATAGATTAGTAACTATATGCTAATTCCCTATTCAGAATAAAACCCAAGATTCTTATAATTTTCTTATCAAGTGCTAAAGGATCTACCATTTTTTCTTAATTAACTGATTCCCATGAGAGTTTCTTATGTAAATGTTATAAACAATTTAACATAAAACATATGGTGAACACCAACAAAATAACAACAAATAACAACAAAATAAAAGACACAATTTAGAGATTTGATGAGGAGTTCACCCCTCTTGGGCTACATATCCTTGGTCCAGCTTCCAATGCTTGAGCCTCTGTATTATGCTCAAAATTCTAACAAAAGTGTGTTTACAATGCTCAAATGCCTCTGAAACCTATCTCAATGAGTTCAGCATAGTTAGAATTGCTAGAATAGCTCTTTTTTTCACCAAATTTCGATAAGAACTAAATAATTTATGACCTCTCCCAGTTCTCTCACAATTTGATCAAAAAATTCCCCTTTTCTGGCCACTAACCATCACAATCAGCCTGAAATCTGCCAAAATTGCCACATTTTAGCCACCAAAGTGATACTTCCCGGTGGGTTCAGATATCAAAATTGGCGTTGGTGGAGATATGGACGAAACAACTCCTTTCAAAAAATGTGATCTCTGATTGGCAGAGGAACACCTCGCAATCAGCTATTAGTGGAGAAATGGTTTCACATAATATGCCACACTTTTGAAACTGTGATGAACGATTTGTGATGGTGGACTTAATGATTTATGCACCATGATTCATAACAATTTTGTGTTCGATATATATTAGCTTGTCACAATCAGCGCAAGACCCAAACATTCCATACATTGAAACCTATTCTTTTTTCAAATATGGTTCCATCGGCGTTTCGCTATTGGCACAGGCAGGGTGATTCTTAACAAGACTTCCTACTGCGATGTGATCCACGTGATATCACATATCACATCTCGGCGAGACTGGGGGCCAATTTTTTAATAGAAATATTATGTCGATGCGATGTGATGGGACAATTTGCGGGACTAGCGATAGAGTGATACTTTGTGTCTCCCGATTGGCTAAAGAGAATTGAACTTGCTGGCTATGCACTTATTTTGCTTATTTATCAAATTGATCAGAACTCATTTATGGGAGCATTTGAACTCTGTTTTCTATGAAACAAGTTGCATTGGAATCAGATCGCTGAGATCTATCCAACCATACAATTTCCATTCCATTCTATGAACTTTGATTTTTTAGCATAAACTTGAGCAACTGATAAAAATTTATCTTTGATAGTCTCATACTTTAAAGGATGATGTACAAGAATTTAATTCAAATATTAAGATAACAGTAAAATGTATATGTTATTTTAACAAGAAATCAATAACTATAATCCCCGACCGAAACATCATATATGAAATAAAGACGTAATGTTTTATTCTGTTGACAAAATGTTATAATTACAATCCCGGTGGGGAGGTCATAACCTTATTTCCAAAATAAAACGGTCTGAAATAAAAGTTGGAGAAGAAAAGCCTTAAGAATTCATCTTGGTTCCAAAAAGAGATAAAAAAGGAACCAAGGCCATAGATGCCATAATTATTCATTAAGAAAGATACAGTTAAAAGCAGTAATATGGCACATTTCCTAGAGGGAAGTTTTTGGCTGAACAAATAAATAACAAAAGCAAAGAAAAAAACATGTTTCTCTTGAAATAGGAAATAATCACCTAACCATCGAATTGAACCTCGGTGGAGTTGTCGTTAAGTTATTGAATTGAAGGATGGGTATTTCAAGTACAAAAATCCTACAGTCTTGTGGGTTTTGCAAATAACAGAGAAAATCGATAAAACTTAGTCAATGGAGGGAAATAAAACCCTTGAAGAATTTATTTTTTTTTCTTTAATTTTAGAAGGCTAATAATAAACTAACCCTATTAAAAAAACATAAGTATAAACAATGGCAAAGAATTGCTTCTCTTGTTGGAGAAAACCCTGACGCTCATAGAAGCTATAAAGAGGAAGAATGGAAAAATTAACTCCTTACATAAATAATAACTCTCATGGTCAATGTACAATAGAATCCAGTAGAAACACCACACACGATTTACTTGTTAACCCCTTTGGGATGAAGTTGCTTTGGTCAATAATACATTCCTTTTGGCTAGAAAATACCTTTTCTTGCTTGGTAAGCGCATTGTTGGCATCAACCCCTAAAAAAAGAAAATAGCCATTTATTTTCTGAGTAGGTTAAAATATAAGAATAACTACAAGATAAAAATAACTATGGTGCAATTTCAATGTAGTTTTCCTTAAGTCATTGAATTAATGTCTTTCAAGTAGAAAACTCCCGCAGCCTTGTAGGTTCTACAAATAACAAAGAAACCCCATGAGAGTTGGTCAAGGGTGGTAAATAAACCATTGGAGGATTTTTTTTATTTTTATTTTAATTCCATAGGGATAATGATAAAATAACTCTATTAAACAAAAACATACATATGAACAATGGGAAATGGTTACTTCTGTCACTAGAGAAAACCTTGATTCTCATAGAAGCTGCAAAGAGGAAGAATGAAAAAATTAACTGTACATAAATATGAACTCTTGTGGTCAATGTACACTAGAATGTAGTAGAAATGCCACACAAGATTTACCTATAAACCCCTTAGGGATGAAGTTGCTTTCGTCAATAGCACGTTTCTTTTTGACAACAAAGGGCTTTACCTTCCTAATAAGCGTAATGTTTACAACAAACCCTAAAAAAAACCATTTATTTTCTGAATGGGTTAAAATATAAGAATAGCTACATGATAAAAATAAATAGGACGCAATTTTGACAAAGTTTTCCTTACTTTAGTCATTGGAAGGTATGATCTAGCCTTTATAACCATGAATATTGTAGTAGAAAACTAAGAAATTTCGCCTAGAAAGGTTGGCAAAACGGAAAATACCTAGTGGGAGCCAAGAGTAGAGCTCCACTCCTCTTGCAAATGACATCAAAATGAGAAGGACTCACTAACAACTCCTAGGGTGGTTACCCTAGTGGTGAGTGAGCGAAATCCAAACCTTGATACTAGAGCGATTAATAACATAGGGTTACGATAAACGACGAAGAAATAATATTAAATGACACCCCAAGATTGATGATGAAACTACACCAAAGGTTCGAGAGAATTCGATTAGGGGAATAGTGTCAAGTTTAAGAAAGTGAAATAAATGTTCGATAAAGGGAACTTTTCTATAGTTGAGATATATTTTCAATCCAAGTTGATTAGCACTAAAGCATATATATAAGTGTATTTCTGGGCTAGGGAAGGAAAATGGGGGTTTAACTTCCTTGTCCAGGAGGTCATCCCATCTGAACTAGTAGTTTAAAAGTTGAATTTTACAAAGTTAGCTTTTCCATTAGTTGGCAAAGGTTTATGAGTGCAATTTACATGCGATAGAATACTTCTCGTTCAATGAGTTGGGGATTATATCAGATTCGCCAACTTCTGCCTATTGATATGCAATGTTTGGTCTACTACGTCCTTCATATATTATGTTTGTTAATTTTTTTATTTCATTATTGCATATAGTATGTTTGTTAATGTTTCTGTTTCATTATTGCAGCAAGGGTTCGTCACAAAATAAATTATTTTTATTTTTCCTTCAAAATTATAAATCACTTTGAACACAATGAGTAAATTTAAATTTAAATTTAAACTCATTTATATTTATTTTAGAATTAATTTAATTACGATTAACACTTTTTTTGTCGTGATGATGAACCTCAGTAGAGGTTTGAAACACGTCAATCCTAAAATATTAATGTAATTTATCCTAAAATTGTTTTCTATAATTAACACAATTAATTATAATTAAAATTCATTATAATTTTTATAATAAAATCATTATATCATAAACACAATTAATTATAATTAAAAATATTATAATATAAAAAATTATTATAACATAAAAAATTATTTATAACAATTTAATTGATGATGATGATGGTTAACGTCCACTGAGACCAAACATTGGTCTATCAGACCTAAAGAAACAAATTATTTATTTTGATTTAAGATTTTATTCCTATGCTCAAAAATCTTGGAGAGAAGCCTCGCGAGCTCACTATAATTATGACATTGTAAGAGGCTAGGATTCAGTGTTGTAACAAAGATTGTGAAACTGATATCTAAGGTGGTTGTACGCGGGGCACTCTAAGAGGAAGTGGTTTTCATCCTTGATGTTCCTATTCTCACATATATGGCAGATCCTTTCCATCCATGGCATTTTAGGAACCTCCCAACAACCTGTTTCACCATGGAGCTCATGAGAATTCGTTCTAATCTTTTCTATATTAATTTTCTTCTTTGAACTAGTTAAAATAGAGAGATACTTTTGATCTTCTAGGGTGGGGTTGATGACCTTCTTATAATAACTTAATTTTCTTTTAGCCGCTAAATCTTTCTCACACCACATTTTTTCTTTGAACTTAGAAGTAACAATATCTTTAATGTTATTTATGTTTTGCAATGTATCATTCTCGTTGATCTTCCAATAGTTTAACCAAGCCCTTGTGTCTTTATGCCACCCCCGATTGAGCCTTAGGTGGTTTTGGCTGGAATTTAAAGCTAGCTTAGGAAGTCTATGATCGTCTATGTTATTGAGTTTGTGCTTGTACAACATAAACCTAATCATAGCTAGGCTCTCAATAGGGAAATACCTGCTTCTATAAGTAGAATAGGATAGGGTGTATTACTTTTAATTTTCAGGTTATAAGTTATAAAACGCTTCTGGATTTGCTCAATCTTTCTCCATGATTCTCTGGAGATGCTGCAACCCCAAACCTCACAGCCATATAAGATAACAGGAGTGACTAAAGTTTCAAAGAGGAACTTCTTTTTATCCCACATTACAAGGTTTGCCGTTTTACAATTATTTTCAAGACCAAAATAAGCTTTCCACCCCCCATTAATTCTTTTCTCAATGCTATGGTTCGAGTTGAGCTTGTGATGAATATCAATTCCTAGGTATTTGTAAGAATACACTTCCTCCAAGTTATTATTGTCATACATAAAATTAGCATAAGTGTCCTTCTTGGATTTGATAATCATAACTTTTGTTTTGTTAGTGTTAACATTCATACCCATGGTAGAGCAGAAATCCTTAAGAAGCCTGAGTTGCTTATCAAGATCAGATGGGCCCCTTCCCAAAAGAACAATATCGTCAGCATAGAGAAGAATTATGACGACTATCCCAGCTAAGATCATGCCATCACATCCTACTTCCTCTAAATAGCCTTCGAGCTTATCGATGTAAATTCCAAATAGGGTAGGGGAGAGGGGGCAACCTTGTTTAACTCCGATGTTACACTTAATATATTTCGACCACCCCTCGTTGCTCTTTAGCTTGGCAATTACATTCTCGTATAACCTTATAGCGGAAGCTCTCAACTCGAGAGGAACCTTTAGCTCTTCTAATCTATTCCAAAGGTTGTATCTAGGAACTGTATCGAAAGCCTTTCTAAAGTCCACAAAGCAACAAAATAAATTGGATTTATCATTACGACATTCCTCCGCAATGATCCTAAGCATAACGAGGTGGTCTGTTGTTGAGTGATGCCTTCTGAAACCTGCTTGGCCTTTAGCCCGCTTACCTTCACTTTCAAGCCATATGCTTAACTTCTTTTCCAAAATACTACCATATAACTTGGCTAAGAGAGGGCTGATCATAATTGTCTGATAATTAGAGGGGTTATTTGTATCCCCACTTTTAAAAATAGGGATAATGAGGCTCTCAGTCCAAGGCTTAGGGAACCCTTGCTTGACTGCTTGATTGAAAAGCTTGTGGATGTGGGGATGAGGACATGACCTCCAATTTTTAAGATTTCACTTGGTAACCTTCAATGTCCATAGCTTTCCCATTAGCGAGGCGATTAACCCCAAACTTAATGTCTTCTAAAGAGAAAACTTCTTTCGTTATGAGCAGGGTTTCCAAATTATCCATGACATTTGGAGATTCATAAAGCTTTTTAAGATAGGAATTCCAATCGTGAAGAGAAATTTTATTATTATCTTTGGTCTTCCTAGTCATAATTTTCCTCCAAAATTTCTTAGGAGCTACCTTAGAGAGGTGTAAGAGATTATCTTGTCTTTGACGAATGTACTGCCTATTTTTCCTTTTTGTTAGGGATTTATATATTTTTATCTTGTCCATTTTAAGAGATTCATCAACAGCTTCCTTAATTGCTCTCCTCGCACTTTTAAACTCTTTGTCATACCATGGATTGGTTTTGCTATTTCTTTTATTATTTGAAACTTCAATTGAGAACTTGTTAATACAATATGAGGGGGTTGTAGTAAAATTATGATAGAGGTCTTCTATGTTGTCTATACTAGATAAAGGAAGCAAATTAGTTTTTAATTCATTTAGAAAGAGATCATTTTTATTTCTATCAAATATTAAGTTCTTTTGGCTGTAAGTATTATTTTCTGTAGGAACTCTATGCATGAAAAAATTGGGAGTTATAAGTAAAGGCCTATGATCAAAGTTAGGTTCATGGTTGTTTAAGATGTAAAAATTTATTATTTCATTTTATAATGGGAGATCGGAAATAACGTAGTCTACCAGAGTGCTACTAAGTCCATGGATGCAGGTCATCTTGCTGGAATTGGGCCACTTCTTTAGACCATTGCAAATTATGAGATCCTGAGCACTACAGAGCTTGACTAGCTCCGACCCAAACAAATTTTCCCTGAGGTATTCAGAGCTCCTTTTGTACCTACTAGCCAGAGTAGGGTCTTCATCTAACCAAAGAGGATTAGACTTGGAATGATTGCTTAGAATAATAGATTGGTTGTTTGAAGTTCGAACATTAAAGTCACCTATTAAAAGGATATTACCATCATTCCTTAGGCTAGAAATATCATTCTCTAAACCATTGTAAGGGTTAGTTTTATCTAGATTCTTCTTCTTATAGAAGTTAGAATTCATGGGGGGGAAATAACATATTGCTATGTAGGACTTTTTATTATTAATATCTCTGATCTCTATCCAACTATATTGGTTGTGAGGGTTGTTTTTATAAATCCTAGCATGGGGGGAGATGTTCTTCTTAATGTAACAAGCTATTCCCCCAATGCCTCTATGGGAGGATCACTTGTTCCAAGTAGACCATAGCGTAAAGCCATCTATGTTAGGGACCTTAGATTCTTTGTGCTCCCAAGTTTCAACAAGCAAAATAATATCAACATCATTTGAAATCCAACTTAGCTTGGGGCCTTTGTTCCATGGGAAGCCCCGACAGTTCCAAGAAAGGATCCGAAGCATGTTTAATTGCTATTGATTACTATCTTTTTGGTTTCTATCTCGAATAAAGGATTTTCTATTTCTGATTATTGCCCATTTTCCTTCCTTTCTAGCTTCTTTTACCTTTTGAACCTCCTTTCTTAATTCTGCTTGATCTTCTGGAATGAGATCTTCATTTATGAATATCCCCGTTTCTTTTAGACTTGAGGTTTTACTAAGTATGTTGTACTTATGATCAGTGGAGCTCACCTTTATGCGGATTAGTCTTCCTTTATTCTCGGTTAATTTCCCCAACCTTGTTGCTTCTATGAGACACATTGCTTCAATTTGTAATCTATTATGTAATTATGTTTGGGCTAAGGCTAAAGTATCCTCATCTACTTCCTCTTTTAAACCGAAGATTATAAGGTTCAAGGCCCTTTTATTACGTTTGTGGTCTAATTCTATTAATTTTTTCATTTCATCTTTAATTGGTTTGATATCTAACTTATCTACCACATTATTTAGGGTGAGGCGGCTATTAACTTTTTCTTCTAGCTCTTTAATCGTGTCTTTCATTTTAAGACTCTCTAAAGTATCAACATCTCCTTGCTGGGATGGTTGGTTAGTATCTTGCTTTTGTTTTTCTATAACCTGCAATCTAGTCTCCATTGCCTCCATTTTATTTTCAAGTAGTTCTATTTTAGTTTCTATTTGTTTTTGGATTGTGTCTTCAAGAGATGAAAATTTATTTTCCAGCATGGCTTCTAATTCTTTTTGTAGCTTGACTTCTCTTTCTTCTCTACGTATCTCTAAAGACTCTATATACTCATAAAGGCATTGTAGAGTAACTGTGCTAGGTCTGCCCTTGGTAATCTTTGGTAACTATGGTGAAATATTCATACTTGAAATTATATGAGCAAATATGTATTGGAAAAAGAAAAAAAGAAAAAGATAAGGAATGTGTGCACCTGATATCAGCAAACCTGACTGCAGATCACCTGTGCCCACCCCAGCCCGCAGATCGAAGAATATATGCGAAGAAATATATAGAGTACATTTTTAACTCTTTCACCGAGCCTCAGAACTCTTTCACCAAAGAATGTATGCGAAGAATATATAAAGTACGTGTTTAACTTTTTCACCGAGCCTTAGAACTCTTTCACTAAAGTATATATAGAGTACATGTTTAACTCTTTCACCGAGCCTCAGAACTCTTTCACCAAAGAATACATGCGAAGAATATATAGAGTATGTTTTTAACTCTTTCACCGAGCCTCAGAACTCTTTCACTGAAGAATATATAAAGTACGTGTTTAAATCTTTCAATGAGCCTCAAAACTCTTTCACTGAAGAATATATGCGAAGAATATATAGAGTACTCTTTCACCGAAGAATATATGCGAAGAATATATAGAGTATGTTTTTAACTCTTTCACCGAGCCTCAGAACTCTTTCACCAAAGAATATATGCGAAGAATATATAGAGTATGTTTTTAACTCTTTCATCGAGCCTCAAAACTCTTTCACCGAAGAATATATGTGAAGAATATATAAAGTAGGTGATTAACTCTTTCACCGAGCCTCAGAACTCTTTCACCGAAGAATATATGTGAAGAATATATAGAGTATGTTTTTAACTCTTTCACAGAGCCTCAGAACTCTTTCACCGAAAAATATATGCGAAGAATATATAAAGTATGTTTTTAACTCTTTCACCGAGCCTTAACTAACAATTAATTATAACAACTTAATTATACACAATTAATTATAATATTTAAATTTATTACCACATAAATACAAATAACTAGAATTAAAATTAATTATAATATAAAAATAAATAAATTTAATTTTAATTTTAAATTTTATTTTAATTTGATTTTATAAGAGAAATAAAATTAAAATAGATTTCACTATACAATTTAATTAATAATTAATTAACTAACAATTAATTATAACAACTTAATTAATATAATTAAACACAATTAATTAAAATTTAAAAAATATTTATAGCATAAACACAATTAATTATAACTAAGATTAATTATAATATAAAAATAAATTATAGCATAAATACAATTAATTATAACAACTTAATTATACACAACTAATTATAATATTTAAATTGATTACCACATAAATACAAATAATTAGAATTAGAATTAATTATAATATAAAAATAAGTAAATTTAAATTTATTTTTAAAATTTATTTTAATTTGATTTTATCAGTGAAATAAAATTAAAATAGATTTGATTATACATCAAATTTAATTTGATTTGATTAAATTTGATTTAATTTAATTTAATTTAAATTAGATTTTTTTTTAGGTAAGCACCTACGGGGGATTTGAACCAATGACCTATCGCAAGGAGTGCCTTAACAGTGCGCCCATTCACCATCAATCCAAAGCCCCGTGAGCTTAATTTAAATTATATTAAATTAAAAGAAAATAATTCTAATTTATTAAAATTAATTTTAAAGGGAAGGGAAAGGAATTTGAGTTTATTTATTTAATTTTAATTATAACCTTTCTCTAGGTTATACATAGAATTTATTTCTATTGGATTTCACTTACAAAATCAAATTAAAATAAATTTTATATTTATATTTATATTTATTTATTTTTATATTATAATAAATTGTAACTATAATAAAATATATTTATAATTAAATTTTTATGATGATGATGATGATTAACGTCCACTAAGACCAATGTGGTCTATCAGACCTCAAGAAAAGAGAGTTGTCATTCTTCAAATGTTCTTTCTGTGATTAAGGAGCAGGGAAAGAAGCATTCCAAGATCACTATAGTTGGGTTGGCTTAATAAGTTAAGAAGATTGGAGGTGTCGCTAATGATAGGGAGTTGAGAGCCGATGTGGGCAAGAGCTGAGCAGTCTAAAAGGAAGTGCTTTTCGTCTTCCACCTTCTTAGTATCACAAATATGATAAATTCTAAAGTCCCGGGGAGTCTTGGGAATAGAACACCGCTCGATCTAACTCCGAAGCTCATGACAGTTAGTTCTAATCCTAGCGATGCTCATTTTCTTCTTAGTGTTGGTAGAGAGATAATTGTGGTTATCAAGGGTGGGGTTGATCACCTTGTTATAGTACTTTAGCATCATTTTACCCTCTAGCTCTTTAGCATCCCACATCTTATCTTTAAAACTAGAGGTAATAGTATTTTTGATACTGTCATTTCTTGTTATGCAACCAGCTCACAAAAAGATAAAAAAGATAGATCAACGCCTTAGAAATAAGCATATTCGAGGGAGAAACCTCATTTACATTACAAAAATGAACAATTCTTCGATGATACAAATGACAAGACCTCATTTCTATATATAGGAGTCTAAGGGGTCATAATATAATCAGAGCTGACATAACAATAATAATGTAAGGGCACAATAATAAAAATAGTGGGCTTCTATGGGGCACAATAATAACAATATGGGGACTAAATGGGCACATCAATATAATAAGGGGGTTGTACTAATAACAATAAAGGATTACACTAGTATTGTAGGGACCTAACATGCCCCTCTCCTTCAAAAAGTATTGTCCTCAATGCTTAAGTAGTTCTTGATGCTTCTATATAAGAATCTTGTCCTCCCAGTGGAATCTTCAGCGGGTAAGTTGTTGCACTTGATGAGATACTTTGAAATTGATTGATTTCGTAGTTGTCGAGTTCTTGTTTCTGTGACTGCTCCAGGTTCCAATATGATTTTTCCTTCCTTGTCAAGTTCTGGCAATATTGTTTGAACTGGGATCTTTTGCAATTTTTGAATGAGTAGCCACACTTCTTCGCCCTTCTTCCATTCATCCCTTGCTTCATTTATCCAATCTGGTTAGATAACAGAAATAGCACAAAACAATGTTTCCACATCCTCATCCTTTCTTGAGATTGCATCTGCAATAACATTTTTCTTCCTTTTTCGTGGATGATTTCAAAGTCATAACCCAACATTTTTGTGACCCATTTTTTCTATTCTTCTAAAGATAATCTTTGTTCTAAAAAGTGTTTTAGACCATCATAATAATTTTTTACCTTGAAGTGTCTTCGCATTAGATAAGGTCACTATTTCTTAAGTTCATGTAGTATTTCCAACATTTCCTTCTCATAATAGATTTCTTGAGATGTAGCCATAAAAATAACCAATCGCCTACATAAAAAATTCTTCCACTGTGATGTTGATATGTGTCTTGTTTCGTTCGATTCTACACCAAAGTGGAATTATCCTTCAAAAGTTGGAGAACTTGATGTTGATGCTCGATGTGATCTTTCACTGCTTGAATATTTTTCTTCTTGATATGTCCTTCTATCTTGAGAGTTTGAGGAGTGGTAATTTCTTCCAATGCATTACAATATATGGCTAGATTCATTTCTTGATGCTCGATGTAATGTCTCACTTCTTGAACATTTTTCTTCTTGATATGTCCTTCTATCTTGAGAGTTTGAGGAGTGGTAATTTCTTCCAATGCATTAAAATATATGGTCGGATTCATTTCTTGATGCTCGATGTGATCTTTCGCTTCTTGAACATTTTTCTTCTTGATATGTCCTTCTATCTTGATAGTTTGAGGAGTGGTAATTTCGGCCAATGCATTACAAGATATGGTAGAATTCATTTATTCTTTCTCGACGTGATATTTCACTCTTCTTGAACCTTTTTCTTTTATCTTGAGAGTTTAAGGAGAGGTAATTCTTGCCAATGCTTTACAAGATATGGTTGGATTCATTTCTTCTTTCTCTGGGGTTGGTTCTAGGTGTATATCCTCTTCTTTTTACATTTCTTGATCCTTTTCTTCCTCCTCTTCACAATCAATGTAAAATATCTTCTTCTCGGCACACTTATGACCTTAAATGTATTTGTTATCACAACTATAACAAAGCCCTTTTACTTCTTTTTACTCCAATTGTCGTGTTTTCAACCTTGTAGGTTCTGGAAGGATAGGAGAAATAACACTTCCATCTTTATAGTTGTGAGGGGTATACTTCCTTGTTGCCATAATTTTGCTTCCCAATTTTTTTTCCAACCTGAATGCATTCTGCAATGAATCAGGTTCCCAAAGATGAACCTCATGTTGAATGTTATCCTTTAAAGTCCCTATGGAGACATCAATCCTATGCTTCTCTGGAATATCGATTTCCATTATATTTAATTATTGAAAGTCCTCAATTTGCTCTGCCATTGAACACTTTTGTTTGAGATTTATCAATTGGCTAAAGAAGGTGTTTCTCTTTGTATCCTCATAATGTGCTATCATTTCCTCCATGAAAATTGACCAGCTAACAAGTGGTTTACGAGAACAAATCCCTTTATACCATAAAAATTGATTTGGTTCTAAATATGAAGATGAAATACGTACCTTTTGTAACAGTGGTACACCATGTATATCAAAATATTTCTCCATCTATAGTATCCAATTTACGGATCCTTGCCATCACTTCCTCATCTCGTTTTTTCTTGATTTTAGGATCTCAATATTGAAACGACTATAACTCTATAATTTTGGATCTTTAAGTTCTGAAATTTGGGCCTGTAATAGCCCTATGAGTCCTATTTCTAACTCCTCAAGTTTGATCATAATTGGATTCCCAAATAAAGATTTATTCCCAATCTCTCGTGATCACCTAATTATATACTAGTTTAGTAGAGTGAAATTACACAACATTCTGTGAAATTGTACGACATTCCGCATCTCACTATTTCAACCTTAGGATTTGAAAAATAAACACAAACAACTCCATTCCATCTTCTTTTTGTAACTTCTTACAAAATTTCAATCTAATGCTTAGAGAGAAAGTTATGACGATTTTCCCAAGTTCACCTATTTACAATGTAATTCGGGAGCTTGAAACAACGCTAACTTCCTCATATTATATCTCCTATAATATAGTGATACACGACCTAAAATTTGGCACCAAGGTTCATATTGATTTCTTCTCAAATGGTTGTTTTTTAGCTTTGGAAACTTCATAGTGAAAGAGTTATAGCAAAACTTCCACGGTGACTTGTTTTAGATGAAATTCTGGAGCTTGCAAAAACCTAACTTCCTCAGATCATATCTCTAAAACTATAGCGAGACAATATCTGAAATTCAGAGCCAAGGTTTAACGAGATTCTGTCTCAAATGGATTTCGTTTTTATCTTCTAAAACATCGCATAAAAAAAGTTATAGCGAAAATTCCACGATGACCTTTGGAGCAACGAAACCATAAAATCCAAAGCTCCGATACCAAATGTTATGAAACGAGCTCACAAAAAGATAGAAAAGATAGATCAACGCCTTAGAAATAAGCCTCTTTGAGGGGGAAACCTCCTTTACATTACACAAATGAACAATTCTTCGATGATACAAATGACAAGGCCTCCTTTCTATATATAGGAGTCTAAGGGGTCATAATATAATCAGAGCTGACATAACAATAATAGTGTAAGGGCACAATAATAACAATAGTGGGCTTCTATGGGGCACAATAATAATAATATGGGGACTACATGGGCACAACAATATAATAAGGGGGTTGTACTAATAAAAATAAGGGGTTACACTAGTATTATTGGAACCTAACATTGCTTCCCGTGATGATCTCCTACTTAATCCCCCAAAGGTTGAGCCAAGACTAAGCATCCTGATGCTACCAACGCTTGAGGTGTAGGTGAGGGTTTTTACTAAAGTTAGAAGCAATTTTTTGGAGCCTCTTGGATTCCATATTGTGAAGTTTCCTCTTATATATCAGATATCTAAATATAGTTGCACTTTCAATGGGGGACATTCCAACTTCGTTCAAGAGGATATTATAGGTTATGAATTGCTTTTGGATCATCTCAATCTTTCTCCATGACTCTCTAGATATACTGCACTCCCAAAATTCACATTCATATAAGATAACAGGGGCGACGAGAGTCTCAAATAGGAGACTTTTTTTTACCTCAAATGTAAATATCGACTGACTTATAATTGTTTTCAAGCTCATAATAAGCTTTCCAACCTCCAATAATTTTTCTCATTGCTATAATTCCAGTTGAGTTGATGAGGAAAGTCAATACCCAAATATTTATAAGAAGAAATCTACCCAAGGCAATGGTTATCATAGACAAAACTACCATGGGTGATCTATTTTGATTTAATGATCATGACTTTAGTCTTGTCGGTATTAACTGTCATACCCATCTTGGAGCAATAGACATAAAGAGTCTTAAACTGGTTGTCTAGGTCATCATGGCTCCTTGCAAGAAGAATGATATCATGAACATAAAAGAGAAGAATAATGGTAATACCAGCAAGCTCGGTGCCTTTGCAGCGCACAATTTCCAAACACTCTAGTTTATCGATATAAATACTTATATATCATAATTATTTTTATTTATAATTAATTTTGATTTTAATTAAATAAAATTAATTATAATTCAACGAGTTGATGTTTATAGTTATACGGTCCAAAAAAATGTTTAAAGGGAAAGGAAGGTAATTTTATTTTAATTTGATTTTATACGTGAAATCAAATTAAAATTTATTAAAATAATTTTCATACTTTAAAATAATAAATTAAAATAATAAAATTTAATTAAAACAATTTTTATGTTTTTAAATAATTAAATTTAATTAAAATAATTTTTATATTTTTAAAGTAATTAATTAAAATAATTAAATTTAATTAAAATAATATTGATATTAAAAAAAAAATTATTTTAAAATAATAAATTATTTTCATATTCTTATTTTAATTTATTGACCATTATTAATTTAGTAAAATAATTTTGAGATTTTAATTATTTTCATATTTATTAAAATAATTTTCATATTTTGTGAAAAGAATGGTAATAAAGAATTAAACCTAGTTTTCATTAAAAAAAAAAATGAAAGGAAGGGAATTTTATTTTAATTTGATTTCATATGCGAAATCAAATCAAAATTTATTAAATTTATTTTCAAATTTTGAAATAATTAATTATTATTATTATTTTTTAATTTTAAAATAATTTCTATTGAAATAATTTTCGTTTAAATAATTAAAATTATTTAAAATAGTTAAAATAATTATTTATTTTCATATTATCGATTATTTTTATATATAAATAATTCATAGTCAATTATTTTATTTTAGTGTTTATAATATTTGACATAAGGTATATATACCTTGGTTTATAATATTTATCTTAGAGTTCAGCGTAGTATTTTCTTGATATGGAAATTAATCATGGTCAGCCACAGTCCAACGTCGCGTTGTGACAAAGATTGTCTTAGTATGAAAATCAACAATGGTTAATCATGGTAAATCCCTTGGGTTTATTAATATAAGTGTTCATATTCCTAGGGTATAATATTATTCATAGGGTTTATAATATTGATTCTTGGGTTTAATATAAATCCCTTGGGTTTATAACCATGGTTAACCATCATCCAACGTCGCATTGTAACAAAGGTTTTCTGATATGAAAATCAACCATGGTCCAATGCCGCATTGTGACAAAGATTGTCTCAATATGAAAATCAACGATAACCATGGTCAACCATGTTTATTTTAGGGTTTATAATATTTATCTTAGGGTTTATAATATTACTCCCTTGGGTTTAATATTATTCCCTTGGGTTTATAATATCAATCCCTCGAGTTTATTAATCTAATGGTTCATATTCATAGGGTATAATATTATTCATGGGTTTAATCCTAGGGTTTAATCGTAGTCAACCATGGTCCAATCTCACATTATGATAAAGATTATCTCAGTATGAAATTCAACCATGGTCAACCATGGTCCACATCACATTGTGACAAAGATCGTCTCAATATAAAAATTAATCATGGTCCAACATTGCATTTTAATAAAGGTTGTATCAATATGATAATCAACCATGGTTAACATTGTTTATTTTGATGTTTATAATATTTATCATAGGGTTTATATACCTTAGTTTATAATATTTATCTTAGTTATATCATAGGATTTCTCAATTTGAAAATCAGTGATGTTTAACCATGGTCAACCATGGTCAATCACAGTCAACATGAGTCAAACAGGTTGGCCATTGTCAATTATGGTCAATCATGGTCAACCATGGTAAAAAATGGTCCAAGTTCACATTGTGACATTGGAACATTGGTCAGTCGTGGTTAATCATGGTCAACCATGGTCCAATATCATATTGTGAGAAGGATTGTCTCAATATGAAGATTAACCATGGTTAGCCATGGTTCAATGTCGCATTGTGAAAAATTTCATCTAAATATGAAAATCAATCATGGTGAACCATGATCCAATGTCACATTGTGACAAATATTATCTTGATATGAAAATCAACCATGGTCAACCATGCTCCAACGTCACATTGTGACAAATATTGTCTCGATATGAAAATCAATCATGGTGAACCATGGTCCAATGTCACACTGTGACAGAGATTGTCTCTATATGAAAAAAAACCATGGTAAACCATGGTTGACCATCTTTATTTTTGGGTTTATAATATTAGTCCCTTGGTTTTATCAATCACTTGGGTTTATTAATCGTGTAGGTTCATAGTCAATAGCCATGGCCACATTGTCACAAAGATTGTCTCATGGTCTAACATCACATTGTGACAACCATGGTCCTCCATGGTCAAGCATGGTCCAACATCACGTTGTGATAAATATTGTCTTAGTATGAAAATCAACCATGGCCAATCATCATCCATCATCGCATTGTGACAAAGATTTCCTCAATATGGAAATAAATCATGGTAAACCATGGTCAATATGATAATCAACCATGGTCAATCATGGCCAATCATGGTCAGCCATGGTTAACCATGGTACGACATAACATTTTGACAACTATTGTCTCAATATGAAAATAAACCATGGTTAACCATCACTAACCATCATAAACCATATTCAATCATGGTTAACCATGGTCAACCATTATGTTGTCAACCATGGTTAAACATGGCCAATAACCATCGTCACATTGTCACAAAGATTGTCTCATTGTCAAATGTCACATTGTGACAACCATGGTCATCCATAGTCAACCATGGTCGAACATCACATTGTGACAAAGATTGTCTTAATATGAAAATTAACCATGGTCAACCATGGACAATCATCATCCATTGTCACATTGTGACAAATATTCTCTCAATATGAAAATCAATCATGGTAAACCATGGTCCAATGTCACATTGTGACAAAGATTGTCTCAATATGAAAATCAATCATGGGCAACCATGTTTGTATTAGGGTTTATAATATTTATCTTAGGGTTTATATACCTTGGCTTTATAATATTAATCCCTTGGGTTTAATATTATATCCTTGGGATTTTAGTATTAATACATTGGTTTTATTAGTGCCTTTTGTTTATAATATCAATCCCTTGAGTTTATTAATCTAAGGGTTCATATTCTTAGGCTATAATATAATTGATAGGGTTTATGATATTAAGCCAAAGGTTTAATATATATCACTTGGGTTAATAATCCATTGGGTTTATAATATTAATCCTTTGTGTTCAATATTATTTCGCGGGTTTATAATGTCTTGGGTTTATAATATTAATAATCCATTTGGTTAATAATATCAATAATGAAGTTGTCTTTGAGATTAATTACATCATTAAGATTTGGTCAACATTTCAAACCATCTAATGTGGTTCATTCTCAAGACAAATGTGAAAAAATCAATCTATCCATAAGTTTAAATAGCAAAGATGCTTCTCGGTCTAGAGTTAGCCATTGGGAATTAGTCATTAGGAATTAGTTATTAGAAGAATAAAATTAATATTATTTTGGTATTAAATAAGACTAAATTGAATTAAATAAGTTTAATTTATAAAAAATAATAGTAAGAATTAGATTTTATGAAATAGCGGTTAGGAGTTAGTAATTAGTTGCTAGAATAATTGAAATAATAATTAATTATTATTATTATTATTATTATTATTATTTTTAAAATTAAATTAGATTAAATTATTTGAATAAAATTAATATTTAATTATAGAATACAAATTAATATAATTATATATGTATATTGATTATAAAATCAAATTAATATTATTATATCATTCGTTAAAAATGGAGAAAAAAAGGCAATCAAGAAGAGAGGGCGGGAAGCCAGCTCCTACTTAATTTCTAACCATTGTCCTTGTTGATATTGATTGCATGTTTCTCAATCTCAATGGCCTCTCTTAGCTTCCTGTGATGGAAGTGATCACCCCTTGTGATGACCCGACAATCCTCAATGTAGACATGGTGCTTAGATTTCTCTGCATGTTCAGCCAAAGCTGAGGAGCGGGAATGATTGTGCTTAATGTCTACTACATATTCTTGGATTCTTTGACTAATAGAATGATCATTTTCCTGAATGTATGGAATCCCACGAGAACAAGGGATTGAGTAGACACCATTCATGTCTTTAGGGTTCACATCGTCTTTAATAGTTCTAAGAGAATTTCTAATAGTATTAAAGGGTTTGAAGGTAACATAAAATTTATTCATTTTAAGAATATGAGCAATCTTATCAGTGGTCCCCTAGATAAATGAAAGCTACACATTGGAGATTAGATCATCCTGAGTAGGTTTAACTCTTGATTCATTACTAGCTCTTTTAAAAGCTCTAAGGCCTTATT
The DNA here is from genome assembly GCA_031772625.1 of Pinus tabuliformis. Lineage (NCBI taxonomy): Eukaryota > Viridiplantae > Streptophyta > Pinopsida > Pinales > Pinaceae > Pinus > Pinus tabuliformis. Next base: position 1,753,634,467 of record CM062816.1, on the reverse strand, counting down.
GCTTGTTATAGCCATTATTTTCAAAAACTTTCAAAAGATGATATTTTTCTTCTCCCAAGTGATTCTCATTATAAATCCTTAGAGGACAGGTGGAAATAGTACTGAGAACTCCGAATTTCTATGTGAAAACGATGAGAACTGACATGGAGAGATTGTTTCATGCGAGTTTTTTTGTGATAAACTTGGTGAGAAATGAAACCATCATTCATTCTAGAGAGAAGAATATCGAGGAAAGGAACACACCCATTTACCTCGACTTCCATCGTGAATTCGATGGAGTGCAATTGGGAATTAAGATGGTTTAGAAAAAAATCTAATTTCTCACAACCATGGGGCTAAGCGACACATGTATTGTCAATAAACCTCTTCCATTGCTTAGGGCGGAATTGAGCAAAAGCCAAAGCTTTGGTCTCAAAATCTTCCGTGAATAAGTTGGCAACTATAGGTGAAAGAGGAGAACCCATTGCTACGCCACAAGTTTGTTCATAGAAATCACCCTAGAAGCTAAAGAAAGTGGTTGTTGGCTAACTCCTAACAATTATTTCATAATTCATAATTTATTACTAAATATTAATTTTATTTAATTCAATTTCATACCAAAATAATATTAATTTACTCTTCTAATAAGTAATTCCTAATGGCTAATTTCCAACGACTAACCCTGGACGTTGATGCATCTTTCCTATTTAAACTTATGGATAGATTGATTTTTTCACCTTTGTCCTTGGGATGAACCACATTAGATGGTTCGAAATGTTGACCAAATCTTAATGATGTGATTATTCTAAAAACAACTTCATTATAAATATGAATCAGAAAAGTCTAAGATCTAGCATAATAATATCAATATTTATTATATTATTGATAATATCAATAATATTATCATATTATTGTAATACAATAATAATAATTATAAATTACCATTATAATTGTTGTAATTATTATTGTATTTATAATATAATGATAACAATATTTTATAATGTAATAACCATTATTGTATTATTATTATAATTATATATTTATTAATTAATATCTTGGTTTTATAATAATAATTTTTTGAGTTTATAATATTAATTCTTTGTGTTTAATATTATTTCTTGGGGTTTTTCGTGCCTGTGTATATAATATTAATAATCTCTTTGGTTAATAATACCAATATTTATTATATTGTTGATAATATCAATAATATTATTATAATATACTAATAATTATTGTAAATTAACATTATAATTGTTATTTATAATATAATGATAAAAATATTTTATAATATAATTATTATTATTGCATTATTATTATAATTATCTATTTATCAATATCAATATTAATATTAAATCCATATCCTTTGTTGCCTATCGGCTTATATCAACCATATTTAATAATATGGTTGTGCATGTGATTGAGATATGCCTATCAACCTATATCAACCAGATTTATTAATGTGGTTGTGCTAGTTCATACAAAAGACAATAAATTCATAATAAGAACAGTTGACTAAATTTTTTAATGTTATAAATTAGCCTCATTTATACCTATAAGAAATATGATATTTATTAAAATAAGAATAAAATAATAATATATTATAACATTAAAAATAAATAAATTAAAATTATAACATTATTTAAAAATAAATTATTTAAAATTTATAAATTCACTTTTCCCCGAAGTGTTTTGTTACATTTATTAGTCAATCATCTTATTTCATTTAATTTAGTTTTTTGTTAATGGTTTATATATATATATATATATATAATCATCCCATTTAATTTAATTTCTTATTTTATATTTGTTAATTGCTTAATAAAATTATTATATATATAAATAAAACCTTCCCTTATAATTTTAAATATTTATAGTTAGTCTTAGACTTGTAATTTTTTTTAAATATTTATAGTTAGTCTTAGATTTGTAATTTTTTTTAAAAGTTCTTTTAATAGATAGTGTTTTGTTGAATAGGCAGGGTAATAATTTAAAAAAAAAAAATTATAATATAACTTTTAAATTTATTTAAAATTTTAAGAGGAAAATTGAAGTATATATGAATGAGTTTATTTTTTTGGGTATGATGATGATGATGGTGGTTAACGTCCCCTGAGACCAAACATTGGTCTATCGGACCTTAAAACAAATTATTTAATTTGATTTAAGATTTTATTCCTATGCTCAAAAAGCTTGGAGAGAAGCCTTCCGAGCTCACTATAATTTTGACATTATAAAAGGCTATGAAGGTCACTATTGTAACAAAGATTGTGAAACTGAGATCTAATGTGGTTGTATGCGGGGCACTCTAAGAGGAAGTGGTTTTCATCCTCGATGTTCTTATTCTCACATATATGGCAGATCCGTTCCATCCATGGCGTTTTAGGAACTACCCAACGACCAGTTTCACTATGGAGCTCATGAGAATTCGTTCTAATTTTTTCTATATTAATTTTCTTCTTTGAGCTAGTTAAAATAAAGAGATACTTTTGATCTTCTAGGGTGGGGTTGATGACCTTCTTATAATAACTTAATTTTCTTTTAGCCGCTAAATCTTTCTCACACCACATTTTTTCTTTGAACTTAGAAATAACAATATCTTTAATGTTATTTATGTCTTGCAATGCATCATTCTCGTTGATCTCCCAATAGTTTAACCAGACCCTTGTGTCTTTATGCCACCCCGATTGAGCCTTAGGTGGTTTTGGCTGGAATTTAAAGCTAGCTTAGGAAGTCTATGATCGTCTATGTTATTGAGTTTGTGCTTGTACAACAGAAACCTAATCATAGCTAGGCTCTCAATAGGGGAAAGACCTGCTTCGATAAGGAGAATTGGATATGGTGTATTACTTTTAATTTTCAGGTTATAAGTTATAAAACGCTTCTGAATTTGCTCAATCTTTCTCCATGATTCTCTGGAGATGCTACAACCCCAAACCTCACAGCCATATAAAATAACAGTAGTGACTAAAGTTTCAAAGAGGAACTTCTTTTTATCCCACATTATGAGGTTCGCTATTTTACAATTATTTTCAAGACCAAAATAAGCTTTCCACCCCCCATTAATCCTTTTCTCAATGCTATGGTTCCAGTTGAGCTTGTGATGAATATCAATTCCTAGGTACTTGTAAGAATACATTTCCTCCAAGTTATTATTGTCATACATAAAATTAGCGTAAGTGTCCTTCTTAGATTTGATAATCATAACTTTTGTTTTGTCAGTGTTAACAGTCATACCCATGGTAGAGTAGAAATCCTTAAGAAGTCTGAGTTGCTTATCAAGATCAGATGGGCACCTTGCCAAAAGAACAATATCGTCAGCATAGAGAAGAAGGATGATGACTATCCCAGCTAAGATCGTGCCATCACATCCTGCTTCCTCTAAGTAGCCTTCAAGCTTATCGATGTAAATGCCAAATAGGGTAGGGGAGAGGGGGCAACCTTGTTTAACTCCGATGTTACACTTAATATCTTTTGACCACCCCTCATTGTTCTTTAGCTTGGCAATTACATTCTCGCTCTTAACTCGAGAGGAACCTTTAGCTCTTCTAATCTATTCCAAAGGTTGTATCTAGGAACCGTATCGAAAGCCTTTCTAAAGTCCACAAAGCAACAAAATAAATTGGATTTATCATTACGACATTCCTCCGCAATAATTAGTTGATCAATATTTGAATTGTCTCTATAATATTTTTTCACTAATATATTATATTAATTGTTTTTATCTTTTTTACTAAATTTATTATAACAAAAACCATATTGTTCTAAAAATGCAAAAAAAACAAGAACCATATTATTACGAGAGTCATTTTAAAAATGCAAAAAAACAAAGAACATAATATTGTCATCGCAGGGTTCTTGTTTTAATTTATAATTTTATTTGCGATATTTATAATTGATTTTTTTTAAGTTGTTTGAAATTTTTAATATCGCAATTATGGATTTCAATTTTTTAATTATGGAAAAATTATTACATTTGAATTATTTTCAAATTGAATTTTAACCGATCTATTTTTTTCAGCATCTAATGGTCATTTACACCATTCATCGAAGCACCCAATCTGTGTGAATTCAGGATTCGTGCCCATTTTCACAATTGGTGCAACTATTTTAACATACCGTTTACAACATAACCAAAGGATTTCCCGGAAGAGACACTACTGCATGATATATTTCCCAAATAACCACTGCAAAGAACAAGAATGTTTCTTGAGTTGAACCATCCCTTGGACTAGACCAACCAATCAGAGGAGAGCCCGCTATGGCTTCAGCAAGGGCTGCAGTGAAGTTGGGATCTGCCTTTATAGAGGCCACATAATCCTGCCCGATTGATGAGTGATCTAGTCGCTAAATGTGGAGACTGCAACTGTGATCCTGAGTTTGTCCAGTTGTATATGAGGTCAAGAGTGATTGTGGGAAACGGGATATTGAGGCAATGCAGGGTATAAATTGGTTGTTTGCAACCAAATTTTCTGAGTTAAAGAATGAGTATGTTCGCCTTCGTAGGTCGTTATGACAATCGTGGGGGTCTTCTGCGCTTCTCTGAACCTGCTCAAATCCGCCATTATTTTAACATGTTTATACTGCCTACTGGCCTTGGATGTATTTCATAGTCAATGAGTCCATCAGTAGCAGAATTCTATGGGGAAAAGGAGGAGGTTTGTTTTTAAACTGGGCAACCTGGAGCCCAAGCGCATTTGCAATAAGATCTTGGATGTGGATTACTTTTTGTCCATATTTTCGCCACTGGCAGTCATCGTCTCCCTGATTCGAATAGATCATATTAGCTTCTTTATACAGGGAAGGAAAGTAAAAATATATGCAATGTTGTTGATGGGCTTTGCAACAGGTTCATAAATAGCGTAGAAATAAATTGTTATATATTTCTCTATGCATATGCTGAAAGCCAAAGGCTTGGTCCATGTTGCAGGTGAATGTTTAATGATTCCGCAAATGCAACAACGCCCTATGTCGTGTGTAGTTATTGCAATGATAATCAATAACTGATGAAGATGTGAGCAACACGAGCAAATAGTTACTATGCAACAAAATGACAAAGACATCGATATGCATATGCATTTCATCAAAGAGTTGGTTCATGACCGAATCATCGATTTGTCCATCTCTGACCAGACATCTTCACAGCAGAAGTTTCACTTTTTGTGCCATAGTCTTGGAGGGAAGGACACAATTTCTTAGTACCAGCCTTTTATTTCTTCTTTGGTAAATTGTATTTTGAGGGTTGCATTTTGAGGGTGGGTTTTTCTTATGAGGTTTCTCCTTTTTCTTTTTGTTTTAGCTATGTTATTTAGATGCATTGTAACATGGTAACTTAACATGGTTTTTTTTGGTAGTAAGACTCATTTATTGTGTTTTCCCTAATAGTGGTTGAGAGGGATATTGGAGATGGTTTTTATTGGAGATATTTCCTTCTTATTGACCTTAAATGTTTTTTTCTGATTGGAGATGTTTCTTTAAGCATTGATGTTTCTTTAGTTGCATGGATGTTTCCACACATGTTTCTAGATTCACTACTATGGCTCATTAGTTCAACCAAGTAAAGTATATAATGTATGTTTTTACTCTTTCTAATTAATTTTCATTCTTTCTTTCAAGCTTGTCTCTGTTCTCTTTTTTCTTTTGCAAGCTTTGTGTGATTTTCCTATTTGTTGGGTTCACTATGAAACTTTTACATAGAGTGTTCTAGCTTACAATCTTGGAAGGCATCCACTGGAAACCATCTTTTTGAAAATTTTCTAGATCATATCAGTCTAACCCAATGTGAAATGTCAAGTTGTTGATTGTATTAATAATTGTCATGACATTGGAAATCAATTAAGCCTACTAACTACTACTCAATATAATGGTAAGAATTTGGAAATTTACTCATGAATATTGATTGTAGTGTAACTGAAAACCTTAACCTGATATTAGAACCTTAAACCATATTAAATTTCCAAAAAGCTTTTGAAAAAGATAGGCAGATGAAGCGTCTATACGATCCATGAAAAAACAAGAGCACCTACCAATGAAACAAGGCTAAGAATTCCCCCAAACACCTTATTTTTGTGACCCTCCATCTCCTCCATGTCCAATGAAATGTTTGCTGCTGCCTACCGGTGAATTCTTGTGACCTATTCCTAATTAAACCATTTAATTCTTCGAGGTTAGATTCCATGGCCATCACTACCAAACGCAAGTGACGGGTCACATCGACCTAATAGTCCTTTCTATTCTTGCAGGCAAGATTCCCCAAACTCGAAGACGTCGAAGAAATGGTTATCATGTCGCTTTACAGATTGTGGTGGTTTTTTTCACAGGAATTCGATTTAATATTTAACCAGAAGTTCTGATGGATGTAAAATTGCACTAAATTACAATCTATTAAAAGAAATACAATTAGAAAGGATGCATTTCAAAGATTATCCCTCGGATTCTGACAGATCAGAGGCAGTTTAAATATCCTGTGCCATACGCAAAACTCAGACCAAACGCAGGTGACAGGTCGCATCGAGCCATAAAGTTGGCATCTTGATGTTCCTACGTTGATTTTGAAAATTGGTTATTGATTGAATTATGCAGGTCTCAAATTGCAGAAGCGAAAGCGAGTTGCTTGACCTGAACCGCTTTAATTGAGTCAATAAAGTGACTGATCAAGCTATGAAGTACAGGTAGCCTTTCTTGAAAGTTTGGTATGGGGACATCTTGCGGTCTGTAAGACAAAAAAAACAAAAGGAGGACGAGAATAGCCTGCAAGCGGAGAAGAGCCATTCACTCACTGAGAGGGCCCTCCAGATCTTTCCACACGAGAGGAAATGTATTTCCCAAAATAGGTGAAAAGATGGTAAGGGTAAGCAGAAATTTATACTATAGGTTGTCTTTTCCAAATAGGGTGAAAAGATATAATGATAATATATTAATATATTATAAATGGTTAGATGGATTTTGTGTATTTTTTTTTATAATAATAGTGAGAAATTTATTATAATTTAGTTGTCAAATCAGTGGTAAAAATAATTATATCTTTTTTGTTGTTATTTGTTATAACATATTAAAGGTTGTCAAGATAGATTTTGTGTATTATTTTTTAAATAATAGTCAGAAATTGATCGTAATTTAGTTGTCAAATCAATAGTGAAAACAATTATATCTTTCTTGTTGTTATTTGTTAATGCAAACTGATTCATTGTGCACGAAAAACCATGCCATAAGCTTATTCATCACTCACAGAAAAGCATGCCACTTGGAATGATCCAATAATAATCAGTAGAGGCAGACTTTCACTCTTACCAAATGTCTCTAAGTTTTGGATTGTTAATCTATTTCTTTATATATAATTTTTTTTTTTATCCAAAACCAAAATTAGAAAATGTGTTTCTAATAATAACATATTTTTATATTTTTTAATTATATAAAATAAATAAAATGTCTAGGTATGACCGTACATAATGAAATAGCTAAAACATTAAATGAGAAAATATTCTAGGCATCAAGTTTAAGTATTTCATGCTTTGTTTTGTATTTTTCTAGTTATCCATTCTATTACGCTTTTGAGTGGGGATAATGCCTTCTTGCTAATGAATGAAGTGTTTAATACTTGTTGATTTGTAGGTCTTTCTTTGTACAATTTTTAATAATTTTTAACAATGGTTGTTTTCTTAACAACATATCTTCAAGTTATTTTAGTGTTTTTTCAATCTCTTTATTTCATTTTCTATATTTTTTATGTTTTGAAAGGCTTTAAAGTTCATGTTCTTATTCTTTTTGGATGACCCTTATTATGTTTACTATGATAGTTGTAGTTTTGCTAGTTTAAATGGATTTTACTCAATTCCAATGGAGGGCTTTTAAATTTACTAGGAGGGAAACTAATCATCTTTTATGTTTGTGAAATTTTTTAACAAAATGCTTTTATTCAAGATAAAAGTTACACTTGAAGGGAAGCTATTAAAAGTCTAATTCTTGTTAATGATTTTAGTGTTTCATATTAATGTGTGACATCTCCAAGAAATCCCTCTCCAAATGCTTACTACATATTATAGCATAAGAAGAAAAAATTCCTTTCACTTCTAATTATTAATGAATTGACGAAATTTGTCTCCAATGGCTCAAAGAATGTTAACATCCTAAACAATTAAAGGAAGGTGAAGTAACCTAACCAACATAGGGGTGATTTTTATCTCTTATTTTGAGTTAAGTCAAGAGACCAACCAAATAAACATGTTATAATCAATCTCATAAAATATGATGATGAGAGAAAATTGAATCTATATCTTCCCCATTTTGAAAAAGAATTTCAAAATTCCTCCTTTAGATGCAAATGAAAATCACTAACCTTGAATCTTGGATACCGTCTCTATTACCATGACTCTTTAGTTTTTGGACTATGTTGGAGGCTAATCAACTTTGTGATGGATGTAGGTTCAAACATAATGGAGACATGTTTTATTGGCTTTGGTGATGGAAGATCCTCTTTACGGATGGCATCAGACAATTTAATGAATCCATTAGGATTTTTTTTTGGATAAATTCATGTTAGGCCAGGAGGTAACTCCTCAAGTGAATTGTAATATTCCATTATGGCTGATCATAGATAAATACATGGATGGAGAAACTCTTGGGATTCATCTCCTAGTGTCTCTTCATATTCCAATTCTCCTTATTTTCTATTTACACTATTTTACATATATTCACCTAATCCCAATGATTAGGTGTCAACATTAATCTAAAGGGATGTTGGCGAGTCCAAGCATTGTTCTGAATCTTTCGAACTTTTCTCTTACAAGCATTTTGGTGAAGATGTCTGAAATCTTCTCATTTGTGGAACAATGGTGTAGATGGATTGTCTTGGCCTCAACATGATATCGAATTAGATGGTATCTTGTTTTGTTGTGCTTCGTTCGATCATGGAACTTTGGGTTCTTGCAAAAATTTATTGCAGAAGTGTTTTCAATCATGAGTGGAGTAAAATGCACTTCTTTCACATGAAAATCTTCCAGAATTTTCTAGAGCCACTTTTCTTTGTTGCTTTAACTGCTACCACATATTCCTGCCTTTGTTGTGGAATCTACTGGAACTGATTGTTTGTGTGACCTCTAGGAGACAACACTTGATCCAAGACTCATAGCATAACTTAAAGTAGATACCATAGTGTCTTTATCTCCACCAAAGTCTGAATCAGAGTATCCAATCAAGCTGAAGTCGCCCACTTGTGTACACTTAAGCCCAAATTCTTGACTTCCCTTTAAGTACTTTACATCTCTTTTTCCGGTAGAAAAATGTCCCTCACAAGAATTTTGCATAAACCTATAGAGGATTTCAATAGCAAATGAAATGTATGGTCTGGTAGTAGTCAGTTAGTTAAGACTTCCTACAAGTTGTCTATACTTTGTTATATCCTGAAATTATTTTCCTTCAGTGGATGTGAGCTTTAAGTTCTGTTCCATTAGAGTGGTCAAAGGATCACACTCAACCATGCCAAATGTTTTCAACAGATCTCCAATGTACTTCTTCTAAGAGAGGAATATAAACTTCAGATGTTGAGTTACTTCAATACCAAGATAGTAGTGAACATACCCTAAGTCTGTCATTTCAAAACCTTTCCTCAATTCCTTCTTTATGGATGCAATATAGCTCTCATTATTCCTTGTCATCAAAAGGTCATATGCATACACCACAATATATACAATCGTTTTTCCAACTTTCTTGAAAAACAAACTTGCATCATCAAGATAATAATGTTTGAAGTTGAGTTTCAAAAGATGCTTAGTTAACTTCTCGTACCAGGCCCGTGATGCTTGCTTAAGGCCATACAAGGATTTTACAAATTTACATATTTTATGTTCCTGACCATTCACAACAAATTCTTCTAGTTGGGAAATAAAAATATTATCTTTCATATCTCCATTTAAGAAAGTAGTTTTACATCCATTTGATGGACTTTCCAACTGTTTTGAGATGACAAGGAAAAGAGTGGTCGGATGGTAGCCCATTTTGTTGTGGGGAAAAAGTATCCTCATAGTCGACCCCTTACTTCTGTGAAAAACCTTTTCCCACAAGCTTGGCTTTATGCTTGTCAAGTGAGCCATCAAATTTATACTTGTTCTTGTAGAGCCACTTGTAGCCTATAGGTTTGGTTCCCAATGGTGGATCAACCAACTTCGAAGTGCCATTATTTATCAAGGCATCATACTCATTTTGAATCGCTTCTTTCTATTCATGAAGAGAAGCAACTTCTTTGAAGGAAGTTGGTTCAAAATATGAAGACAAATTCAGTTCACAATCATAAGAAACATCCATATCAACAGGTGAATCAAAATCATCTACATAAACTCCATTCTGTCTGGTTGAACTTCTTGTTCCTATCTTTCCAACCTCATCAAGATGAACACTTTCAAATGTCTTTGTCAGCTATTTTGAAGGACCTTTCTGAGATGGACCAAGTTGCTTAGTTGACTGAGTTGGGGCTTAACCAATATTTAGTCTCCCAAGTTTTTCAATCACATCACTCAAAGTGTCATCTGGATCAGTGGTTAGAGCTTCATGCAGGGGAGAAAGTGCTTCAGAAGAAGATTCCATAGATTGATCCAGTATAAGAATCCCCCCTTCAAGATGTGGAATCCCATTATCAAATTCTTGAAAAGACTTTTCACGTATGAATCTATCCAAGTGATCAAGATGCCACTCAACAACATTGTTAGCCTTGGAAGATTCAAGAAATATCACATCTCTAGATACTACAAACTTCTTCTTAACTTCATGATAAAGATGGTATGCTTTGGAGGTATTTGAATACCCCAAGAGGATACGCTTACAAATTCTTGCACCAAGCTTGTTTCTTTGTTCCTTAGGTATCAAGGCATAACAAGTGGAACCAAAGACCCCAAGATGCTTCATCGAAGGAATGTGGCCATACCACATTTCATAAGGAGTGTTGTTTCTAATAACATTAGATGGACACCTATTGTTTACATACACAACACATAAAATTGTAATGGCCCAAAACATCAATTTAACATTTTTGAAAAACATCATGGAACGTACCATATTTAAGATTGTCCTGTTCATTCTTTTAGCTAGTCCATTTTGTTGGGGATTATAAGGCACAATTTTTTTTTTTATCTTTGATCCCATGTCGGTGAAGATAGTTTTCAAATTAATTTGAAGTGTATTCTTTTCCAATGTCAGTACGAATAGAGCCAATATGATATTGTGCATCATTTTCAATACATGCATTAATGTTCTTGAATGTTTGAAAAGCATTATATTTGTTCTTCAATAAATAAACCCAACACGTTCTGGTGTAGTCATCAATAAATGTCATCATATATTTATTTCCATTTGTAGGAGAAAAAGGCATCAAGCCACATAAGTCTGAACGAATAAATTCTAGTTTTCTATGTGCTCTAGAATGTGAATCATGAAAAGAATGTTTTCCGTGCTTTCTTAAGATACAAGCATGACATTTCTTAAGTTTCATAGGAATTGTAGGCAAACTAGTAACACCATTTTTCTTCAACATACGAAGGTTGTCATAATTCAAGTGTCAAAATCTATCATGCCATAAAAGACTTGATGGAAATGTACCTTCATCATAATGAGAATACTATGAGAAGTTATATGCACAAGTAGAGGTTCCTTGCAACTTTAGAAGTCTTTCTTTTTCTATCTCCGTCATGACAAGTGAGAAATATGATTCTTTTCTAACCTTAACATTTCCATCAAAAATATGAATGGAGTGTCCTTTCTTGCGGATGTGGAAAAAAGACAACAAGTTTCTCCTCAGCTCAAGGATATATAAAACATCATGAAAAAGAAGGTTTGGAAGATTACATAGTTTGAGCTTGATGGTGCCAAGCCCTGATGGCTTGATTTTTACTTCTCTTCAAAGTATACTGCTCCATCCACACTATCAGTAAATTATTCAAAAAAATCGCTCCTAAAATTCATGTGGCAAGTTGTCCCTAAATCAAACAACTAATCATTTTTCCAAGAAGCAAGTGAAGCATTGAACACGTCTTGAGTTACTCCAATATTGCAATGTGCCACAACATAATGAGTGGATTCAGGTACTTTACTTTTAAATTTTTCATTGGTTTTATCTTTGGCTTCATTTCTTTCTTGCTCAATTCTGTCACAAGGAACTTACATGTGGATGCATCATGTCCATCTTTATTGCATTGTATGCAATGGAGATCCTACTTTTCTTCTTGGAACAATATGTCCCCCCTACCTCTAAAATACCTTCTTCCTCTTCCTCTTCAGCCACCTCCCTCTAGAAGAATATTGTGCATGATTCTTCTCTCTATGTGCAAGACACAACTTCTTCAGAAGCCTTAAGAGCTGTCTTATTCCCAAAAGCCTTCTCTATCCCAAAAAACATCTTCTGAAGGGAGTTAAAGGTAATATCCTTGAGATTTCCACTTGCTTGCAATGACTCAAGATAATTTGAATAAGTGGGATATTGTCCCTTGACATAAGCTATGGGAGGAATGCCTATTTCAACACTAGTGGTTTTTATATCATGAATAATGGATCTTACTTCTGATGCTAAAGCAAGAGGGTAATCATTTTTCAATTCAACACTGAACAATTTATTCATCAATTGGACAACTTCAAGTTCAAAGTGTGATTCATACAATTCCTTCAACTTTTGTAAAGCTTAAAAAACATCTAAAAATGTTGAAATGTGGTGACTCACCTATTCATTTACAGATGCTACAATCAAGGCACAGGCATTGATGTTCTTATTTTTCCAAATGGAAATCTCCTTATCTGAGATGAGCTTTGCAGTTTCATTATTTCATTCTCTTATACAAACTCCTTTCCACAACTTGGCAAAAATGAGAATGTGTTTTATCTTTCGTGACCATTCAAGATAGTTTTATTTTCCACAGAGAACTACTCCAACAATTGATATCAATGAATGCATTAAAAATATGTGTACCATGTAAAATGTACTATGCTATCAATATATACAAAAATTGCACTTCCAGTGTAAAAAACTACACTCTAACAGGAATATTATAAAAAATACAATTCTGGTGGCAGTATGACAAAGGTATTATATGGGGAAGGTTATGTATGGGAGAGGGTTTATATGGGAGGAGGTGGGATATGGGAAGGGTGTTTATAGAAAAGGACATATATGGAGGAGTTATATATAGCAAGGGGAGGTGTTTAGGGAATTAATAGTCGAGGTTATATATTAATGGTAAGACAGTTATACCAAACCACAATTACATATTAAAAAAACTGGGAGTGGGAGCAAAGGCATATGATAGTTATACCAAACCACAATTACATATTAAAATAACTGGGAGTGGGAGCAAAGGCGTATGGGAGTGCGGTATGGAAACTAGTGGTATGGGAGTGCGGTATGCACCGTGTATGCAGAGATGGCGGTATCAACGTGTGGAGAAATCAGTGTGCGAGATTATGGTATGGAAGTTTTGATATATATATATATATATATATACATATATCTATATATATATATATATATATATATATATATATATATATATATATATATATATATATATATATATATATATATATATATATATATGAAACTGGTGTGCGAGATTGTGGTATGGCAGTTCGATATGGAGAGCTAACTGGTGTTTTAAATGCTTCAACTCCATATTGAAAAGAGTCACCCTTTGTCACTTCCATGGAATAATGAATCTATTAGTTTCTTTTTTGGCTAAATTCAAAGAGCTAACTAGTGTTATAAATGCTTCAACGGAAAGAGTCACCCTTGGTCACTTTTATATAATAATGTTACTTCCTTCATGTTGGTAGATGCTTGAGACAATAATTAAATGCTAGTTCGATTTTTCAACATCCACATAATGAAATTCCAATATGAATGTCAAAGTACTCTCCAATGATTTGGATTTTCTAATAAAAATTCACTCTTATGGATTGATGGTAACTTTTTCAACTTTGTGAATGTTTGAGTTAATGGATTGAGATTAAGCTATGAACATCTCAACAACAAACTATTCATCAATCTAATCCCTAAACAAAATTTCTAGTTAGAAATTTGATTATTTAAATGATAACTAAAGTAAATCTTAGTAGAATGAGAAGGAAGTTCATCCTTACATTATAGGAGATCTCCATTTGTAATATATGGAGTCTTCTTCTATATCATTGTTACCAAATATTTTCCATTATGTGATAGTGCATTCCATCATCCACCTCCTTAATATTACAAAGATGACAAATTTTTTATTCCATTATATATTAAAAATTATCCAATACTTTGAGTCATCTTGGGACTTGTAAGAGTTAGTTCTTATCTTAAGAATTTTAAATTTCTTCTTGACTCAAAATAATTTTTTTTTTTTCAATTAAAATAATCTATTTTTTTTACAATATCTTAATTTTTTTTACTCACCTTATTATATATTATTTTAAAATATCAAAATAGATGTAAATATACTATTTAATAATATCAATATTAATATAATATTTATTGGTATGAACCATAGTTGATGGTTCAAAAGGGGTTGAACAAAGATTATATGTGTGATTTTACTAAAATAAATTTCTCATAAAAATATGAATCACATAAACCCGAATCAAGAGAATAGTTATTATATTTTTACTTCTTAAGAATTAAGTTGTGTGTCTATTTCAGCACAAAGAATCCATTTTTTTTTAATAAAAACATTACATGGATAGACAAGATTTAATTAAAAAAAAATGTATATTCTGGGTCATTTTCACATATAAATAGATAAGATTAAACTCTAACCCTAATCTTGTTACTTAATCATTTTTTCTTAATTATTTCAAGAATAATGACTCCGTAACTATTTAAAAAAAAAAAATTAAACAAAATATAATAAAAAATAAAATGGGAATAAATCGTTAAAATAAAATTAAAGCAAATTAATTTAACTATAAAAATATAAGATATAATTTAAATTCATGTTAACATTAATCGACCATTTAATTTATATATGGTAATTTAAATTTTTTATATGAATATTTTTAATTAAAATAATTATTTTAAATTTTCATGATAACGACCGAAATTGGAAGTTTGATACGTTAATCATTGAGCTGCTTTATTTATGGGCCTAGAGTCCCATCGACTTCAGAGCAACGAAACTATAATTTGACAATAAATCCTTTACTTTGATTAGAGTAATGCTCTCTATCTACTCGAATGATAAAGTTAGGTTTTCACAATTTAGTTAGGAGTTGATTAAGTGCGCTAAATTAAAGGTGTTAATGCTATATCACTTTCGTTGAAAGTTGGTAATTTATTTAATGAGGTATGTTAGTGATTTGTTCATAGTTGTTTTATAATGGAGAATGGGAGATGTTGTATTTTTTATAAGTGAGAGGAAAACTAGTATAGATTTATTTTAATTATGGATCTAGCAAGAGTGCAGAGGGATCAAATCTGGAAGTGCAAACCCTTTTTATATTGCAAAACTTAAAAAAATTGCACTTCCAAAGATTCCATGAGACTTGATAGATTAACTTTTCCAATTTCTTTATATAATATATAGACATTTTTTTACTATTATTATTATTTAAATGGTTGACATTGAAATAATTTATTTAATATGAACATTGGATTTAAATTTTTAATGAATTACAATGTCTATATTGTCTATTTTTTATTTTTTTATTATTATAGATGACTTTTTTCTTATTTAATGTATCTTTTTTAAAGGACACATGTCAACTACATGTTGAGCACAAACAAAATTACACATAGCCCTGATATTGGGATGTATAATGAGCCTCTCGGCTCAAATAATAAAAAAATTTAATCCAATTGATTATACTGTAATTTATTTTATTATTAAAATTACAAACAATTTTTTTAAGCATAAATGTGACGCATTTTACAGCAAGGGTGATGTGGGATTCCATCCCTGGAGTTGATGTGCCCCTTTTCAAATAAAATTAAAATATTCTTTAAATTAAAAAACAATTTGGACCATAATAAAAATAAAAAATTGATATAAATATTTGAATAAATTTTAATTAAAGATATTATAATACAAAGTTTCACTCCTTGTGATCTTTGAGTTTGTTTTAATATTATAATCCAATACTAAATATATATGGTAAAAATATTCCATTTTCACTCTCAAATATAAATAAAATATTTCTATGTGTATATGAATCACCTAATTTTATATCAACTTTAGAAAAGATAAAATAATTAAAAGTTGATTAAAAAAATCAACCATATATTTTCATATTCCAATATAGGACATAAATAAATAATTTGAATATCCATATTAACTAATTTGTTCCAATATCAATAGAGAGATTAAATGTGTATGTGTGTGCATGTTAACTATAATTAAATATTTTCTTCATAACATCATGGACACCTGATGTTTCTAATCGAGTATGAGGGAATGAGAAGCAGAGGAAAATGGCAGACTAGGGTTTCTGACAAAACCCTCCACGACACAAAGACAGAGGTGGCAAACCTTCAGAAACAAGTTCTAACACTTCAAGTGTGGGTTTAGCTGATCTGATAGACACAAACAATGAACATTTAGATGGGGGAGGCCATAGGGCCTCCCACCACAGGCAGCAACAATGGAAGCAAGCCAAATGGAAATGAAAATGAATAGCCCTTACCTGGAAGCATGGAACAACCGCCGCTCCAAACGGCACAGCAGCCAGAAGAGGAAAATCTGAACAAAGGAAAGGAGCACATCTCCACAGTACATGGAGAGCCTAAGAAGGCAATGTCTTCAACATGCAAGCCCATCATAGCGAAATGCCCCACGATAGATCTACCAAGCCATAGAATCAATGCCCAAATACAGTATATGAAGGATCATGCGCTCATAGGTAAATTCATAGGCTACTGGCTAACTAAGAAAGCCTTGCAAGGATGGATAGCCTCAAAATGGAAGCCAAAAGGGCATGTTTCACTTCAGCTGGGCCCAAAAGGATTTTCCACAGCCATCTTCAACTGCATTGAAGATAGAAACCACATCCTCGATGGAGGCCCATATTTTTTCAATGTCGTAGGTCTATATCTAAGAAATTGGATAGAAAGATTCAACCCAGACAAGGAAGACTTTAGCTGGGCACCAGTCTGGATTTGAATGTACTCCTTACCTCTGGAATATCGGGATGAAGAATCACTTAAAGCTATTTGCTATGGGCTAGGAGACTTCATAAAGATTGCAAAGGAAGCAAAGCTCTGCCGCTACACATCATATGCTCGCATATGTGTTTACATGTGGCTCGAAAAAGCTCTCATGGACTCGGTAAGCCTCCTTCGTGATGACTTTGAATGGATTCAACCCATAGATTATGAACATGTGCCATTTAGATGTAGGAAATGTCATGCTCATGGCCATCTATTTCATGACTGTCCCTTAAATGCTTCCCCTAAACTCTCAGACCATGCAGAAAAATCTGATTCTAGAGGGTTCACCAAAGTCACAAATAGAAAGAAGCACACCAAAAAACCCTTCCATGGACCAAAAAACTCTATGCCCACCTTTGATGTACCATCCACCAGCAACATTTTTGACCTTCTATCTAACCCAGATTTTCCAGATTTAAATATAACCAAATTGGTTAAGTCATCTACCATGCCAACTACCAAATCGTCCACCGTACCCATTCTCAATGCTTCCAGTCAACCTCTACAGGTGAAAAAAATAGATCAACAGCCAGTAGCTTCTCAAACTACCCCATTCCAAGAAGAAGACAAAACCCAATGGTCAACAAAAGGAATGGAAGTTGACAACTCTCTGACAAACCCACTCAAAACAACCCTCGTCATGGCGGAGGGTAGTCAACAAAGTCACATGGAAGAAGAGCCAGAGAGCTTTGATCTAGGAGACCTAGACATATTTAGTCTCGAACAAGCTTGCAAAAAGAAAGAGTTTGACAAGATACCAGACAGGCAACTCGAAAACTTGGAAGTAGTGCTCTCACAAGTCCACTAGCATAGAACCTTGGGCATAAAACAAGGAAGCAACTGGGATGGGAAACACATTACCAAAGATGGAAAGAAAAGGGGTAGAAAGATAGATCTACAATGCACGATCCTCATTAGGGAAATGTTAGTGGAGTTTGGCAGGTGCTCCAAGCTGACCAAATATTATAGATCATTACCAACTAGTTAACCATGAAGCTCATCTCATGGAATGTAAGAGGACTCAACTGTACTGGAAAATACAGGATGATAAAAAACATGATACAACATGAAAAACCTCATATATTCTTCATGCAGGAAACAAAATGCAACAACATTACATTAGATTCTATTCTATGCAAAGCTTGGCTGGGATGCCAAACTGTTATAGTAGATGCATATGGAGCATCAGGAGGGCTTGCTATTGCTTGGAACACACAAAACATTTCATTAACAGACTTTCATGCCTCCCATCATCTCATACAGGCCACTTTTCACATCATAGGAACCAACATACATGGCCATCTGACAAATGTTTTTTCCCTTAGGATTCTGTGAAAAAAATGCACTACTAAAAAAGCTGGAAACTCTCAACTCCACAAGAAAGCATCCACTTTGGATCACCGGTGGGGACTTCAATATGATCACTAAACTGGAGGAGAAAAAAGGAGGCAGAGTGAAATTGGACAATGAAAGCAAAGGTTTCAAAGATTACATGCAAAATAACTGGCTAATAGACTTACCATTCAATAATGGTCTTTACACCTGGAATAATAAAAGATCAGGATCTCAATAAATCACCTCTAGGCTGGACAGATTTCTAATCTCAGATAACTCAGTACATTTGGGAGGCAACATAACTGCTTCAATACTTCCCCTATCAGGCTCAGATCACTGGCCCATTTCACTTCAATGGACAAGACCTGGAGACTCAATCAAGAAACCTTTCAGATTTGAAACATTTTGGTTAACCCACCCAGATTTCAAAAATGTAGTCAAATCAGCTTGGGATAACTTCACCCCTTATGAAGGGTCAACTATGTTTCAATTTCAACAACGGCTAAAGCATCTCAAAAAGAAAATCAAGCACTGGAACCACACTACCTTCGGAAATATATTTCAAGGTCAAAAAATGCTCAAGCAAAGTATGATAGAGCTACAACAAAAAATCATTGAAGGCGGAAGAACCGAGGCACTGGTAAGTCAAGAACAAGATCTTCTCACTCAGCTAGAAGAAAGAAGGAAGCAAGAAGAAATGCTCTGGAAACAAAAATCAAGAATCAGATGGTTAAAAGAAGTCGAAAGAAACACTAAATTCTTTCATTGCTCCACTATCCAGAGAAGAATGCACAACACCATTGCACATCTTCAGAATCAACAGGGAGAATGATTGGAGAAACATGAAGACATTAAGAGAGAGCTCTTTAACCATTTCAGAATGGTACATCAAGAGACGCAAATAGATAGACAGCTTGCTATAAACAAAATTCTCCAGCATATTCCAAAAATCATAACAGAAGAGCACAATCAGCTCTTAGTGTGACTGGTTACTATGTTGGAAGTAGAATAAACATCAGCACAACTAAAAGATGGGAAAGCCCCCGGACTTGATGGCTTCACCTCTAACTTCTTCCATCACTTCTGGGAACTAATCAAAAAGGAGGTATGGAAGGTGGTTGATGAATATAGAACCATCCATTAGCTTCTTCCTTCTATCAATGCAACATTCATAGCTCTCATCCCCAAAGAAGATCAACCGAGCACTCCAGAGAAGTTTAGACCTGTTGCTCTTCGGAATGTTATATACAAAATCATTTTGAAGGTCATCACCAACCGTCTCAAACTGCTACTCCCACTCCTCATCTCACCGGAACAATCAGGATATGTGGAAGGCCGTCAAATCCTGGATGGCATAATACTAACTCATGACATCATACATTCTTTAAAGAGCAACAAACAGGTAGGTATGCTTCTCAAAATTGATTTACCCAAATCTTTTGATAAATTAAGCTGGACTTACATAAAACAAATGATTAATGCCTTCAATTTTAGCCTAACCTGAGTCAGATGGGTCATGAATCTAATATCATCCACCTTCTTCTCTATCTTAGTTAATGGTGTCCCCTCAACTCCCTACTCCCCCTCTCGAGGAATTTGTCAGGGAGATCCTTTATCTCCCTTCCTTTTTGTCCTCATGGTAGAAGGCTTAGGACGCCTTATAAAGCATGTTGTTCAATCCCAAGACCTCAGAGGCATCTCTGCACATGGAACCTCTTCCATCACACATCAACAATTTGTGGATGATAATATGCTGTTTGGACACCCATCAGTCCATGAAGCCCACTCTTTCAAAGCCCTGCTAGACACTTTCTCTATGGCTTCAGGAACCACAATAAACACTGCAAAATCTCAAATTTTCTTCTTTCATACTCCCCTTGCAACCCAAAGAGTCATTGTCTGAATCATAGGATTCTCACCAGCCAAACTTCCTTCCAAATATCTGGGTGCTCCTCTGATAGACTCGGCCTTAAAGCATACATCCTGGAAGCACCTTCTTGAGAAAATTGAAGGTCGACTATCATCATGGACTTACAAAGCTCTCAACATGGCAAGCAGGCTCATTTTGATAAATGCGGTATTTTAATCTATGCCTCTTTATCTCTTCTTAGTACTAACAGCACCAAAATGGGTGCTTAAAAAGATCAAAAGCATGCAACGCAACTTTCTCTAGGGTTCCTCAGGGCAAAATCGCAAATGGGCACTAGTAAAATGGGCGACAATATGCACACCAAAAAAGCAGGGAGGTCTAGGACTGCGTGATCCTCAACTCAGCAATACATTGATGGGAGCAAGACTATGGTGGCGTTTGATGTCAAGTCCACACACGCCATGGGCCAAACTATGGACAGTAAAATATCCAAACAATCGACTGCCGAAAGAGCTCATTAGAATTACCAATATAGATATAGGTTCTCTAATTTGGGATGCAACAAAACAACATAAAGTGCTAGTACAACAGCGCAGCTTCTGGGAGATCCGCGATGGTAGAACTGCAAGATTTTGGACTGACTCTTGGCAAAAGCACCCCAAAATTTTAGAAGACCTACCACCTTTGAATTTTGAAGGAAATGACCTCAACCAAAATGACCATGTCTATTAGCACTGGATTCAAGACATCAATCAAGGATTTAGGCAATGGAAACAAGCTGAACAGAAATACATCAAGAAACGGAAGATTATTACAAAGAGCTGCACAAGGAGTTCGCCAACAGGAAAATTAGATACACAAATGAAAAAGATGTATTGAGATGGGGATACACTCTGAGGGGGATATACACAACAAAAGAAGCATATAAGCTAATGCTTCAAACACATGAAACAATAGACCCTGTTTGGACACGCTTATGGACTATCGAAATATGGCCCAAAATCTCAACCTTCGCCTGGATGCTATATCATCAAAGAATTCTCACTCGGGACAATATAATTAAAAGAGGATTCCAGGGACCCTCATACTATCCTAACTGCAAGAAACAAGGTGAAACTATTCAGCATCTCATGGATTCTTTCCATATGGCCAACCAATTATTGTAAAAACTCACCTTTAGGTGTCAAAAACCTTGCAAAATATTGGGGGATATCATAAGCACCATTTGCAACTGGGACCCTGCTCCCTACAACAGCAAGCTCCTATACTCTCTCTGGACAATCCTCCCAAGCTTACTTCTCTGGACAATTTGGAAGGAAATAAACAAAAGAATTTTCAAAAATCAAAGAACTCCACTAGAAAACATCTTGAGCAATCTATGCCAGAACATTCAAGAAACCATGGCACTCCAAAAAAGGAAAGTAGAGGACCTTCCCACTCAGGCACAGGAACAGACTATTTGGGACAACTGGAACATACAGATCCCACAGGCTTAGCATGGTTACAACGAATTCATCATCATCACTAAGCCACCCACACAATGGACCCCTCCTCCCACAAATGTGATCAAACATAACTTTGACGGGGCCTCAAAAGGCAACCCAAGCAAAGAAGGACACGGAGGAATATTTAGAAATCATGAAGGCAAACCTCTACTACCATACTTTGGTTCAATTGGGTGGGACACAAATAATTCAACAGAACTGGAAGGATTATGGCAAGGTATGAATCTAGCTCATCAACATAACTTTCATCCTATAATAATAGAAGGGGATTCTCAAATCCTCATCAACATGGTTACTCAAATACAAATGGGAACACCAGCTTCAAAAGTAGCTACCAGCTGGAGATTAGCGGCTCGTCTAGAACTAATAGAGCAATGGATGAAAAATAGCAGAGCTACTACTTTCATTCATGTCAAGAGAGAGGGAAACAAGATTGTCGATCTTCTGGAAAACACAGGAGTCGAACATGATCAGGTACTCCAATCAGGAACCATCAACATTCTAAATGCCCAATCTCAATTACAAGAATAAACTAACTTGGTGCACAAGGAAGCAAAACTCCTAGATGAGGGTGTACGACATGAATAATATGCTAGCAGTTGATAGGGATGGAAAGTGGTCTGGCCACATGGCTCTTCATAATCCTGCACACCAAACCATAAAATGGTTTAACAACGACTATAAATGGCCATTAAGCTGGCATTGTAATCAATCTGACTGCATCTACTCACCTCGAATCGGCTTAATGGAGACCTTTGGTAATTTTAACTCCATCGCCACTGTCTCTAATCCCTCACCTATGCAAGGCCACTACCCACTAACCACAGTGGAATCGAGCTCACGCACTGCTACGGTTAAGTGTTGCAGCATTCTATGCTTCATTGAGATTGGCCAGGGCAATCATTTTACACAGAGCTTGATCTGCAACTCTATTCTCCACCCCACATCTGCTGATATTCCTTCCTTTGAGCTGACCTCTGTATCCACTGAGCCCTTGCATCACGCTGAACCATCTCCCAAATAGCTAGCGGAGATGGATGCCATACCAGCGAGAAGCTAGCCAAGGTCAAGGGAAGATCACAAGGCGTAGGGGAGAAGCGGGACAAGAAGATTGTGGAGGAAAAGGATCGAGAACATCAGGCGGAAGCTGACACGGGAACAATGCAGAAGGAAGAAAATGACATGGAAGCTTATAGGTGTTTCATTGTTGAGGAACACTCGTTGCTGCAACATGATGATTGACTGGCCAGCTTGACACTTGATAGGCAAAACAACATGTCATGTGTCTTCAAGTATCAGGTTCCAAGAATTAAGCTATTTGGTTTTTTAAGAGCTTTTTGGAAAACTTACTGTCATTTGGTTTCTTTAATGATTTTTTTGAAAAACTGGCTAGATACTGTGCTTAATAGCTAGTTTCCCTACTTGGGGAGCAAGATAATATTTGCAAATTTTCTTTTGAACTAGACTGGTTTCCCATTGTGGGTAGTCACAATTCTGTTTTGCTGTTATATGCCTTACACAATGGCATGGACATGCAAAGGTCAAAACGTCAATGTACCATTATGTTTCAGTAATAGAATTTAGCATAATTTAGAAGAAAAAAAAAATTATAATTAAATATTTCAATGTTAAAAGAGAATTATTTAAAAGTAGAAAATTCAATTACTTCTTAATAAAAGTAACAAGAAGGAGATGTGTAATTCATCCAATTCTTAAATAAGATTAATGTATGGACATTAAATAATAATAAAAAATTTCAATGTGGGTCATAAATAAATCAGTACAATGTCAACTATGGATATATTATATATGGTTAGCAAAATAAAAAACATTGTATATTATATAAAAGAAACTTTTTGTATAGGTTCAATGGTTAGCTTAATTGGTTGAGTTTTTGTTGCTAAAACACCTTGATAATGAGTCTCCTTGATGCCCTATTGGTTAGGATTCTTTTAGTGTTACTATTTTATACTTTGGCATAATTTGACCCTTTTTTGAGGGTCAATTTTGAATCTAAAAAGTATTTCTTCAAACCATTCATATGGATATGGCAGTATATTTATGTAATTCTTTGTATGCTCAACTTTGAGTTGAGTGTGTCTCTTCTAAAATAAAATTAAAATAGAGTCTTAAAAAAATAGACAAAAATGAATGTACATTTTTAGTTACTTAAAAGCATTATAAAAAATTAATAATCTCATTTTCACTATATTGGCTTACCTAAAATCATTCTCAATGTGTTGATTTTATTAGTTGTTGATATTACAACCTTGTATGAAGAAAATGTGGTAAAAATATTTCACTCTTACTCAAGTATAAATGAAACAATGGATATCCATGTGAAATAACATAATTTTATATAACTTTAAAGAAAGGTAAAATAACTAAAAATAGAAAGAAAAAAACCTATATTTTCACTTTTGAGTATGAGAAAGATGTATAATTGTTATACATTATAAAAATTTTAATATAAAACTTAACAAAAAAATATTTGAATATTTATATTAACTATTTTATTTTAGTATCATCTTCATATATATAAAGAAAAATAAATTAAGAAACACAAATATGTTGAACTGTAATTTACCTCCAAAAAAATATTCAACTTTTAACGTTTATCATTCCCTATCTAATTGCAATAGATAGGTCTTTTTGTTTTCATGGTTTATCATAGCTTGGGTGTGTACTATGGTAGTGCCATTTATAGTCAACATTGTTGTAGGTTAATTGTTTAGCAAGTTACTTTATAATGGGACCATAGTCATTGATGATTCATTCAAAGGTTACTTATAGAATATTTCATAGTGAGTGCATACATAGGTTATAGTTTTAGGCCTTATCTTTTATGCAATCCACATTATAGTTTTAGGCCTTATCTTTTATGCAATCCACATACTTTAGGATCCTCTAAACCCTCTCGAAGTTATCTGGTTAAGTTCCATCTGGAGATATGACAGCCTCGTTGTGCATGAGATTGGATATATGGTTAAGATTGCTAGGAATTTTTTTGATGACCAGATGTGGAGTGGGTGGTTACACGGTAATCAACCTTCTAATCTAGTGCCACAAATCAGTCATTAATTCCTTGCTCCTCATCAAAATTTGCTCTGCAGTGCTAGAGAGAACCCAAATGTTGTTAACTACCAAATTAAGTTCATTTGGTGTCTTTCACCCACATAATCAGGTAAATTCATGGAACATTTTCTGCAGGAAGTTTTGCTTTAACATTTCAGAATTTTTTTTGTCTCATGGTTGCAACTTAATTTGTCATTCATGGTTGCGGTGATTGAGCTGGTCACTAGGGTTTCTAGAAGCTCCTAACCATAGTTGTTTCTCTGAATAATTCTTGGAGACTCCAAGGTATGGATGATTGATGAGATCACACGAGAGCTAACTTTCTAAGGGTTCGTCTCTTGTTGGTTCTCTTGCCATTTCAAAATTCTTATTTAACTTCTGCAAAAACCTAATGAAGTTTTTTTTTTTAACGGTTGTCGCTGGTAATTGTTTAGGGTCATCATCATCTTTTAAAGTAAACCCTATCCTAATTTATTGCGCTACTATTTTTTTTTGTTTCTCATCATTACAACTAACATAATTGGCCTTAACTATGTTCATTATGATTATGTTGTCTCTTTTCCCTACAGGTAAAGTTCTGGGTTGTGGCCTTCCATACCCATTGAACGTTTGAGGCTTTAATTCTAGGTTCCTTTTTTCAAAACTTACCCTTGTTATTCTACAGGTGCCAGAGATTGGTTTGGTTAGGGTTTTATGATTACTTCCCCTCCTTCGAGGGTTTAAATATCTGTCTAGGGTTTATAGTTATTATCCCTCTTCAAGGGTTTCAAGTCATTGTAGCTACAATTTATATGTAAATATAAATTCTCATGTGTTGTTTCTTTTAAAAATGCCTACGACCATTACCCTTTGCAGAATTAGAACAATGTCATCTTGTCAGGAATTATTACATAGTGTCTAGATATGAATGGACTTGGCATAACTTAATGTAATACTCACCTTTTTCCAATTAATATGTTTATGGTAAATGTTATAAATTAGTTTTAATTATGAGTAACCTTTGGATATATGGTTTCTCATACTCGTTCCTACTATATCCAACCCATTTAGTGCAACTGTCATGCGTATATTCAATAATTTTGATAATTAATTTCTTTTCAGTCTTGGACATTTTTTCTTTGATTAAAATGTTTTGATATGGTTCTTTTTGTTATCAGATCATACATTAAAGATTCACTTCCCCTATTCGACTGTATGTGTAACTGTTGCGATCATTTCTCAGGTTGAATCCTGAGCTTCTTTTATTATGGTTGCGTCTTCGAATTCTTCAAATGCCCACAAAAATTTACTAATGTTTCATTAATTAAAACGTTGTGAAGGGTTTTTTCATTTTTTTGTGAATAGCCAATGTTCTACGTCATTTGTTAAACTAAGTTTATTGGCTTGTTATGTATTTCTCTTAAGGAAAGAACAAAGATAGTATGTTTTCTTCATGGCATATTCATTTTTGACTTTGTTTCTTGACATTACCTAAAGTACATTACTTCATCTTAATTATCATAAAACATATATTTCCATTGAGAAGATAATACTTAGTTTTTCTCTATTTATTTAATGTATACTTAGGCAGTTAATAATAGTAGTAATTGGTGTCCGATTTACTCATATTAACATTGTATTTTTTTTGTTGTTGTTCATTTGTTTAATTTAATACTCCAATTTTGTGGGGTTAATGGACCGTAACTAGGCGACTAGTAACCGGCATAGCCCAGGAACAAACCCAATTTCTCACAATAAATATTTACTCACATGTATGAGACATAAAAGAATTCATGATAGGTACTAGGTCAAGCACTTATCATTGTTCAACAACCTAATCCAACCACATACTTATTGTAATTATACAATGCTATGCACAAAGTTCAAACTCTATTGGTTTTTAGAGAGTTCAATCAATCTCTTATAACAAGATTCTACTCGCAACAAGAACAAAGTTTTGTAAGAAAATTCCATTCGTTATTCCTATATAAATTGATTACCATTACATCCACCTCTTTTTCTCTAAAATAAAATTCAATGATACAAAGTACCTATCTGTTAGTTTGGGCTCCCAGGAAAATACCTAGAAGAAAAGGACACTCCTCCCAACCAACGAGAATGGTACCTCTCCTTTCCCCCCCCCTTCCAGTTTCCACTTCTAGAACAATTTTCAGATCAACAACCTTCATAGGTTCACCCATGACCACTTGGTCCCAACCAACTACAGTCTATGCATTTAGTCTTAGAACTTAGGATTTAGATAGAGTTCCAATGGCTAAACAACTTAAGAACTCCGTGTCCTGGTAACGCCCTACCTCCCTCTAGAACATCCTGCTAGAGGGTTTAGTCTCTATCCATCTCCCTTCTTAGTAGGCTCAGGTTTTCCTCTCACACCCTCTTAGATTTTGTTCCCTAACTAAGATGATTTATCTATAGGGGTGGGAGTAATTGTCCTCTAACTGTCTGGTAAGTGAAACATTTTCTTAGTGTATTTTCCCTGTAGTTTCCATGGCTTCCATAATTAAATTATTAATAAAATTTAAAATAAATTTGAAACATTTAAATTTATTTCTAGGCCTCCACTCAACCCCAAGTCTCCCAAGCCACTACAGTAAAAGTAAATTAAATATTTACTTTTCACTAAGGGGTATTACATCTTCCCCTCTAGAGTGAAACACCATCCTCGGTGTTTCCTGGCCTTCAAAACATATTGAAATATGCCTCAAACATAAAATACTTATCCTTATTTTCCTAGGTAACATCTCTGAGCTGAAGTGCTTCCACTATAGTTAACTTGGGCAATCACTTGCTTCTGTAGCATAATTTTTTCTCTCATCGAGAATGCATAGAGGTTCATTCGGTTTGACCTAAATTCATAATCATTATGGTCATTAGTTTCCATCAATATTTATCTAAAAACATATATGTATAGTTTCAATCTTCATTACAAACACTATCAGTTGTTATTTACATACCCAATGCAGGTCATCAACATGCATCACAACCCAAAAAAGGCCAGTAACATGCACTCAATACGAGTTAGCAACATCATTGTAAACTTATTATTGTAAATTATTTTACTTACCCAATGTCTATTCCAATCGATAAAGACCCCACCATGTGGTTCCACTACAAGTTTTACAGCATAGAGATATCAGTTATGTCTCCATTATTTGCTTAGCACTAATAAAATGTTCAGAGACCATTTATTTTTCATCTTTCATGACATATTGGACTAAATAAAACTGCTATACTTTATCTTAATTCAAATGGTACATACACATTGGTCATGCATGAGTAGAGTTTAAGATAACTTCCTCTTCTTTCCATATTCAAAATGGACATATTATTGTCTACTTTGTATAGGTAAATTTAGTTATGCCCATCCTGGGGTACTTTGCTAATTTATTTAGTGCCAACGAAGGTCCACTTTGTAGTATTCTTTCAATTTTTGTCCCTTTGTCATCTTATATTATAGGTCATTGATGTAAGTTATAAACAATTTTTCTTCAGTGTAATTTCATGGGGTTTCTCCCTCTTGTGCTTGAATGCGTATTAACTATTTCATACTCACCATGTTACTATAATATAGTTGTTTCCTTATATGTCAGATTACAACATGTTATTCACTTCATATATTAACCAATTATTTTAATATAATTGGCAAGTTAATAAATAGTGATTTAACCCCAACGTGGGAATTAGTTATTATCTTATTAGACCTCCCCCACAATACTTATACTTATCATCATCACCATCATCAATTTTTTTATTTAAGTTCAAGGAAGTCCACATAATGGCTTGAAACCAATGATCTATTCTTTAAACAACATCATAATTCCATGATATCAAGTATACCACAACAAAACATTACCAAGTTCTAGGAAAAATACTTCAACTTACCATTCTCAGGACAAATATTATCTTTGTCAATTTTTCAAGTGGACCCAATTATGTCCACGTTAAGTATCCAATGGTATTTTCATACAAATACTTATCAAGTTTTTATATTTCAACTGATTTTTATTTTATTTTTCTTTTGGGCTTTCCCCAATAGACCATTAAGGCTAACAACACAAGGTAATACCGAAAAGAAATTGATATGACAATTCAAGGGAGAAGCTTAGAGTAATACATGCATTCTTACAATCAATAACAGATAACAATTACATCATCAAATCTTACCACTATACTACGCTGACACACCTTACCTGTGAATTTATTAACTTTTTTCTCAGGGTTTGCATCCCTCTTTATTCCACAACTTATTAATTAAGGTGCCTGGACATCCTCTTGTTGTTGATGTGTGATCAACTATGTGTATTTTTATGCCTCTCATATTTCCATGTCTATTAGCTGCATTAACACACTATGTTAGTGTGGTTACCTTGACATCATGATTTTGTAACCATATGTTCATTCTAATCAACTATTTGTTGAGGCTTCATTTTTATCTATAAAATCATTTGAATTTATTTAAGGTACTTATCTGGGGTACTATTGACTGGTGGCATATTTCACTTTCCATGTAACACATCATATGAATACAGGAATAAGTAACACTTGTGCCAATATGTTATCAACATTTTTATTTACGACTACTTTAATACACACACACACACACATTTTTTTTAATCCTACTAAATTTCCCAAGGGATCTAGCTTGCATATATTCTTGTTCATATCATTGCACCATCAACCATTTCAATTACTCAAAATTCTATTTTCATCTTGATTTTAATCAGCCTTAACCTATCCAATTGTGAGGTAGTTATAAGATAAACTAGTTAGCAAATCATTCCATGATTCAAAATTACAAGTTTGTAACTCCGACCATCTTGAGTGCGCCCCCCTTCCCATGTCCAATAGGTATAGGAGTTTCAATAGATGTCAGAATTCATTTTCTATATTGTAGGGGTTGTAGCATAATTTTCCCCAAAAAAATCTATATTCTTGAAATTGCTTCTAATCTTGGTCTTTATATACTTACGAAATTTGACATAAATCTCATATTCTTTGAGTATTACCGTCACTGTTTTAACGTGCTCCCACGTTTATTCGATGTCTTGGAGTGACCCAAATATTTTTATTATGTCCCTTTCAACTTAAAAAAATCTCAGATACACTATCCACTTCATTATTTTTGAGACTAGTCTCCTTCCATCGCAAGTTATTATCATAATTTATCACTTCTTGCCTCCAATTCACTAGTTTTAAATAATAAATAATTCTTAATTATTTAACTTTTGCACAACTTATTCCATTGTTTTAACCAGTCTTTTTTTATTATTATCTTCATGAAGAAGGCTTTCATGCATAAAGTTTATTAATTCCTTTACCAGTTTATTTTCATTAGTCATGGAATCTAAATTGATTTGTACCAGCTGATTCTTATTGTATTAAAATTATTTATAGCTAAGTTATATATATATTTGAATTAGTTGGGGATTCACAGGGGGAAGGGTGCTCCACCCAACCTATGGGACTAGTCACACCACTGAATCTCTCCCCAAGTCAACTTCACATCCAGGATAGTTCAGAATAGTGACCTGAACAGTTCAATCCCAAAGGCTATCTTATGCCAACTAGACTTAGTCTATGGTTCTCAAATTGAGCCCATAGGATTTATTTGGAATTCCACTGGCTAACCAGCTCAATAATTCCTCATGTTGATAATATCCTATCAAAAGTTTTTCTAAACAAAACATTTTAAAACTAATTAGAATCGACCTACAGTTTCCACAATAGTTTCAACATTAACAATTTTTACAATATGCTTTAGTTCTAAACACTACCAATACGAAACAAATTCTTTTGATACTTATCCATTATTCCCTTTTCTGGCTTGCTTCTCATACACAAGTAAGATTACACTTTTGTTAAGATTTAAAAATGTATTGTACTACCAAGTGTTTCCCTCATTCACTACCTCAGTTAGGTTCTTGGTTACTCATCTAGTATATGTGTGTGAAGGTAGTACCTAATAATTAAGTATTACTTACCAATAGAATCTTTACTCTCTTGTACCCGTCTCGTTCTTGAACAATCCTTAGTAGAATTTTTTTTTTTTTTTTTTTTTTTTTATAATTTAAAACATTTTTATGATTATTAATCTTATAAATGATGTGTCAAACATAATTCTTGTAATTTAATGAATGGGTTTTGTTACTAGAAATAAGTAATCACCATGCAAATAACACTAAACTTCTCGAGTGTTTTCGTATGCAACACCCCACCTTCTTTTTTAAGATAACCATTTTATAATTGTTTAATAGTATGGGGCTTGATATTTTAATTTATTTACATATGTATGTCTCATTCTTTGTTTACCCATAAACTTCCTTACTATTACAAACCATAAATTCCTTCTCTATTCACCATCCCACTGTCACAAGATATGATTTACTAATTAACATGTATTCATAATTAGGTCGTCCAAACAATTGTTTTCTCTTCTAGGCACCCAACATATCAATTATTGTAGGTAAGGGTACCTTAACTTATATAATGGAATTTATTTTAGTGTACTCATGACAAGATTGTTCTATTCTCATTCCTCTAGTTTTATAATATAGAAATTTCTTTGGTTTCTCATTTATTATTCATTTCCATCTCTTAATTTGTAATTTACGTCCTCAATTTTGCACTGTTTAAAACAACATAGTGAATATGGACCAGAGTTCTTCACCTAACTACACCCACATTTTAGGATTTTATGTGGGTAAGGGTGTAGAATTTAGTCCTGTAGGTGGAGTTGCCATATTTCCAATTCTTCTTTGCAATGAAACACAACACCATTTGTTATTATTTTCCCTTAACAGGCCATAATGTTGAAACCTTCAGCTTTGATACCACTTGTAACATACCTCAAAAACAAAAAAATAACTTTTAACATTTATCATTCCCTATCTAAATGCAATAGGTCTTCTATGTTTTCATGGTTTATCCACGGGGGTTTCACTCAATGAACCTTTGACATATCATGTGCATTCTTGGCACATTAAATAATACCCTTAATTTGACTACATATTAGAAAATGCCTCTAAAAATCACATTATTTAACCCCCTACCAATACGAACGCAATGCACCTTCCAAATTTAAAAACCCCTACTTTCACTAGATATTGTAGTTATCCATTTTTTCATTAACATTTTTTTATACCCCTTTATGTTTTTTCAATAAATTTGGGCTTCATTTTTTATACCTTCCAATATAAAAACCCGCTACCCCCTAAATATCCCCAAATATATCATGTCAATTTTTCCTCAATAAATATTCCCCAATATGAACCCATGTGGTATGGTATTGCTCCCCTAGTGAAGCCCTCATGGGTTTATCATAGCTTGAGTGTGTAGTATGGCCATCTTCTCTATATTCAACATTATTTTATATTGATTGTTTAGCAAGTTACTTTATAATGGGACCATAACCATTGATGATTCATTCAAAGGTTACTTATATAATGTTTCGTAGTGACTACATACATTGGTATAGTTTAAATGTTTATCCTTTATGAAACTCGCATACTCTAGAATCCTTCGAACCCTCTCGAAGTTGTCTAGTCAAGTTCCATATGGAAATATGATAGAATTGTTGTGTGTGAGGTTGGATCTATGGTTCATATTTCTATGGTTTGTTTAGATGATTGGATGTGGAGTGGGTGGTTACAGGCTAACCACCCTTCTGCTCCAACATCGCAAGTCAGTCATTCATTCCTTGCTCCTCACCAAAATCTGCTCTACAACACTGGAGAGAACCCAAATGTTGCTAACTCTTGAATTCATTTCATTGGGTGCCTTTCACACATACAATCAAGTAAATTCATGAATCGTTTTTTGTAGGATGTTTTTCTTTAACATTTCAAAATCATTTTTTGTCAAATGGTTACAACTTAATTTGTCCTTCATGGCTGCAGTGATGGATCCTGTCACTAGGGTTTCTAGGTGCTCTTCACCATTATTTTTTCTCTAAATACTTCTTGGAGACTCCAATGTATGACCAACTGATGAGATCGCATGGCAATTAACTTTGTAAGGGTTCTTCTCCTATTGTTTCTCATGCGATTTCAAAATTTCTCATTTAACTTCTGCAATAACCTAATGAAGGTATTTTTTTAAGGGTTTTTGCTGGTAATTGTTTAGGGGCATGATCATCCCCTCAGGTAAACCCTCTCCTAATTTATTTTTATACTAACATTTATTTTTTTCTCATCATTACAACTAATATAATCAACCTTAACCACGTTCATTCTGCTTTTGTTATCTCTCTTCCCTATAGGTCAAGTTCTGGGTTGTGGCCTTCCATACCTGATGAACGTCTAAGGCTTTAATTATAGGTTCCTTTTTTTAACACTTACATTTTTTCTTATATAGGTGCTAGAGACTAGTTCGGTTAGGGTTTTATGATTATTTCCCCACCTTCGAGGTTCTAAGTATCTGTATTAGGATAGGGTTTATAGTTATTCTTCCTTTTAAAGTGATTGAAGTCATTGTAGATGTGGTTTATATGTATATATAAATGTTCATGTGTTGTTTCTTTTAAAATGATCGTGAACTTACCCTTTTCAAAATTAGAATAGTGTCAACTTGTAAGAAACTATTACACAATTATCAGATATGAATGAGCTTGACATAATCTAATGTAATACTTTCCTTTGTGAAATTAATAATTTTATGATACCAGTTATAAATTAGTTTTAGTTATCAGTAATCTTTGGATATAGGGTTTCTTGTACCAGTTCCTACTATATCCAACCCATTCAGTGTAACTACCATGTGTGTATTCAATACTTTTGATAATTAATTTCTTTTCAGTCATGAACATTTGTGCTTTGATTAAAATGTATCGATATAGTTCTTGTTTTTATCGGATCATACAATAAAGAGTTGTTTGCCCTATTCAACCATATGTGTAACTGTTGGGATCTTTTATTGGGGTGAAACAAATATTTTTATTCTGGTTGCATCTTTGGATTCTTCAAATGTAGACAACAGTTTATTAATTTTTCATTAATTAAAATGTCATGATTGGTGGTTTCCTTTTTTGTAAATGGTCGATGTTCTACATCAATCACTGAAGTAAGTTTATTGGCTTGTTATTTATTTCTCTTAAGGAAAGAACAAATATAGTATTGTTTTCTTCGTGCACTATTCGTTTCTCACTTTATTTCTTGACATTACTTAAAATCTATTAGTTCATATTAATTCTCACAGAACATATCTTTCCACTGAGAAGATAGTACTTATTTTTCTCTATTTATTTAATGTAAACCAAGGTAGTTAATAAATAGTAGTATTGGTCTTCGATTTTCTTATGTTAACATTATATTTATTTTTGTTGTTCATTTCTTTAATGTAATACTCTAGTTTTGTGGGGTAAAAAGAATGTTGCTAGGCTGTTGGTTGATATAGACTTATGCAAGAATGAAAAAAATACATATATAAACATAAACATAGAGATGAAATAGAAATAAATCTTAATTTCATTAATATCAAAGATCTGAAAGATTCTCACAAGCATAATGAAAATAAACCAACATGGGTGATGGTAGCTTATCTCTTAGAAGAGTGTGGTAGCTACATGCCTTTGAACTATGTTACAATGAGGCCCGGTGGCGTTTTCATCATTGAGAAACAATGGAAAACCATAAACATTCAAAAACCTAACCCTAGGAGATGAAGCACTAAAATCTTGAGGGTGTTGTTCGGGTTAGTAAGAATGTCAACTTCCCGGCGTCATAACTTTGGCATACAATCTCTGTGTGACTATCATAATACCTCATTTTGAATATCTCCAATGGGAGATAAAAAGAAAATTAGTAATCCAATTTGGCACTTTTTTGGCCTCTCTAGTTTCACAAAAAGACATCTTTTAGGCTCTCAAAATGACTCTGGAAGTTTAGGACCCGAAAAGATACTAAAAATAGTAAGTACTACAATAAAGGAAACTGAAAAGTACAATTAAGGAAACTGAAGAGTGAGAATGATTGTGCTTAATGTATGTTGCATATTCTCGGAATATTTGGCTAATAGAGTGACCAATTTTCCCAATGTATGGATTCTCACAGGAACAAGGGATTGAGTAGACACCTTCCATATCTTTAGGGTTCACATGGTCTTTAATAGATCTAAGAGAATTTCTAATGGTATTAAGGGGTTTTAAGGTAGCAAAAACTTTATTTATTTTAAGAATATGAGCAATCTTATGAGTGGTCCCATGGATAAACGGAAGCTGCACATTGGAGATTAGATTATTCTGAGCTGGTTTTGCCCTTGATTCTTTACTGGCTCTTTGAAAAGCTCTAAGGCCTTGTTGCATGCTATAGCCACTATTTTCAAAAACTTTTAGAAGATGATATTTTTCTTCTTCCAAGTGATTCCAAGAGTGCTGAGAACTCTGAATTTCTACGCTGGAAAATGATGAGAACTAACATGGAGATATTGTTTTGTGTGAGTCTTTTTGCGATAAAATTGGTGAGAAACAAAACCATCATTCATTCTAGAGAGAAGAATATCAAGGAAAGGAAGACACCCATTTACCTCGACACCCAACGTGACTTTTATGGAGTTCAATTGGGAATTAAGATGGTTTAGAAACAAATCTAATTTCTCATGACCATGGGGCCAAATGATGCATGTATCATCAAAAAACCTCTTTTATCGCTTAGGGTAGAATTGAGCAAAGGCCCAAGCTTTGGTCTCAAAATATTCCATGAATAAGTTGGAAACTATAGGGGAAAAAGGAGAACCCATTTCTACCCCACATGTTTGTTCATAGAAATCACCCTGGAATGTAAAGAAATTGGAGGTTGGTTAACTTGATGATGAACCTTAGTTGTAGGTTCAAAGGTTGATCAATTTTCCACATACTTTTATCCTGATGATAAACCTCAATTGTTGGTTCGAAGGTTGATCAATTTTCCACATACTTTTATCTTGATGATGAACCTCACTTGGAGTTTGGAAGGTTGATAAATTTTCCACAAAATTTTATCGTGATGATGAACCTCAGTTGTACGTTCGAAGGTTGATCAATTTTCCACATAATTTTATCCTGATGGTGAACCTCAGTTGTAGGTTCGAAGGTTGATCAATTTTCCACATACTTTAATCCTAATGATGAACCTCAGTTGCAGGTTCGAAGGTTGATCAATTTTCCACATACTTTTATCGTGATGATGAACCTCAGTTGTAGATTGAAAACGTTGATCTTCTAAACAATATGAATGTGATAGATCTGAAAAATCTATTACAACTAAATCCTAAAAACCATTTCATAACGACTAATTCTTAATATATAATAAAATATTAATTTAATTTAATTTAATTTATTCAATTCAATCTAATTTAATACCAAAATAATATTAACTTAATTCTTCTAATAACTAATTCCTAATGGCTAACTCTCGACCCACATGCATCTTTTCTATTTAAACTTATGGATAGATTGATTTTTCAAAATATGAAACGCAAAAGTATAAGCTATAGCATAATAATATCAATATTTATTATATTATTGATAATATCAATAATATTATCATATCCTAATTATAATTGTTGTAATTATTATTGTATTTATAATATAATGATAATAATATTTTATAATATAATAATAATTATTGTATTATTATTATAATTATATATTTATTAATTAATCTCTTGGTTTTACAATAATAATTTTTTGGGTTTATAATATTAAACTTCTGTGTTTAATATTATTTCTTGGGGTTTATTATTTATTATATCGCTAATAATATTAATAATATTATTATACTATAATAATAATTATTATAAATTGTCATTATAATTGTTGTAATTATTATCGTATTTATAATATAATGATAAAAATATTTTATAATATAATAATTATTATTATTGTATTATTATTATAATGATATATTCATTAATATCAATAATAATATTAAATCAATATCCACTGTCATCTATAGGCTTACACCAATCACATTTAGTAATATGGTTGTGCATGTGATTGATATATGCCTATCAACCTATATCAACCACATTTATTTATTAATATGGTTATGCTAGTTTATAGAAAAGACAATAAATCTATAATGAAAACATTGGACTATTTTTTTTAATATTATAAGTTAGTGTCATTTGTGTTTATGTTTAAGAGATGTAATATTTATTACAATAATAATAAAATGTAATAGTTAAAAATAGTATTTTACTAAATTTAGAGTTAATTCTCATTTTGTAACATTATTAAAAATAAATTAAAAATAACTTTAAAAAATCATCTTGGTCCAAAGTGTTTTGTTATATTATTATTATTATTATTATAATATAGCTTGAGTGGGCCTAATGGTTAATAGCATGAGTTTCCTCCTAAGAGGTCACAGGTTCAAAACCAGAGGGGGTGGAGTATGTATGCCTTGCTAGACTTAGCAGTCGCGGAGGTGGGTCCCTTGTCCCACAAATAAAGGGGTCTCATACACCAATTTGATGTCTGGCTTGGCTATGACCTTAAAATGAATATTATTATTATTATTATTATTTATAATCATCTTATTTAATTTAATCTTCTCCCCAAAATATTGTGTTATATTATATACTCATTTCATTTAATTTCATTTAATTTTAGTGTAAATTTTAATATTTGATTTTGTTTTTCATCTATGTATATATATAGTTTGTATTAGAGTTATAATTTCAGAAAATGTTTTTTTAATATATAATGTTTTGTTTAATATACAGGTTAATAATTAAAAAAATAAAATTATAATGTTTTTAAATGTATTTAAAATTTTATATTTTAATAATATTTTATTTGGAAAGTTTTTATTTAAAAAACATCTATATAAATTGAAGTATATATGAATCAGAATTTAAATTTCTTGTTCTTTTAATAGTTTAGTTACTAGTTATCAATATTGGTGGTTATGAGTCAATTTAAACAATATTTAAATGGTTTGGATGGCATTTTTCTTTTAACATATTATATTAATTGCTTCATCATTTTTGTTAAACTTATTATAACAAAAGCCACCCTCTAACAGTGTACATAAAGATGCTAAAATGCAAAAATATAACATCGCCAAGGCATGCCTCTTATTTTAATACATAATTTTATTGGTAATATTTGTAACTGATTCTTATTTTAATATATAATTTTATTTACAATATTTGTGACCAATTCTTTCTTTTAAATTCTTTCTTTTAAATTATTTGAAGTTATTAATATCATAATTGTGGATTTATTAATATCATAATTGTGGATTTCAATTTTTTTAATGATTAAAAAGTTAATATATTTCAATATTTTCAAATTGAATTTTAACCAATCTATTTTTTCCCACATCTAATGGTCATTTACACCATTCGTCGAAGTACCCAATATGTGCAAATTCAGTACTCGTGCCCATTTTCCCAATTGGTGCAACTATTTTAACATACAGTTTACAACATAACCAAAGGATATCCCGGAAGAGACAATACTCCGGCATGAGATGTTTCCCAAATAACCACTGCAAAGAACAAGTGTCTACAAAAATGCTTCTTGACTTGAACCATCGCTACATTGTGCTTTGGGAGAGCAGTTAGGCATCGCGTGGATTGTACCAACCGAAAAGAGAAGAAAGCCCGCTATGGCTCCAGCAAGGGCTGCAGTGAAGTTGGGATCTGCCTTTATAGAAGGCACATAATCCTGCACGGCTGATGAGTGATCCAATCTGGGGCCCATATTATTAGGCAATGGAGTCAAGGGATGGAAACTGCCTGTCGCTAAATGTGGAGACTGCAACTGTGATCCTGAGTTGGTCTGGTTGTCTATGAGGTCGATAGTGATGGTCGGAAACGGGCTCGATTGATATTGAGGCAATGCATGGTATAAATTGGTTGTTTGCAGCAAAATTTTCTGTATTCATTCCCTCACCAGTGACCAGGTTGGACAAGCCAGTGTGAATAGAAGCCATAACCAGAGGAGTTAAAGAATGAGTATGTTGACCTTTGTAAGTTTTGGAAACCACTACAAGAGTATGTTGACCAGACATCTTCACCCAGACATTTACTGAGCAGAAATTTCACTTTTGTGCAATAGTCTTGGAGTGAATGATAAAAATGCCTAGTACCTGTCTTTTATTTCTGTGGTACGTTGTATTTTGAGGGTGAGTTTTTCTCATGGTTTTTTTTTTCGTTTTAGTTATTCTATGTTACTTAGATGCATTGTAATAGGGGTACTTAATATGATTTCTTGCGAAGATCAATTCATTGTGTTCTTCTTAGTAGTGGTTGAGGGGTATTGGAGATGGTTTTTTATTGGAGATGTTTCATCTTTATTGATATTAGATGTTTTTTTATGGCAGATGTTTCTTTAAGCATTGGTGTTTCCTTAGTTGCACGGATGTTTTCACACGTCTCTAGATTCACTAATATGGCTCATTAGTTCAACCAAGTAGAATATATTATATAATTTTTTACTTATTCTAATTAAATTTTCATTCTTTCTTTTTTCTCTTACAAAATTTGTATGAATTTTCTATTTGTTGGATTCACTGTGAAACTTTTACATAAAGTGTTCTAGCTTACAATCTTGGAAGGCATTCACTCCCATCCCTTCGAAAATTTTCTTGATCATATCAGTGCCAGCCAATATTAAATGCCAAACTGGTGATAATTGGAGCAATTGTCATTTTAATGACATTGGAAATCAATTAAGCAAACTAACTACTATTCAATGTAATGGTAAAGATTTGAAAGTTTACTCAGAAAAATAAATTATGGTGTAACTGAAATCTCAACATGGTATTAAAACTTTAAACTTTAGCCTATATTAGATTTCCAATTTCCAAGATGCTTTTGAAGGAGGTATGCAGATAGAGAGGCCATACAATCTATGAAAGAACAGCAGCACTAATCAATGAAACAAGGCTATACATGTAAGAATTCCCTCAAACGCCTTATTTTTGTGACCCTCAATCTCCTCCATGTCCAATGAAATGTTTGCTGCCGGCCTACCGGTGAATTCTTGTGACCTATTCCTAATTAAACCATTTAATTCTGCGAGGTTAGATTCCATGGCCATCACTACCAAACGCAAGTGACGGGTCACATCGAGACCTAATAGTCCTGTCTATTCTTGCAGGCAAGATTCCCCAAACTCGAAGACGTCGAAGAAATGGTTATCATGTCGCTTTACAGTTTGTGGTTTTTTTCATAGGAATTCGATTTAATATTTAACCAGAAGTTCTGATCGATGTAAAATTGCACTAAATTCAATCTATTAAATAAAACTCAGACCAAACGCAGGTGACAGGTCGCATCGAGCCATAAAGTTGGCATCTTGATGTTGCTACGTTGATTTTGAAAATTATTAATTAAAAAAAAATTCCATTGATTATTGATTGAATTATGCAGGTCTCAAACTGCAGAAGCGAAAGCGAGTTGCTTGGCCTGAACCGCTATAATGGAGTCAATAAAGTGACTGATCAAGCTATGAAATACAGGTAGCCATTCACTCACTTAGAGGGCCCCCAAAATAGGTGAAAAGATGGAAAGGGTAAGCGGAAATTTATATTATAGGTTGTCTTTTTCAAATAAGGTGAAAAGATATAATGATAATATATTAATATATGATAGGTTGTCATCTTGGATTTTGTGTATTTTTTTTATAATAATAGTGAGAAATTTATCATAATTTAGTTGTCAAATCAGTCGTGAAAATAATTATATATATATATTTTTTGTTGTTATTTGTTATAATATATTAAAGGTTGTTAGGATGGATTTTGTGTATTTTTTTAATAATGGTGGAAATTGATCATAATTTAGTTGTTAAATCAGTAGTGAAAACAACTATATCTTTTTTATTGTTATTTGTAATGCAAACTGATTTATCATGCATGAAAAACCATGCCATAAACTTATTCATCACTCATAGAAAATCATGCTACTTGGAATGATCCAAATATCTTTACATCTACATTTTGGGTTGTTAATCTATTTCTTTATATATAAAAAACATGTTTTTATCCAAGCTTAAGATTAGAAAATGTGTTTAATAATAATAATATGTTTTTATATTTTTTTAATTTTATAAAATATCTAGGTATGGTTGTACATAATGAAATAGCAAAAACATTAAATGAGAAAATATTCTAGGCATCAAGTTTGAGTATTTCATGTTTTGTTTTGTATTTTTCAAATTATCCATTCTATTACTCTTCTGAGTGGGGATAATTCCTTCTTGGTAATGGATAAAGTGTTTAATTCTTATTGATTTGTAGGTCCTTCTTTGTATAATTTTTAATAATTTTTAACAATGGTTGTTTTCTTAACCACATATCTTCGAGTTATTTTAGTGTGTTTTTAAACTTTTTATTTCATTTTCTATATTTTTTAAGTTTTCAAAGGCTTCAAAGTTCATGTTTTTATTTTTTTTTAGATTACCTTTATTATGTTTACTATGATGGTTGCATTTTTTCTAGTCTAAATGGATTTTACTCAATTCTAATGGAGGGCTCTTAAATCTACTGTAAGGGAAACTAATCATCTTTTATGTTTGTAAAATTTTTAACAAAATACCTTTATTTAAGATAAACATTGCACTTGAAGGGAAGCTATTAGAAGTCTAATTCTTATTAATGATTTTAGTGTTTCATATTAATGTGCAACACTTCCAAGAAATCCCTCTCCAAACTCACTTTAATACATATTATAGCATAAGAAGAAAAAATTCCTTTCACTTCTACTTATTAGTGAACTGATCAAATTTGTCTCCAATGGCTCAGAGAATGTTAACATCCTAAACAATTAAAGGAAGATGAAATAACCTAACCAACATAGGGGCAATTGTCATATATTATTTTGAGTTAAGTCAAGAGACCAACCAAATAAATGTGTTATATTCAATCCCATAAATATGATGATGAGAGAAAATTGAATCTAGATCTTCCCCATTTTGAAAAAGGATCGCAAAATTCCTCCTTTAGATGCAAATGAAAATCACTAACATTAATCTTGGATACCCTCTTTCTTACCACGACTCTTTAGTTTTCGGACTATGTTGGAGGCTAATCAACTTTGTGATGAATATAGGTTCAAACAGAATGGAGACATGTTTTATTGGCTTTGGTGATGGAAGATCCTCTTTAGGGATGGCATCAAACAATTTAATGAATCCATTAGTTTTTTTTTTTTGGCTAAATTCATGTCAGGCTGGGAGGTAGCTCCTCAACTGAATTGTAATTTTCCATTAAGGTTGATCATAGATAGATACATCGAGGAAGAAACTCTTGGGTTTCATCTCGTAGTGTATATTCATATTCCAATTCTCCTTATTTTCTATTGACACTATTTTACATATATATTCACCCAATCCTAGTGATTAGGTGTCAACATTTCTCCCGTTAATCTAATCTAAAGGGATGTTAGCAAGTCCAAGCATTGTTCTGAATATTTCAAAATTTTCTCTTCCAAGCACTTTGGTGAAGATGTTTGCAAGTATGCTCATTTGTGGAACAATGGTGTAGATGGATTGTCTTGGCCACAACATGATGTCGAATCACATGGTATTTTGTATTGGTGTGCTTCATTCGATCATGGAACTTTGGGTTCTTGGCTAACTTTATTGCAGAAGTGTTGTCAATCATGAGTGGAGTTGATTGCACTTGTTTCACCTGTAAATCTTCCAGAATTTTCCTGAGCCACTTTTCTTTGTTGCTTTAGCTGCTACCACATATTCCTGCCTTTGTTGTGGAATCTGTTGGAACTAATTGTTTTTGTGACCTCCAAGAGACAGCTCCTGATCCAAGACTCATAGCATAACCTGAATTAGATACCCCAATTTCTTTATATCTATCAAAGTCTAAATCAGAGTATCCAATCAAGATGAAGTCACCTACCTGTGTATACTTAAGCCCAAATTCTTGAGTTCCCTTTACGTACTTTAGAACTCTTTTCACAGTAGACCAATGTCCCTCACAAGAATTTTGCATAAACCTAGAGAGGATTCCAATTGCAAATGAAATGTATGGCCTGGTAGTAGTCAGGTAGTTAAGACTTCCTACAAGTCGTGTATACTTTGTTGCATCCTCCAATTATTTTCCTTCAGTGGGTGTGATCTTTGAGTTATGTTCCATTGGAGTATTCAAAAGATCACACTCAACCATGCTAGAGTTTTTCAACGTATCTCCAATGTACTTCTTCTGAGAGAGGAATATAAACTTCAAATGTTGAGTTACTTCAATACCAAGATAGTGGTGAAAATACCCCAAGTCTGTCATTTCAAAACCTTTCCTTAATTCCTTCTTTATGGATGTAATATAGCTCTCATTATTCAGTGTCATCAAAAGATCATCTACATACACCACAAGATATACAATTGTTTTACCAACTTTCTTGACAAACAAAGTTGCATCATCAGGATCATAACGTTTGAAGTTGAGTTTCAAAAGATGCTCAGTTAACTTATCGTACGAGGCTCGCGGTTCTTGTTTAAGGCCATACAAGGATTTTACAAGGTTGCATAGTTTATGTCCCTCACCCTTCACAACACATTCTTCTAGTTGGGACATAAAAGCATTCTCTTTCAGATCTCCAGTTAAGAAAGAAATTTTTACATCCATTTGATGGAGTTTCCAATCATTCTGAGATGACAAGGAAAAGAGTGTCCAGATGGTAGCCCATTTTGTTGTGGGGGAAAAAGTCGCCTCACAGTTGACTCCTTCCTTTTGTGCG
Source organism: Pinus tabuliformis (assembly GCA_031772625.1). Taxonomy (NCBI): domain Eukaryota; kingdom Viridiplantae; phylum Streptophyta; class Pinopsida; order Pinales; family Pinaceae; genus Pinus; species Pinus tabuliformis. Next base: position 1,753,590,876 of record CM062816.1, on the reverse strand, counting down.
AAACCTTTTCCCAGAAGCCTGGCTTTATGCTTGTCAAGTGAGCCATCAAGTTTATGTGGTCCAACCTATCTTCTGGCTAAGTTCCTTGCCCTTAAACTTAAGCCCTTGGTTGGCCACACTGAGTCCTTCGTGAAAGACTCTGCATCCTTCATTAATGAGCTTAAGGATATTAAGCTTAGCCCAGAGGACATTCTCGTCAGCTTTGGTGTGGTCTCCCTTTATACTTGCATTCCTATAAAGGAGTCCTTGGAAGTGATCTATCGCCTAACAGATCCCAATACCACGCATCTAGTGGAGATCTGTCTCACTTCCACATTCTTCTGTTTCGAGGGTGAATTCTTTGAGCAGACCTGTGGTGTTGCCATGGGTTCCCCTCTTTCCCCTATTATTGCGAATCTTTTTATGGAAGATTTCGAAGCCAAAGCTTTATCCTCATCTTGTCTTCTTCCTAAGCTTTGGAAAACATTTTTGGATGACACTAATGTCATCTAGCCCCATGGCCCGGAGGAGTTGGATCGTTTCTTTAATCACCTCAACAGCCGGTCCTCTGCCATTAAGTTCACCATGGAAAAAGAGGTCAATGGTTGCCTCCCTTTCCTGGATATTCTTATATTTCAGAATAAAGATGCCTCTCTCTCCCACTCTGTGTTCCGAAAGAAAACGCATACTGAGCAGTATCTTCATGCCGATTCCCATCGCTTCCCTGCTCAAACGTTTGTTGTTCTTAACACCCTCGCTACTCGTGCCCTTAGGATCTCTGATCGTGAAAGCTTTGATAAGGAGAGATCCCATCTCCTTAATGTCTTTGTGGAGAATGGATATAGTAGATGCCTGGGTCAGAAGGCTTTCCATAAAGCCTCTAAAAATGCGTTGATTAAGAAAGAGCCAAAAGAGCGTCATCTAGGTGTCCGTCTTCCCTATGTTCAAGGAACCACAAACAAGATTGCTCGAATCCTTAAAAGGTATGATATTCCCTCTTCCTTTAGGCCCCTCAACACCATTCACAAATCCCTCCGATTGGTGAAAGATTCCATTAACCCTAAGGACATGAAGGGTGTCTACTTGATCCCTTGTTCTTGTGGGACCCCCTATATTGGGGAAACAGGGCGCTCCATTCATCAAAGGATCTGCGAACATGCGGCTGACCTGAGACATGGGAGATCCAAGTCTTCAGCATTAGCTGAGCATGTGGAAAAGACCAAGCATCAGGTGTGTATTGAGGAGGCCAAGGTTGTTGCCAAAGTCGTTCAGTTCCACCATTGTAAATTGAGGGAAGCTATTGAGATTGAAAAGAAGCCGAGCAATCTCAATAGAGATGATGGCTGGAAAATCAGTAGGTGTTGGATTCCAGCACTCTCTTCTTAGTCGGTTTTTCTGCCCCCTCCCTTTTTTTTTTTTTTTAGAATATATATGTATATATGCAACATTAACAATATTTAATAAATAATTTAATTAAATAAATAAATTACCTTTTTAAAGCTAACCGTTGAATTATTCTATTTATTTATATAGTATTTTATCCTAACTTTATAATTTTTATTATATATTATATATACATATATTTTATTATTAATAAATAACTATTAAATTACTTTTTTAAAATAACCATTATAAATTATTATTAAATGAATAAATGAAAATTCTCATCCTATTATTATGATTTTAATATATATATATATATATATATATATATATATATATATATATATAATTTAAATAAAAATAAATTACTTCTTTAACCAACCATTGAAATTATTTTATATATTTTTAACTAATTTCCATAAATAATAATAATTAAAAATAAACTAACCATTAAGTTACTTGTCACTTAACAACCTAATATTATGATTTTAATTTATATATATATATATATATAGATAATAATTATGAATTAATTTAAATAAATAAATAAATTAGTGATATTATTATTTTTATTTTTATTTTTATTTATTTATTTATTATATTTTTTAATTAATTAATTTATTATTATTATTTATTTATTTATTATTATTATTTTTTTAAAGTATTGATATTATTTTTCTTATTAATCCTAACCTTTATCTTATTAATCTAATATTATAACTTTAATATATATATATATATATATATATATATATATATATATATATATATAATTAATTTAAATAAATAATTAAATTTCTTTTTAAACCAACCATTAATGTTAATATTTTTACCTAATTTAACTTATTTCTATAAATAATGTAAATAAATAAATAAATAAATAAAAATAAATAATAATAATAATAATATTAATATTAAAATAATTAGACCTGGGCCCTAAGGTCAAAATTAGTCGTTAGTCAATTTAGCCGTTGGAGACTTTGCTCGGACTATTTATCATGCTAAGCTGGATCTGTTTCTTCAACTTGTTCTAACGATGAACCACACTAGTTGGTTCGAAACGCGTCGACAAATGTTTGTCTACATGTGATTTACGCCGAAGTTATTCTTTCAACTAGTATAGATCTATTTTAATTAGGGGTCTAGCAAGAGTGGAGAGGGATTAAATCTAGAAGTGCAATCCCCTTTTATATTGCAGAACTTAAAAAAATTGCACCTCCAGAAATAGCATCGGACTTGATAAATTAACCCTTAATAAAAAAAGTAAAATTATAAAATAATCATACCTGAAATAATATCAATAAAAATTGTTTTTTTCAATTAATTTATATAATATATAGACATTTTATTATTATTATTATTATTATTTAAATGGTTTACATTGAAATTGTAACAAATTTAACACATCTATAAAAAAAATCTATTCCATTCTACATCTTATTAACTATGTTGCTGGTGGATAATGAGGTTATTAAACTATATTATATGACTGTTAATATTTAATGAAGATCTGTCCTTCATATCCATAGCAATCTTCCACCTTGGTTAGACTCTCGCATGCTTAGTTCACCGTTTAAAGTAACACTTAATGAGGACAAGGGTGGATCGAGGGCTGAGTTGCCACCTATAGCTTCAAACATTAAATACTTGACTCCGTTCATTGAATAGCTTTGACAACAGCCTACCGCTTGGTCATTTGGCCATTTTTCCACCGTAGGATCATGGTTGGAGGACAGTTCTCATGCTCTAGAATCAATGGTATGATATTTTTCTGCCTTCCCGCTGTGCATGACTTTTATTTTCCGATTTGCAAAACCTTGGGGTTCAGCCCTGCATCCTTTCTAAGGGTTTGAAGGGTCACCAAGGTGTTGGTTTAATCTCCTTGGCCCGACGTGGTCCAGCATGTGTTCAGGTAGTGGTTCAGAAGTTGTTCACAGTAAAAATCCTTAAGAAGCTTTCACTTCCCATCCGTTTGAAGTGTTTGCCTGATCAATTGGTTCATCGAATGCAAGTATTTATCTATCCATGATTGTGCACATCCCAGGAAGCATGTGACAAGATAAATTGCGCTTCTGTGGAGGTAAGATCCATGTAAGCTACAAGTTTGTTTTCGAATTGGTATGAATGTGAATAGTCACTAACAACTGTGACAAGTTTTATAGATGCTCACGTCTTCTTCTTGTCCGGAACTCGTCTTACATAGGTAATGGTGAAACCATGAGGTTCCTAAATTGCATCAGCCATTTAGTTCTTATTTCCCTATAGGATTTAATCCCAACGTCCTCGTAATCGCAAGGTCTCAAAAATGCATCTTCAAGAGATTTTAGAAGTTGTAGGGTTCTCCTCATGCTTGTTAATGTCTTTTGGTCACAGGTCGGTTTAATCACTCTGTATTCTGATGAACTCATGGCTAAAAAGTGCCCCATATCTTAAGCTAGCCATGGAAGCATTCCTCTTTGTGTGTTTAATATTAGATTCTTAGGTTTATGTATAACCCCATAGTGAGGCATGGCCATCTTTTAGGTTCATAGCTATGCTGAGAGACACTACATGAGGGTTGTAATTTTGTTCGGTAATTTCATTTGGAATAGTCCGAGATGGAACACTATAAACTGATTTGACTTTGGTTATATGGGTTTAAGCCATGTTTGATATTTCTCATTGAGGTTTCAAGTTATAATTCAAGAACATTCCTTATCTAAATTCTATTACTTTGTTTGGTCGGTTCGTGTATTATTCTGGTTTTAATGAGTATCAACGTTCCTCACTTGAGTAACTCGGAAATTTAGATAGGAATGAGGGTGGTTGGCTCTCGATTATTCCTACAGAAACTGGCTAAGAGCCATGAAGAACCCTCGCGATTTAGTTAATGTCTTATTTTTGCACAACTAATAATAAGTATGGTTATGCAATAGTTTGTAATAGTTATTCCATCAATGAAATATCATCTTCCTGTTTGCATCTGACAGTTAGCATTATCTCAATGTTGCAACCATAGAAAAGTGTATAGTTACAGAATGAATTCCTTTTAGTTTAGTCTCTGTATGCTCTATGCATCTAGAAAGCATCTCATGTTTTATTAAAAGAAAATAGGACTCGCTCTAAAAGCTAGACACTGATCATAATGTGATTTCTTTACTTTTCTGATGTAAATTTAATCCAAAATAGCTAATTTGTTTTTCCAGAACAATATAAAGTTATTGGTACTTCTACCTTATAATTCATCAGTTTATATAAAGAAATAGGATATAATCATCAGTACAAAAGATAGCATATGTTTAACAATAGACCACGACATAATATATGTATCTAGAAATTTGTTTGATTTTAGCTATCTATTAATGAATAATATTAACCTCTTGTAGCTAATATATACTAAGCCCAACATGTATTACTTATCTAGTTATGCTTAATTTATAACTATGTAAGTGGTCCCCTTTTCTTTGGAAGGTCTCTCAATCGAGCCATGGATCTAGTGATTACATCTAGATTCCCCCTCCAAGCTCTTCTTACTCCTAATAGTCAATAAGTATGTCTCAGTCTGGTATCTTGGGCATCAGGACTGCGGTCCAGCCTCAAGTCTCATAACATTTCGATTGTCACTCACAGTTTTTCCACTGGTACTTTTGTCCAACTCAAGGAAAATCTAGGTAGCATGCCTCGTGCTTCTTTTTCCTCAGTATCCTTTTCCAACCCCTTTAGGGTTCCCCCTCTTTTCATTTTGAGAGGACAGATGAAAAATTGTTTGTAACTGTCTTATGAGTTATCACCCCAAGAAACTCTCCTAGGTTGTATCTCAGAGATGCTCGAGAACATTACAAACTTCAACAAAAATGTTGGAAATAGGTGAATGAATGGAAGGAATGATGCATATTCAAGCCAAATAACCAATTCTACTATGCTTAACCCCAGACATGGGTGAACACCCCCAGACTACAAAGATTTAGACCACCAATTACTCACAGTTTGAGGAACAGGTGAAGATGGAGAATACTAACCACACCAGCAGATGCAAAAGACCCTGTGATGGTCGGCTGCAACCAATTAAAAGGTCTGTAAATCTATTTCCTAATGCACATACAGGATGACAGCTCTTTGGCACTAAGTAAACAGAAACCTGCATAACATATTCAATGATACATACTAGATCCTAACACATAGGTGGGATGATATCCCCTCTAATGTTAAACATCAAGATCACATGAAAAATGCATAATAGGCACAGCCTGGAACAAAGAAGAAGTGGAAAGTGAGCAATTAATAGCAAAACAAGCTTGCATAAGCTAAAAATGAAGACTAGATGCTGCAGGTATCACAATAGTTACAGTCTCCAGAAGTTGAACCTTACATCCAAAACAATATCCATCAACCCTCATTACATCTTGATTCTCGGTATATATGGAGGTTGATTACAAAAATATCTACTATCCTATGCGTGGAGGGTTCATAATGGACCACCAACCACTTTAACTGTTTGATATGGGTCTCTGATACAATCTGACTATTTTAATGAACAAAATGACCCTTTCTGGTACTCTATTGTACTTCACGAACCAGTGGAATGCCATATGGAACAAGTTCCATAACTGCTGAAGGCGTTTAACTACTCAAGGTTATACGTTCCTTCCCTAGCCATGCTATCTCTTGAATGAGGTTGTTGAAGATTAACTGTGCAGAGCGCTGGTGGGTGATCACCTTCTTCCTTTGGATGCATGGGACAAGCCAAAAACACGATGACTGCATGGAAAATGAATAAAGGGCTGGGAATGAATGTTAGCCATTGGATGGAACTAACAGACGGCTGGGATCTTTTGGCGGGCGGCATCGAGAAGAAATGGAGGCGCAATTGATTGTAAGCCATCAGATCTGGCAGATGGACGGCGAAGGTTGGATTATGTGCGCTATTGGAAGGAAGCGTGGATGGGCGAACATGGGCCGTTGGATAATAGTCGAGCAGATCCGATGGCTATCGGGTGGCAGAGGTGCGAGAGCGTTAATGAGCGGGGAATGTACGTGTGGACGGTAAGCGGTTTCCCTGCACAGCTCACCGGAAATGGCGGTAAACATACAGTGGGGGCACGATCCCATACATCGCACGACACGTGGCTGATATGACAGGAGGGAAACCATTTTCCCCACCAATTAACATGCGAACAGATTGCGTGCTCGTGAGGTGCGAATGTCGTTAGATCTTGAGGCAGACGATCGGACAGCCGGGCTTTAACACACAAGTTTTTTAAATTAAATGACATGAAAAAGGCTTGCGATAGGCACTCAGTTGGGTTATCGGCGTTATATGCCGTTTAAACTAAAGCACTCGGGAGCTAAGGAAACACGATTTTATAAATAAATTTGGAGTAAAATAGGGATAAGGGTGTTTTGGGAGTGTAGGGAAAATGAAAGAGAAGAGGGAAAAACTATTGCGAGCCCCTTTGCAAGCAAAGCCAGCACTGCCCAACCTATTTCTATCCATCAAATGTCACGAAATGTAGCAAAGCTAACACTGTCTCCTTCTGGGGATGAGATCCTCCCTGTGAGGTCTAAAGAACCTACAGACCATTGCCTTTCTAGTTGAAAGAAAATTAGCCAAAATTTCTAGTGTTCCATTGGGCATGGAGTCTACTTTGCCTACAAAATTGATAAAAGCAAAATATTTACAACTTTTAATGCCATAGACCTTAAACAACATAATTTTTCAGAAAACACCCATTAACTGGGCCATCAAAAACTGCCTCTCCTCCCATGCTTTTCAGAATGAAGGTGTTGTTCCCCTGAATCTGAGAAATGATAAAAGGCCTTGTCCAAAAAGCATCAAATTTTCCATGGTTGCCTTTCTTTTCTTTTAATGCATCCCATTTAAGGACCAAGTCTCCAACCTGAAAATTATCTGTCTTTGTCTTCCTGTCGAAAGCATCCTTGATCTTTTTCTGATGTGATGCAACCTTTTCAACTAGTTGTTCTCTAATCTGATGTACCTCTGCTAAATCAGTGATCCTCTTTGCCATGTCTTCTTCTTCATCCTACTCTTCTTGAAGGAATTTTGCCACTGGGAGAGTTAATTGAATTGGGAATATAGCTTCAGTGCCATATACCAGCTTGAAAGGAGAATTCCTTGTGGATTTTTTAATGGTTACTCTGTCAACCCACGGTGCATACTTGAGCTTAGAATCCCAATTCTTGTTATTGTCTTGTAATAGCTTCTTAATTATCCTTATCAGATTTTTATTAGAGGATTCTGCTAGACCATTTCCTTGAGGATAATATGAGGTGGAATGAACCAGTTTAATGCCCATTGAATTGCACATATCCACCAACTATTTTTCTCTGAATGTTGCTGCATTGTCTGTGACTAATTTATGTGGACAACCAAACCTGGTAAAGATATTTTCAATTAAAAACTTCATGACGACCTTATGATCAACCTTCTTGGCAAGAATTTCTTCAATCCACTTAGTAAAATAATCAGTGGCTACTAATATCCATCTGTGCTGGCCACTGGAATGTGGTTTGATTTCTCCAATGAAATCCAAGCCCCACTGTTGAAAGGGTCCTTTTGTCTGTATTGGTTTTAGGGGCAAGGACCACAACTGCTGCTTTCCTTCAAATCTTCGACACCTGTCACAAGATTTAACAAATGAAAATACATCAGAAAATCAGGAGGGCCAGTAATATCCAGCTCTGAGAATTTTATGGGCTGAAGTCTTCCAATAATGGTGCCCTCCACACATGCTGGAATGAAACTGCTGCATAACTTCTATTGACTGCTCTTTGTCTAGACACCTCAAAAGCACTCCAGATGAATCCCTCCAGTAGAGCAGATTTTCATTAATGCAATATTTAGTTGCCCTAAGCTTTATAGTTCTAGCTTGACTTTGAGTAAATCCTAAAGGGATTTCTAGCTTCAGTAAGAAATTAATTATTACAGAATACCAATCACAAGAAGCTAGATTTTCAGCCACTGACTGCTTTCTCTCTAGTTCAACTGCTTCCTCTTCTTCATCTATCTGACCATTTTCTACAATTGTGCACAGGAAATCAATATCCAATGATCTGCAATTTTCCTCAGCTAACAATCTGGCAAGACCCTGACCTCCGACCAGCTTTGCGGGCTTCGGTTCTATATTAAATTCAATCAGATTTGCAATCCATTTAGCCCTTCTTCCATCAGCATCAGGTTGTGTCAAGACATATTTTATTGCAACAGAGGGTACATATGCAATTATCTTGGAATGAAAAATGTAGACTCTGAAAGCTTTCAAGGATTTGATAAGAGCATATGCTTGTTTTTCAATAATATCATACCTCAGTTTAACATCCCTCAAGTTCTTGCTGAAAAATGCTACTGGATGTTCTGAACCTTCTTCATCTACCTGCAATAAAACTGGTGCAATGGTGTCCTTAGAGGCAAATGAGAATACATGGAACTCCTTGCTGTAGTCCGGACTTATTAAAGTGGGAGCCTCCATAATGGCCTTTTTAATAGACTCAAATGATTTTCTTGCTGCATCAGTCCATCTAACCTTTGACCCTTCCTTCAACATGGAGGTAACATGCTTCATTAGTTCTACAAAATTTGGTATGAACGTCCTCACAAAATTAATTTTGCCTAGAAAGGACTAGATATCTTTCTTTGATCTAGGGACCGACAAAGTTTATATTTCTCTTACTCTTTCTGGGTCAATTTGGACACCTGCAATAGAAACAACATGTCCTAATAGCTTGTCTTCTTCTAAAGAAAATTGTGATTTTTAGGATTAACGAAAATCCCAAACCTTTTGCATTTCAAAAACACTTTTTTCAAATGCTGCAAATGATTTTGATGGCTGATGGAGTAAATTGTTATGTCATCAAGGTAGATGAGAACAAATTTATCCTTCTCTGCCATGAATTCTATATCCATAGCTCTCTAAAAGGTGGCTCCAACATTCATCAGTCCAAAAGGCATCTTAGCATACATAAAAGTTCCCCAAGTAGTGGTAAATGTATTCTTCTCTTGGTCACCTGAGTGCATAGCAATTTGATTAAAGCCTGAAAATCCATCCAGGAAAGACATTACTTTGGCTCCTGAGACCTTCTGCAACAAATGCTCCATCTTCGGTAGGGGATAATTGTCTTTCTTTGAGCACTTGTTCAATTTTCTGAAATCAACACACAATCTGATTTATCCACTTTTCTTCCTCACCACTTCTAGATTGGCTACCCACTTGGAATATCTAAGAGGGACTATGATCTTAGTAGCCAAGAACTTTTTTATTTCTTTTTCAATTAGAGGAAGAAGAATAGGATTTATTGGTCTCAGCTTCTGTTTGAAAGGTATGGTATCTTTCTCTAGAGGGATTTTATGCTGAATAATATTTTTATCATAGGTTTTTAGGTCATTATACTCCCAGGCAAACACATCAGCAAATTGCTTCATTAATTTGCAACATTCAGAACTTTGGTCAGCAGACAGATGAGTGGACAAATTTATGTATCTAGGCTGACCTGGACTCCCTATATCATGCTTATAGACTGCAGACTGATCTTCTTTTTGAGCAGGCTTGTAAGGCACATCATTTTGGTCAAACAATCTTTCTAAAGGAATTAAACCCTTAGGAATATGATTGCTAGGAAGCTGGACAATGCTTTCTTTGCCAATTTTACTTCTAATCTGGGATTGGGGGGTTTCTTGCAAGGCTTCATTTTATTGGTCAATTTGCATTTCGGAAAACTCATCAATGACTTGTAGAAACCTATTTAATTCATCATCATCTTCAAAAACTTTCCAATGGTGGACATTATTAGGCAAGGATGGTCTATACTTCATTTGGACTTCATAAACTAGTCTGGGAGGCATAGGAGGGATACATAAACTAGCAGACATAGCAAGGGAATCAACAAGCTGATTTTTGTCTCTAGGGATATATGAAATACAAAAATAATCAAATTAATCTTTGATTTTCCATACCTCATCTCTGTATGCTTTCAGCCTTGGGTGCTTAGCTTGAAATGTTTTATTTACTTGCTCAATGATCAAATCAACATCTCCAAACACTTTTATGTTCCTGATTCCTCTGTCTTTTGCTGCATTAAGAACCAATAGCAAAGCTTCATATTCTTCTATATTGTTTGTGACTTGAAAAGCCATCTTAAAAGACAAATGCCTGCTTTTTTGTTCTGGAGATATTAGCACCACCGCTACTCCTACAGTCTCCCTGGAACATGCTCCATCAAAGAACATCTGCCAAACCTGACTTCCTTGCTCTTCTTCAGCCTGAACTGTTGGTTTCGTGATCTGCAATGAGGCCTTATGAGATTCTTCTATTTGGAGGATACATGCTCCAAATTCAGTGTCTACTGCATATATGGGATGATTAGTAGGATTCTTCTCATCACTAATGATGTATGCCAGCTGTGCTTCTCTGTACAATCTCCTACTTTCTCCTCCAAAAACTGGGATAGTGGCATAAGATAAATCATTCTGTAATGTCCCACCTAGTCTCTTAATCCATCCTCTGGACAACAGCATACCAAACTTGGGAGGGACATCTACTACCACAATATCCATCATCATACTCTTCATGGGCAGCTGAGTTAGCGTAATGGCTAAATCATTGACTAATCCTCAGCATTTCACTTTCCCTGAATCAAAAGAGAATAAATCATGATAGGGTCTGGTGATATCAAGGCCTATCTCTTCCATGATAGCTTTAGGCATTAAATTGTCGCTAGCCCCTGTATCTAGTAGGCAGTTGTGGAGGATTTTGTCATGAATGGTCAAGGAGACATAAAAATATGGAGAATTATTATTATCAGGTTCAATCATGGGGCTCAACACAATGGTAGGCTTGTCATCTTGCAAATTGACACAGTCAGTGGAGGCTTGTGTGATTTCCAACTCAAGAGCTTCAAGAACAGGCTTTCTAAATACTTCACTCTTCACCAACTCTATCAGAGGCACAAATATTTTCAATTTATAAACTTCTGATTCAAAGCTGAAAGAGGAAGGCAACTTCTCCGAACCTCTTACCTCTTCAACTAGAGCTTTGAGGATGACTGGGTCAGCTGCTGGCCTTCTTTGTCTGATATTCTGTGATTCTGTTTGGACAATAGCTCTTTAGGCAATATTCTCCTTGACATTTTTTGCATTTGATCTCAGGTTATATCTTCGCTACTCCTCATCTTGTAGGACAGATTCTCCATCCCATTCTTGACTGTCTTGTTCCTGCATCAATGATTCTTCATAAGCAGACAAAGTCAAAAATGCAACACTGCCTTTATCTTCCATGCAGTGAATTTCATCCTCATCTTCAAATTGTTCCTCCTCCATGACTACATTCTGGAAAGGAGCTTTAACTTTCTATTCTTCTTTTGACTCTTCACCCGTTTGAATTATTTGTAATGGCTCATTTGCTCTTCTGAAAGGATTTGGGTTTCTTGGAGCAAATGTGTTCTACTGCCTTGTTTTTCCTGAATTCTTCTCAACCTTCAGCTTAGATATTTCAGCAGCTAATGACTCTATTATCTTAGTCATTTTATCTAATTTAGGTTCTGAAGATGAAGCAGAGGAAATAGAATCCTGACCTCTCTGCCTCCTTCTATCAGCTTGACTTTTGAGCTTTTCTGTAGCCATAATATTGGATTCCACCTCTAGTGCTACATCCTGCATATCAGCTAGAGTGGCACATATTCTTTCTCTTAACAACAGGCAGAAATCAGAGTCAAAAGCATTGGCATAATGAGTTTGGCAGAGGTGGGGGTAGGCTTTACCTCAGCTGGTATCTTACTATACATACTGTTGAATCTTTTATTAAAATCAGGCAATGATTCACCATTTTCCCTCTTTAGGTTACCAAACTCAGTATGATAATACAACAAGTCCTTTTTATCTCCCCAGTGCTTCAAAAATGCATCATCTAAGGCTTCAATATCTATTATATATCTCTGGGGTAATTCTTTGAACCACTTCCTGGCCTCTCCATCAAGGCTCTGTACAAAAACTCTCATCCACACATAATTTTCACTTATATCTAAATTATCAACATAACTATAAAAAGCTTTAAGGTGTTCTTCAGTTGTTACTCCCTCTGTGCCAGTGAACTTAGGCATATATTTCTGATATTCCCCCACAGGCATGGGATTTAGAGGAACAAGCAAGACCAAGGGTCCATATCTAGCAGCGACAATTCTTTCTATCTTTGTGGGTGCTTGCTGGCTTTCCATGATTGGGATATGTGGAAGGATACTAGTAGATTGAGCAATTTGAAACAATGAAATAGATGACAGAGACAAAGGGATTTTTTGGACTATATGGGAAGCTTTCCTTGGACTGAGATTCAAAGGGGAACTAATTGCACAAGGGGTTGTATTAATCTTTAAAGGAATTTCCTTATTAATAGTGTTGGGCTCTAAATATTCAAATTGTATATCTTCAACTATGACTTTATCTTTCAGAGATGAATGAGATTTCTTAGGCTTACCTAATCCTGATGCCCCCTTATGTGATGCTTTCTTCGATTTAACAGTCCTCTCAGGGTCAGGCACTGGTTCAGCTAGTGATTTCTGAGGATTTCTTTGAGTATGTCTCACAAACTAAGCCAAAACTTCAATGTGGAGTCACCAAATATTGGTCTTCCTCCAATGGAGTCGCCAGATAGATGATTACAACCAGAAATTTTCCCAGACGTTGTCTATCATCAAAATATGGAATTGTGTTATTCTACCAGGGAAGCTAAACTTCAATTGCTTCTCCCTGGCAATGACGCCAATTAATGTTATCCCCCCAAGAAACTCTCCTAGGTTGTATCTCAGAGATGCTCGGGAACATTACAAACTTCAACAAAAATGTTGGAAATAGGTGGAGGAATGGAAGGAATGATGCATATTCAAGCCAGATAACCGCTTCTACTATGCTTAACCCTAGACATGGGTGAACACCCCCAAACTACAAAGCTTTAGACCACCAATTACTCACAGTTTGAGGAACAGGTGAAGATGGAGAATACTGACCACACCAGCAGATGCAAAAGACCTTGTGATGGTTGGCTGCAACCAGTTAAAAGGTCTGTAAATCTATTTCCTAATGCACAGACAGGATGACAGCTCTCTGGCACTAAGCAAACAGAAACCTGCATAACATATTCAATGATACATACTAGATCCTAACACAGAGGTGGGATGATAGCCCCTCTAATGTTAAACATCAAGAGCACATGAAAAATACATAACATGCACAACCTAGAACAAAGAAGAAGTGGAAAGTGAGAAATTAACAGCAAAAGAAGCTTGCATAAGCTAAAAATGAATACCAGACGCTGCAGGTATCACAGTAGTTACAGTTTCTAGAAGTTGAACTTTACATCCAAAACAATATCCATCAACCCTCATTACATCTTGATTCTGGGTATATATGGAGGTTGATTACAAAAATATCTACTATCCTATGCATGGAGGGGTCATAATGGACCACCAACCACATCAACTATTTGATATGGGTCTCTAATACAATCTGACTATTTTAGTGAACAAAATGACCTTTTCTGGTACTCTGTTGTACTTCACGAACTGGTGGAATGCCGTATGGAACAAGTTCCATAACTGCTGAAGTCGTTTAACTGCTCAAGGCTGTACTTTCCTTCCCTGGCCGTGCTATCTCTTGAATGAGGTTGTTAAAGATTAACTGTGTAGAGCACTGGTGGGTGATCGCCTTCTTCCTTCGAATGCACGGGACAGGCAAAAAACACAATGACTGCATGGAAAATGAACGAAGGGCTGGGAATGAATGTTAGCCATTGGATGGAACTGACAGATGGCTGAGATCTCCTGGTGGGCAGCGTCGGCAAGAAATGGAGGTGCAATTGATTGTAAGCCGTCAAATCTGGTAGATGGACGATGGAGATTGGATTACGTGGGCTATTGGAAGGAAGCGTGGATGGGCGAACATGGGCCGTCGGATCACAGTCGGGCAGATTCGATGGCTATTGGGTGGTAGAGGTGTGAGAGTGTTAACGAGCGGGGAATGTACGTGTGGGCGGTAAGTGGTTTCCTGGTAGCGCTCATGGGAAATGGTGGTAAACGTATAGTGGGGGCGCGATCCCATACATCACACAACACGTGGCTGATATGACAAGAGGGAAACCATTTTCCCTGCCGATTAACATGCGAGTAGATCACATGGTCGTGAGGTGTGAACGCCGTCAGATCTTGAGGCAGACAATCGGACGGCCAGGCTTTAACACACAAGTTTTTAAAATGAAATGACGTGAAAAAGGCTTACGACGGGTGCTCGGTCGGGTTATCGGGGTTTTATGTTGTTTAAACTAAAGCACACGGGAGCTAAGGAAACACGGCTTTATAAAGAAATTTGGAGTAAAACAGGGATAAGGGGGTTTTGGGAGTGTAGGGAAAATGAAGGAGAAGAGAGAAAAACTGTTGCGAGCCCTTTGCAAGCAAAACCAGCATTACCAACCTGTTTCTATTGGTCAAATGTCACAAAATGTAGCAGAGCTAATAGGGTTCCCCCTCTTTTCATTTTGAGAGGACAGATGAGAAATTATTTGTAACTGTCTCATGAGTTATCAACTATTTCTTTTAGTTCTTTGACAAACTATTTAAATTCTTAATTAATAAGTAACAAAATATGTTTTGGCTATTCAACCTTAGTTCTTTAACAATCTGTGTTAAACAAACTAAAATATTGAAGTAAATCTTGGTAACAAAGTAAATTTTTGTGCATCATAGGGTGTTACATCTTCCCCCCCTTGTGAGGAACACAGTCCTTAGTGTTCTCTTTCTCTCTCTTTTTTAAGAAAATAGAATCGGGTAAGCTTCTAACATAGTTTCCTCTTCTTACTAGGTAGCCTCTTCCAAGCCAAAGTTCTTCCACTGCACTTTAACCTGGGTGATGGCTCATTTCCGCAAGATGGTTTCTCTCCAATCTAGGATACGAAGAGGCTCTGCTAGAAATTCTCCCTCTGGTTCAACCTGTACAAATTGCAATATACTGTCAGAAATTAAAAAAAAACAACAATTAATGTGTTACTTATTCTATTCTTTTGTTACCTGTATATTTTCTCAGTTAATTATATGCTAAGGATTGTACACATATTTTTTTAACAAGGAGACATGGAAAACATTGTGGACCTGGATATGGCCTGGAAGTGCTAGCTTGTATGCTACTGGTCCAATCCGTTCCAAGATTTGAAACAGTCCATAGTACCAAGGTGCTAACTTAGCACAACCCTTCGAATGTAAGGTACTTTTCTGGGGTTTGACTTTCAGGTCTACGGGATCCCCCAATTGAAATTCCTTATGTGATATTTTCTTATATGCATAAACCTTTTTCCTATCCCAGGAAACCTTTAAATTTTGATGGACCTTTTTAACTGTATCCTCCATTTCAACTAACATATCAGGACCCAATGCTAATCTGTGAATAGGGCTATTCTAATCGGTGGATGCCCTGCACTTTCTCCCATACAATACTTCAAAATGGCTCATGCCCAGTGATTCATGATATCTATTATTGTAGGAGAACTCTACTAGGTGGAGGTAGTCCTACCATTTATGTGGTTATTGCATCACAAACATCCTCAACATGTCCTCTAGGATTTGATTCACTCGCTCCATTTGGCCATCTGTCTATGGATGGTAAGAAGTACTAAATTGAATCTGGGTACCTAACCCAGAGAAGAGGGTTTTCCAAAACGTCGATGTAAATTTTACATCTCTATCAGAAATTACCACTCTCGGTGTTCCGTGCAACCAGAAAAGTTCCATCATAAATATGTCTATGATTTCCACCATTTTGTAGGTGGATTTTATGAGTATGAAATGAGCGGTTTTACTTAGCTTGTCCACCACCACCATAATTGAGTCATGTTGCTTCTTAGTGCGAGGTAAACCTGTGATGAAATCTAGAGTGATCATCTCCCATTTCCACTTAGGAATGGGTAATGGTTGCAATATACCAGCGGGGTGTTGATGTTCCGCCTTCACTAGTTAGCACTCCAAACATTTCGATAGGTACTCAACGACATCCTTCCTTAAACCCGGCTAGAAATAACTTTTTCTGATGGCAGAAAACAATTTCTGGTATCCTGTGTGAGCGACATAAGGTTTCCTATGAAAGTCATATAATAACAATTGTTTGACAGAATTCTGATTAGGAATGTATATTCTGTTTTTGAATGTTAACATTTTTTCCAGATTTATACCATAATCACACTCTTCTCCCTTCTCCTGAGCTTCCAAAGCTTGCTACCAAAGGAAAGCATATTCTGGGTCTTCGAGAAATGCTTCTCTGCTGATGTCAGGAAGGTTAGATCGTATTTGACTAAATTGTACCTCATAGTTATAATGCAATTTCTGGCTTAATGCGTTAGCCACTCGATTTTCCTTCCCCTTAAGGTGCTTCATTTCAAAGTCGAACTTGCTCAAGAATGCGGTCCATCTGGCCTGCCGAGCATTCAAACTAGATTGGTGAAAGTAGCTCGTAAGGCTGCTATGATCAGTTAGTAACAGAAATTTCCTTCCTAGTAGGTAGTGTCGCCACATTTTGAGTGCATGTACCACCATGGTCAACTCAAGATCATAAGCAGAGTATCATTGTTCATACTCTTTCAATTTACATGATTCATAGGTTATAAACTTCCCTTCCTATGTTAATACCCCGCCGACACCCTCCTTACTTTCATCTTTGTAAACCACAAAAGATTTTTTTGGATTTGCTACTTTTAGCACAGGTGCAGTGGTAAGCAATTGTTTTAACTGCTCAAAACTTTACTAACATTCATTTGTCCATCGAAAATTATGCCCCTTTTTCTGCAATGAGGTCATAGGAAATGCTATTTTTAAAAAACCTTTAATGAATTGATGGTAGTAACCGGCCAAGCCCAAAATGATCTAATATCAACAACATTTTTTAGGGTGGTCCATTCCATAATGGTTTTAATCTTTTTCGTATCCACCACTATTCCCTCTGCTGATATAACATGACCTAGATATTGTATTTGACTTTTTGAAAAAATCACACTTGTTATACTTAGCGTATAGTTGATTATCCCGCAGAATTTGCAATACTATTCTCAAGTGCTTTTCGTGCTCCTCCTAATTTTTAGAATAAATTAGTATGTCATCAATAAAAATCAATACAAACTTATCTAAAAATGGCTGAAATATATTGTGCATCAGACTCATGAAAGTGGCTGGAGCATTTGTAAGGCCAAAAGGCAACACCACGAACTCGTAATGACCGTAGCGAGTTCGAAATGAAGTTTTTAAAATATCTTGATCCTTTATTCTTATCTAGTGGTAAATGGATCTTAGGTCAATTTTTGAGAACACACTAGCTCCCTGCACTTGATTAAATAAATCGTCAATATGTGCTAAAGGGAATTTGTTTTCGATGGTCGGTCTATTTAGATAACGATAGTCAATGCACATTCTCATGGTTCAGTCCTTCTTTAGCACAAATAGCACGGTGGCTCCCCAAGTGGATACACTGGGGAAACTGTACCCTTTATCCAAAAGTTCTTGAAGCTACATTTTGAGTTTTTTTACCTCAGGGATGCTCATGCGAAGGGGCTCTTGAAACAGGAGCTACTCTAGGTATCAATTCAATAGTGAAATAAATATCACGCTTAAGTGGAAATCCAAGAATGGATTCAGGAAATACATCAATGAAATTCTGAATCACAAGAATATTTTCGAAAGAAGTCATTTTACACTTGGAATTGGTGTATCCTACTTGGACAATATAAATATGACAAACCTTCCTAATACATTTTCCCAACTGGTTAGCAGTAATAGGACGTAACTTAATATCTCCCTTGATTCCTTGTATTTCCTTTCTTTGTCCTGACTCTATGAGATAACTTACAGATTTCTCCTTAAAATTGACTAGGGACCATCACCCTTCCAACAAGTCCATCCCTATGAGTACATCACACGATCCTAAAGGGAGTATATTAAGATTGACATGGATTGATTATCCTGAAACTGTTATAGGATAGTTTTCTACTTTCGCAGACACCCTTCTTTTTGTCCCTGTGGCTAGTTGAACTAACCATGGCTTCTTAAACTTACTGCTTTGCAGCTGACACCTTTCTACCACTTTAGGATTGACATAGCTTAGGCTAGCACCCAGATCAAACAAAACAAAAATAGGTTGATCAACAATCATACCTTCACACTCGATCATGGTGGGTTGGTACTCTGCTTGATGATCATCCAAAGCAGCATTAATTCTGGGCATACTCCTTGCTACATCTCCCACTATAGAGGCTTCTTGCATATTAGAAAGTTGTTCTGTTCTGGCCCTGTGCTGAAAATTTTTGTAATAATGGGATTCCCCACATCCCCAACACTACAAAGGTTGTTTTGGCTACTGGTCATTGGTAGGTTTATTAACTCCCTCTAACTGTCTATTTCCGCTGTAGGTTGGAATCTTTGACTGGTTCTTTGGAAATTTACTGAAAGTTCTTTGTTGAATATTTCTTCCATTAGTGATTTTTGTCTATCGGCTTGGGGGTAAATTTCTCCTCTTCTACCCATTGCTCCTTTATACCCCTCATTCTTCTGTTTCATTTGCTGATAACAGATGCGGGCCTTTCACACCACATCGTCCATTGTTCTAGGATAATCAAATTCGATCTTTTCCTTCATAAAGTTGGGTAAACTGCTAATAAATCGTTGAATCTTGGCCTTTTCCTCCTACATATATGGGACATATCATAACAGGGAGGTGAATCGTTTCACATATTCATCCATGGTCAAGGTTCCCAGCCTTAAATCATGGAATTCCTTTTCTTTCTCATCATAGTAATGCTCAGTTAAATATTTATCCTTGAAATGCCTATGAAATTCTTGCCATGTAACTTGTTCTTCATCAATTTTTCTCACAATCTTGATTTCTTCCCACCAAAGGGTGGCCTTACCCCTGAGTTGATAAACTACCAGCCATGCTTTAAGTTTACTAGTATAGTCATAAATTTGAAAGTACTTTCCCATGTCGATTAGCCATGCTTCAACTACTTCTTCAGATTCTCCTTCAAAGAGTGGTGATTTTATCGTTTTGAATTCACCATGTAATTCAACCCTTTGCCTTTTTGTCTTTCTTTGGTTAGAAACATTATCTAAACGCCCCTCTTCATCCTCCTTGTCTCCTTATGCTAACTCTACATTATCTTCGCCATGATGGCCTGTTGGGGTTTTCTCCCTATCCTTAGCAGTAGGATCTGGTCCCCATTGATTTTGTCGGTCGGAAAAACTTTTAAGGATTCTTTCTTGTTCCTTCCTTAGTTGTTCGTTATCCATTCTTAGGTTCGTGATATCCACACGTAATTGTTGAACCGTTTCAAGCACGGCAGTGTTGGCCTAATGAGATTCTTCTCCTAGTTGTACTCATATGTCTAAATTGGACTCTACATAGGTTGCCTCCGGCTGGTTTGATAGTCTGGGACTCCTCTACATCTCTACTCTTTGGGTGTTGATCTCCATCTCTGTGTTCACATTCACACATACTCAATTGTTTATATATATATATATCTATATATATATATATATATATATATATATATATATATATATATATATATATATATATATATATATATAGATATACATAGATATATATAGTTATCCCAAAAGTCTCAGTGTGCGAGCCTGGGCTCTCATACCATTTGTAACAAATTTAACACATATAAAAAAAAATTATTTCATTATACATCTTATTAACTATGTCGTTGGTGGATAACGATGTTATTAAACTAGATTATACGACTCTTAATATTTAATGAAGACTTGTCCTTCATATCCGTTTTGATCATCCACCTTCATTAGACTTTTGCATGCTCAGTTCATCGTTTAAAGTAACACTTAATGAGGAAAATGGTGGATCGAGGGTTGAGCAACCACCTGTAGCATCAAACATTAAATATCTAACTATGTTCATTGAATAGCTTTGATAACAGCCTGACACTTGGTGACTTGGTCGTTTCTCCACCGTAGGATCATGGTTGGAGGATTCGATGGTTCTCGTGCTCCAGAATCAATGGTATGATATTTTTCTAGCTTCCTGCTATGCACGACTTCTAATTTTTGATTTTCAAAACCTTGGGGTTTGGCTCTGCATCCTATCTAAGGGTTTGAAGGGTCACCAAGGTGTTGGTTTAATCTCCTTGGCCCGACACGTTCTGACATGCATTCAGGTAGTGGGCTTAGAAGTTGTTCACAGTAAAAATCCTTAAGAAGCTTTCATTTCCCATTCGTTTGAAGTGTTTCCCTGATCAATTGGTTCATGGCATGAAGGCATTTATTTGTCCATGATTGAGCACATCCCAGGAAGGATGCGATAGGATAAACTATGCTTCTATGGAGATAAGATCCATGTAAGCTACAAGTTTGTTTTCGAATTGGTCTAAATGTGAAAAATCACTAACAACTGTGACAGGTTTTATAGATGCTCACGACTTATTCTCGCCTGAAACTCCTCTTACACAGGTAATGTGAAACCCTGAGCTTCCTAAATTACATCTGTCGTTTAGTTCTTATTTCCCTACAAGATTTAATCCTAACGTCCTTGTAATTACAGGTAAGGTATCGGTAATGCATTTTCAAGAGATTTCAGAAGTTGGAGGGTTCTCCTCATGCTGGTTACTATCTTCTAGTCACGGGTCAGTTTAATAACTCTGTATTTTAATGAACTCACGGCTAGAAAGTGCCTCACAGCTTCAGCTAGCCATGGAAGCATTCTTCTTTGTGTTTTTAATATTAGATTCTCAAGTTTATATGTAACCCCATATCGAGGCATGGCCATCTTTTAGGTTCATAGATGTGCTGAGAGACATTGCATGAGGGTTGTAATTTTGTTTGGTAATTTCATTTGGGACAGTTTGAAATGCGACGACACTATAAACTAGTTTGACTTTGGCTATATGGGTTTAAGCCCTGTCTGATATTTCTCATTCAAGTTTCAAGTTATAATTCAAGAACATTCCTTATCTAAATTCTATTGCTTTGTTTGGTCGGTTCCAGTACTATTATGGTTTTAATGAGTATCAGCGTTCCTCGCTTGAGTAACTTTTAGATAGGAATGAGGGCGGTTGGCTCTCGGTTATTCCTATGGAAACCGACTAAGAGCCACGAAGAACCCTCATGATTCAGTTAATTTCTTCTATTTTCATAGTTAATAATGAGTATGGGTATGTGATAGTTTGTAATAGCTAAATATCATCTTCCTATTTGCATATGGCAGTTAGCATTATCTTGATGTTGCAACCATAGAAAAGTGTATAGTTACAGAATGAATTCCTTTCAATTTAGTCTCTGTATGCTCTATGCATCTAGAAAGCATCTCATGTTTGATTAAGAGAAAATGGCACTTGCTCTAAAAGCCAGAGACTGATCATAATACAATTTCTTTAATTTTCTGATGTAAAGTTAATATGAAATGGTTAACTGTTTTTCTAGAATAGTATAAATTTATCAGTACTTCTACCTTATAATTCATCAGTTTATATAAAGCAATAAGATATAATCATTGGGATAAAAGGATAGCATATGTTTAACAATAGACCACAATAGAATATATGTATCTAGAAATCTGTCTATTGCTATATATCTGTTAGTGAATAATATTAACCTCTTGTAGCTAATATATACTAAGCACAACATATATTACTTATCTGGTTCTACTTAATTTATAACTATGTAAGTGGTTCCCTTTTCTTTGGAAGGTCCCTCCACCCAGCCACATATATGGAAATTACGTCCAGATTTCCCCTCCGAGCTCTTCCTACTCCTGACAGTCAACAAGTCTATCTCAGTCTGATATCTTGGGCATCAAGACTGCGGTCCAGCTCAAGTCTCATAGCTTTTCAACTGTCATTCACAATTTTCCCACTGGTCCTTTTGTCCAACTCAAGGAAAATCCAAGCAGCATCCCTCGTGCTTCTTTTTCCTCAGTATCCTTTTCCAACCCCTTTAAGGTTCCCCCTCTTTTCCTTTTGAGAGGACAAATGAGCAACTGTTTGTAACTGTCTTAGCAATTATCAACTGTTTCTTTCAGTTCTTTGACAAACTGTTTAAATTCTTAATTAATAAGTAACTAAATATGTTTTGGCTATCCAGCCTTAGTTCTTTAACAATCTATGTTAAACAAAATAAAAGATTGAAGTAAAACTTGGTAATAAAGTAAATTATTGTGCAGCATAGGGTGTTACAGAAATAATTTAGTTAACATGAACATTGAAATATTTTATTTATGAATTACAATGTCCATATTGTCTATGTTTTTTTTATTGTAGATGAATTTTTTATTATTTAATGTATCTTTTCTAAAGGACACATGTTAACTCTATGTTGAGCACAAAAAAAATTACACATAGCCCTCATATTGGGCTGTAGAATGAGCCTTTAGGCTCAAACAATCATTAGATCCAATAATAATAATAATAATAGTAATAAAAGAAGATTTAATCCAATTCGTTATATTGTAATTTATTTTATTATTAAAATTACAAACAATTTTTTTAAGCATAAATGTGACGCATTTTACAACAAGGGTGATGTGGGATTCCATCAGTGGAGTTGATGTGCCCCTTTTGAAATAAAAATAAAATATTCTTTAAATTAAAAAACAAATTGGGCCAAAATAAAAATAAAAACTTGATATAAATATTTGAATAAATTTTAATTAAAGATATTATAATACATAGGCTCACTCATTGTGATCTTTGATTTTGTTATTAATACTATTTTCCAATACTAAGTAGATATGGTAACAATATTCTATTCTCACTCTCAACTATAAATAAAATACTTCTATGCCTATATGAATCACCTAATTTTATATCAACTTTTAAAAAAGATAAAATAATTAAAAGTTAATTAAAAAAATCAACCTTATATTTTCATATTCCAATATAGGACATAAATAAATAATTTGAATATATATATTAACTAATTTGTTCTAATATCAATGGTGAGAGTAAATGTGTATGTGTTTGTGTTTTAACTATAATTAAATAATTCAATGTTAAAAGAGAACTATTTAAAATTAGAAAATTCAATTATTTCTAAATAAAAGTAACAAGAGGGAGATGTGTAATTCATCCAATTCTTAAATAAAATTAATGTATGGAATTTAAATAATAATAAAAAATTTCGATGTGGGTCATAAATAAATTAGTACAATGTTCATTATGGATATATTATATATGGTTAGCAAAAAAAACCATTGTATAT
Source organism: Pinus tabuliformis (assembly GCA_031772625.1). NCBI lineage: Eukaryota > Viridiplantae > Streptophyta > Pinopsida > Pinales > Pinaceae > Pinus > Pinus tabuliformis. The sequence goes on along the minus strand of CM062816.1, from coordinate 1,753,567,290 downwards.
TATATAAAATAAACTTTTTGTATAAGTTCAATGGTTAGATTAATTGGTTGAGTTCTTGTTGCTAAAACACCTTCATAATACGAGGCTCTTTGATGCCCTATTGGCTAGGATTCTTTTAGTCTTACTATTTTATACTTTGGCATAATTTGGCCATTTTTCCAGGGTCAATTTTGAATCTAACAAGTATTTCTTCAAATCACTCATATGGATATGGCAATATATTTATCTAATTCATTTCATGCTCAACTTTGAGTTGAAATGTGTCTCTTCTAAAATAAAATTAAAATAGAATCTTAAAAACAATACACAAAAATGAATGTACCTTTCTTGTTACTTAAAAGCATTATAAAATGTTAATAATCTCATTAGCACTATATTGGCTTACTTAAAATCATTTAATAATCACATTTTCACTGTATTGGCTTACTTAAAAGCATTTTCAATTTGTTGATTTGATTAGTTGTTGATATTACAAGTATGTATGAAGAAGATGTGGTAAAAATATTTCACTCTCACTCAAGTATAAATAAAATGATGGATATCCATGTGAAATAATATAATTTTATATTACTTTAAAGAAAGGTAAAGTAATTAAAATAGAAAAAATAAATCTATATCTTCACTTTTGAGTATAAGAAAAATGTATAATTGTTATAAGTTGTAAAAAATTTAATATAAAATTTAAACAAAATATTTTAAAATATTTAAATATCCACATTAACTATTTTATTTTAGTATCATCTTCATATATACAAAGAAAAACAAATTAAGAAACAAAAATATTTTAATGTTGACCTATAATGTACCTCTTCAAAATATATTTAACTTTTAACAGTTATCATTCCCTATCTAATGGCAATAGATAAGTCTTTTATGTTTTCATGGTTTTGGGTGTGTAGTATGGTAGTGACATATATAATTAGCACAACTTTTAACAGTTATCATTCCCTATCTAATGGCGATAGATAAGTCTTTTATGTTTTCATGGTTTTGGGTGTGTAGTATGGTAGTGACATATATAATTAGCATTGTTCTATGCTGATTGTTTAGCAAGTTACTTTATAATATGACCACAGTCATTGACGATTCATTCAGAGGTTACTTATAGAATCTTTCATAGTGAGTGCATACACAGGTTGTAGTTTTAAGGCTTATCTTTTATGCAACCCACATACTTTAGGATCCTCTGAACCCTCTTGAAGTTGTCTGGTTGAACCCTCTCGAAGTTGTCTGGTTAAGTTCCATATGGCGATATGAAAACCTCGTTGTGCATGAGGTTGGATCTATGATTAAGATTGCTAGGGTTTGTTTTGACGATTAGATGTGGAATCGGTGGTTACATGGTAACCACCCTCTTAATCTAGTGCCACAAGTCAGCCATTCACTCCTTGCTCCTCATCAGAATATGATCTGCAGCCTTAGAGAGAACCCAAATGTTGCTAACTCCCGAATTCACTTCATTTCGTTCCATTCACCCACACATTCAGGTACATTCATGGAACATTTTCTATAGGAGGTTTTACTTTTAAATTTCATAAAAAAATTTGTCTCATGGTTACAACTTAATTTGTCTTTCATGGTTACATGATTGAGTTGGTCACTAGGGTTTCTAGAAGCTCCTAACCGTAGTTGTTTCTCTGAATACTTCTTGGAGACTCCAAGGTATGGATGACTAATGAGCTCACACGAGAGCTAGCTTTGTAAGGGTTCTTCTCTTGTTGGTTCTCATGCCATTTGAAAATTTCTTATTTAACTTCTGCAAAAAACTAATGAAGTTTTTTTTTAAGGGTTGTCGCTGGTAATTGTATAGGGTCATAATCATTTGTTCAAGTAAACACTAATGAGCTCACACGAGAGCTAGCTTTGTAAGGGTTCTTCTCTTGTTGGTTCTCATGCCATTTGAAAATTTCTTATTTAACTTCTGCAAAAAACTAATGAAGTTTTTTTTTAAGGGTTGTCGCTGGTAATTGTATAGGGTCATAATCATTTGTTCAAGTAAACACTATCCTAATTTATTTCGCTACTATTTTTTTTTGTTTCTCATCATTGAAACTAACATAATGGCCTTAACCATGCTCATTTGGATTATGTTTCTCTTTTCCCTATAGGTAAAGTTCTGGGTTGTGGCCTTCCATACCCATTGAACGTTTAAGGCTTTAATTCCAGGTTCTTTTTTCTTAAACTTAGCCTTGTTATTCTACAGGTTCCAGAGATTGGTTTAGTTAGGGTTTTATGATTATTTCCCCTCCTTCGAGGGTTAAAATATCTGTCTCGGGATAGGGTTTACACTTGTTATCCCTCTTTGAGGGTTTCAAGTCATTGTCGCTACAGTTTATATGTAAATATAAGTTCTCATGTGTTGTTTCTTTTAAAAAGGCCTACGACCACTACACTTTGTCAGAATTAGAACAATGTCATCTTGTCAGGAATTATTACGTAGTGTCTAGATATGAATTTTGCATAACTTAATGTAATACTCACCTTTTTTCAATTAATATGTTTATGGTAGGTTTTATAAATTAGTTTTAGTTATAAGTAATCTTTCGATATATGGTTTCTAATACTGGTTCCTACTATATCCAACCCATTCAATGCACTGTCATTCGTATATTCAATAATTTTGATAATTAATTTCTTTTCAGTCTTGGACATTTTTTCTTTGATTAAAATGTTTTGATATATTTCTTTTTGGTATCCGATCATACAGTAAAGATTCACTTCACTTCCCCTTTCGACTGTATGTGTAAGTATTGCGATAATTTCTCAGGGTGAATCTTGAGTTTCTTTTATTCTGGTTGCATCTTCGAATTCTTCAAATGCGGACAATAATTTACTAATGTTTCATTAATTAAAATGTTGTGAATGGTTGTTGCATTTTTTATGAATCACCAATGTTCTACGTCACTTGTTACTAAGTTTATTGGCTTGTTATGTCTTTCTCTTAAGGAAAGAACAAATATAGTATGCTTTCTTCCTTCACTATTCGGTTTTGACTTTGTTTTTTGACCTCACCTAAAATACATTAGTTCATATTAGTTATTGTAGAACATATCTTTCCATTGAGAAGATAATACTTATTTTTTCTCTATTTATTTAATGTATACCTAGGTAGTTAATAATAGTAGTAATTGGTCTTCGATTTTCTCATGTTAAAGTTATATTTTTTGTTGTTGTTGTTCATTTGGTTAATTTAATACTCTAGTTTTGTGGGCTTAAGGGATTGTACCTAGGTTACTAGTAACCCGGCATGGCCCAGGAATTAACCCAATTTCTCACAATAAATATTTACTCACATGTATGAGACAAAAAATAATTCATGATAGGTAGTAGGTCAAGCACTTATCTCTGTTCAACTATATAATCAAACCACATACTTATTGTAATTATATAATGCTATGCACAAAGTTCAAACTCTATTGGTTTTTAGAGAGTTCAATCAATCTCTTATAACAAGATTCTACTCACAACTAGAACAATATTTTGTAGGAAAATTCCATTCATTATTCCTATATACATTAATTACCATTACATCCACCTATTTTTCTCTAAAATAAAATTTAACAATACAAAGTACTTATCTGTTAGTTTAGGCTACCAGGAAAATACACAAAAAAAATGACACTCCTCCCAACCAACAAGAATGGTACCTTTACTTGTTCTTCCCCGCTCTAGTTTCTACTTCTAGAACAATTTTCAGATCAAGAACCTTCATAGGTTCACTTATGACCACTTGGTCCCAACCAATTGCAGTCTATGAATTTAGTCTTAGCACTTACGATTTAGATAGAGTTCCACTGGCTAACAAACTCAAGAACTTTGTGTCTTGGTAGTACCCTGCCTCTCTCTACAACATCCTACCAGAGGGTTTAGTCTCTATCCATCTCCCTTCTTAGTAGCCTTAGGTTTTCCTCTCATACCCTCTTATATTTTGTTCCCCAACTATGATGATTTATCTATAGGGGTGGGAGTAACTGTCCTCTAACTGTCTGGTAAGTGAAGCTTTTTCTTATTGTATTTTCCCAGTAATTTCCATGGCTTCCATAACCAACTTATTAATAAAATTTAAAATAAATTTTAAACATTTGAATTTATTGCTAGGCCTTCCACTCAACCCTAAGTCTCCCAATCCACTATAGTAAAAGTAAATTGAATATTTACTTTTCACTAAGGGGTATTACAACTTCCCCTCTAGAGTGAAACACCATCCTCAATGTTTCCTCACCTTCAAAACATGTTTAAATATACCTCAAACATAAAATACTTATCCTTATTTTCCTATGTAACATCTCCTAGCTGAAGTGCTTCCACTGTAGTTAACCTAGGCAATCACTTGCTTCTGTAGCATAATTTTTTCTCTGATCAAGAATGCATAGAGGTTCATCCAGTTGGACATATATTCATAATCATTATGGTCATTAGTTTCCATCAATAATGATTTAAGAATATATATGTATAGTTTCAATCTTCATTACAAACACTATCAATTGTTATTTACATACCTAACATAGGTCATCAACATGCATCACAACCCAAAAAGGATCAGTAACCTACACTCAATACGAGTTAGCAACATCATTGTAAACTTATTATTTTAAATTATTTTACTTACCCAATTTGTATTCCAATATATAAAGACCCCACCAAGTGGTTCCGTTACAAGTTTTAGAGCACAGAGATATCAATTATGTCTGCACTATTTTCTTAGCATTAATAAAATATTCAGAAACCATTTATTGTTCATATTTCATGAGATATCGTACTAAATAACACTATTGTACTTCTATCTTAATTCAAATGTTACATAAGCATTGGTCATGCATGAGTAGAGTTTAAAATAACTTCCTCTTCTTGCCATATTTAAAATGGACATATTATTGTCTACTTTGTCTAAGTAAATTTAGTTATGCCCATGTTGGGCTACTTTGTTATTTTCTTTAGTGCCAACCAAGGTCCACTTTCCAGTATTCTTTCAATTTTGGTTCCTTTGTCATCCTATATTATAGGTCATTGATGTAAGTTATACACAATTTTGATTCAGTGTACTGTCATGGGGTTTCTCCCTCTTGTGCTTGGATGCGTATTAATTATTGCATACTCACCATGTTACTATAATGTAGTTCTTTCCTTATATGTTAGATTACAACATGTTATTCGCTTCATCTATCAACCAATTATTTTAATATAATTGGCAAGTTAATAAATAGTGGTTTAACCCCAACGTGGGAATTAGTTATTATCTTATCATACCTCCCCCACAATACTTATACTTATCATCATCATCATCAACATTTTTTTGGTTTAAGTTCAAGGAAGTCCCCATAATGGCTTGCAACCAATGATCTATTCTTTAGAAAGCATCATAATCCCATGATATCAAATAAAACACAGAAAAACATTACCAAGTTCTAGGGAAACTGCTTCAACTTACCATTTTCATGACAAATATTATCTTTGCCAATTATTCTAGTGGACTCAATTATGTCCACATTAAGTATCTGATGGTTTTTCCATACAAATACTTTATCAAGGATTTATATTTCAACTTATTTTTATTTTCTTTTCCTTCTAAGCTTTCCCCAATAGACCATTGAGGCTAACAACACAAGGTAATACCAAAAATAAACTACTATGACAATTGAAGGGAGCAACCTAGAGCAATACATGCATTCTTACAATCAATAACCGATAACAATTACATCATCAAATCTTACCACTGTACTACACTGAGACACCTTACATGTGAATTTTAACAACTTTTTTCTGAGGGTTTGCATCCCTCTTTATTCCAAAACTTATTAATTAAGGTGCCTCAACATCCTCGTTTTGTTGAAGTGTGATCAACTATATTTATTTTTTTTCCTCTGATATTTCCATGTCTATCAACTGCATCAATACACTATGTTAGTATGGTTACCTTGACATCATGATTTTATAAGCATATTTTCATTCTAATCAACTATTTTATGAGGCTTCATTTTTATCTATAAAATCATTTGAATTTATTTAAGGTACTTATCTGGGGTACCATTGATTGGTGGCATGCTGCACTTTCCATGTAACACATCATACGACTACAAGAAAAAGTAACACTTGTGCCAATATGTTATCAACATTTTTATTTACCACGACTTTAATACACACACACACACATGCACACACACACACATAATTTTTTATAGTCCTACTAAATTTCCCAAGGGATCTAGCTTGAATCTATTCCTATTCATTTCATTGCACCAAAAATCATTTCAGTTACTCAAAATTCTCTTATCATCTTGATTTTAATCAGACTTAATCTTTCCAATTTTGAGGCAGCTATAAAATCAACTAGTTAGTGCATCATTCCCATGTCCAATAGGTATAGGAATTTCAAAATATGTCAGAATTCCTTTTCTATATTTAGGGGTCATTGTATAATTTTCCCAAAAAAATTCTATATTCTTGAAATTGATTCTAATCTTGGTCTCTATATACTTACTAAATTTGAAATAAAGCTTATATTCTTTGATTATTAGCATCATTGTTTTAAAGTGCTCCCACGTTTATTTGATCTCTTGGAGTGGACCAAATATTATTATTATGTCTCTTCCAACTTAAAAAATCTCATATGCACTATCCACTTCATTATTTTCGAGACTAGTCTCCTTCCATCGCAAGTTATTATCATTATTTATCACTTGTTGCCTCCAATTCAATAGTTTTAAATAACAAATAATTATTAATTATTTAACTTTTTCACCACTTATTCCAATGTTTTAACTAGTCTTTTCTTATTATTCTCTTCATGGAGAAGGCTTTCATGTAGAAAGTTTATTAATTCCTTTACCAATTTATTTTATCAGTCATGGAATCTAAACTGATTTGTACCAGCTAATTCTTACTGTATTATATATATATATATATCTATATATATATATATATATATATATATATATATATATATATATATATATATATATATATATATATATGTTTGAATTAGTAAGGAATTCACAGGGGGAAGGGTCCTCCACCCAACCCATGAGACCAATCACACCACTGAGTCTCTCCCCAAGTCAACTTCACATCCAGGAGAGTTCAGAATAATGACCTGAATAGTTCAATCCCAAATACTATCTTATCCCAACCAAAATTAGTCTACAGTTCTCAAACCGAGCGCATAGGCTTTAGTTGGAATTCCACTTTACAACCAGCTCAATAATTCCTCGTGTCGATAATATCATGTCAGAATTTTTTCTAATCATAACATTTTAAAACTAGTTAGAAATAACCTATAGTTTGCACAATAGTTTCAACATTAACATTTTTTACAATATTCTTTAGTTCTGAACACTTCCAATGGGAAACAAATTCTTTGATACTTATCTGTTATTCCCTTTTCAAAATTGCTTCCCATACATAGGTAAGCGTTTGGTAAGATTTAAAATTATATTGTACTACCAAGTATTTTGCTCATTTACTAACTCAGTTAGGTTCTTGGTTACTCATCTAGTATATGTGTGGGGAGGTAGTACCTAATACTTAAATATTACTTAATAATAGAATCTTTACTCCTTTGAACCTATCTCCTTCTTGAACAATCCTTAGTAGATTTTTTCTAATTTAAAAAGTCTTTATGATTATTAATGTTATAAATGATGTGTAAAACATAATTCTTGTAATTTAATGAATGGGTTTTGTTAGTAGAAATAAGTAATCACCATGCAAATAACTCTAAACGTCTTAGGGTGTTTTTGTATGCAACACCCCACCTTCTTTTTTAAGATAGCCATTTTATAATTGTTTAATAGTACGGGGCTTGATATTTTAATTTATTCACACATGTATGTCTCTTTCTTTGTTTACCCATAAACTTCCTTACTGTTATAAACCACAAATTCCATCTCTATTCACTATCCCACAATCACAAGATATGATTTACTAATTAAATGTATTAATAATTAGGTCGTCCGAACAATTGTTTTCTCTCCGAGGAACCCAACATATCAATTATTGTAGGTAAGGGCACCTTAACTTATATAATGGAATTTATTTTAGTGTACTCATGACAAGATTATTCTCTTCTCATTCCTCTAGTTTTATAATATAGAAATTTCTTTGGTATCTCATTTATTATTCATTTCCAGCCTTTAATTTGTAATTTATGCCCTCAATTCTGCACTGTTTAAAACAACATACTGAATTTGGACCAGAGTTTTTCACCTAACTTCACCCACATTTTAGGCTTTTATGCGGGTAAGGGTGTAGAATTTGGTCCTGTAGGTGGAGTTGCCATATTTCCAACTCTTCTTTGTAATGAAACAAAACATATTTTGTTGTTATTTTCCCTTAACATGCCACAATGTTGAAACCTTCAGCTTTGATACCACTTGTAATGTACCTCAAAAACAAAATTAAATTTTAACATTTATCATTAACTATCTAATTGCAATAGGTCTTGTATGTTTTCATGGTTTATCAATGGGGGTTTCACCAGGGAAAATTTAAAGAACCCCCCCAAATTTACATGTATAATAAATGGGCGAATCTCCATGGTATATAGGAAAACTGGAAGGCCATTTTATCAATAATATGATATGTATATATAATTTTTTGGCGAATCTCTCACCAAGCATGACGAATATTTTACTCAATTATAAAATCTTGTGTTTATTGAATACACAAATGAAATCATTGCATTTCTTTAAAATATCTTTTGAAAAAAAAATTACCGAAATTACATATCGATAACCTAGTGGGTGTAGGATAAAATTCACCCGTGCCATTCACAGAAAGCATGAGAAAAAACCTAATACTATATATAAAACCAAGAAATTCATCACTTCTATGGACCTCATAACCACCCTGCCAATAGACAAGTATGTTCCTGTTTGCAATTAGAAAAATTACCGAGAATGTTCCTGTTTGCAATTAGAAAAATTACCCAAATTACAATCTATTTACTCCAGCATATGTTGGAAAGTTATAGAAGGATGACTAGTGCAATCAATCCATTCCTTTTAGCCCTGGATTTGTTTCAGTTTAAAACAGAAGCATACAAATATACTTGTCCAATGTCTATGCTTTAACCATTCACATTAAGATGTTTTTACAATATAATTTCCTAAGTCTATTTAATATCTTCATTATCATAAAAACCAACCTATATCCATCTTAACTCCACATCTACCACTCTTAGGGGGATGAAATGTATTTTTTCCTCTGAGCACTTGGTAGACCCAGAATTAAGATGGATCTAATATGATAGAATTTCCCCCTTAAATAGTCTATGCTCACATGAATACCATGGTATTACCATGGGTTATCATAAACCTAGAGCTTAAAAATTGCTATTAGTAATTTCTAAAAATTAATAAAATTAATAGTTGATTTTTATTTTATTTTTTATTTTAACCAAGCTAAAATGTCTAACATACATTAAATTACAACATCCATTTTTACTCTTGATGGGATCAAATATTTTTTCACTCTATGCTAGGTTGCATATCACGATATTTGATACCTTTCGGGGGTTAGTAGATCCAGAGTAAAGATGGATCTATGCTAGTTTAATTGCCCCATTTAAATAGGTTACATTCTAGGTGAATACCATGGGTCAATACCATGTGCCATTTTGGTGAGTACCATGGGTCAATACCATGTGCCATTTTGGTGAGTACCATGGGTCAATACCATGTGCCATTTTTATTTTTATTAATACTAATATTAGGGTTAATAATGTTTTTTGCATGGTATTAATAACAATCTAGTCCATGGTATTTGTCCCATAGTATTTTGCCCATAGGTTTCACCTAAACATAACACATTTTTTGAGTGTTCGTAAATATAAGGTGACTTATGAAGTAAATATAAAAAAATGTTTTATTTGTTTACCATACCTCTCATTTATTTATATTTTTATTAATTTACCATACCTCTTTTCCAAATATGGTATTTGGCCCATAGGATTCACTTAAATAAAACCTTCATAAATAAAATGAGGGTTATGGACTAAATATAAAAAGAGGTTTTATTTTTTTCCCATGCGTCTAGTTTATTTATATTTTTATTTATTTACCATATCTTTTGACTAAGTATAAAAAGGCGTTTTATTTATTTACCATACCTCCACTTTACTTATATTTTCATTTGTTTACACCCTTGCATGTATATAAGGTGACTTATGGAGTAAATATAAAAAATGTTTTATTTATTTACCATACCTCTCATTTATTTATATTTTTATTAATTTACCATGCCTCTTTTATAAATATGGTATTTGGGTCTTTGGCCCATAGGATTCACTTAAATAAAAACTATTCTTTAAAATGGGCGAATGAATTCACTTAAATAAAACCTATTCTTCAAAATGGGCGAATGGATTCACTTAAATAAAACCTATTCTTGAAAATGGGTGAATGGAAGGTTGTAACTCCTAATTTCAAGGGCTAAATTTATATTTTTTACCCTCTCCCTTAAAATAAGGTGGGCTATTTGTGGTGATTTGTAAAAGTGTACTATGATACAAAATATTCGCCCACTAAAAATTTAAAACCCCTTAATTTCACCAAAGGGCGAACATTCGCCCCTAAAATTTTCTATGGGTTTCACTCAATGAACCTCTGACATACCATGTGTGTTCTTGGAATATTAAACAATACCCTTAATTTGACTAAATATTAGAAAATTCCTCTAAAAACCACATTATTTTACCCCCTATCAATACAAACACCCAATGCACCTTCCCAATTTAAAAAACCTACTTTCACTAGATATTGTAGTTATTCATTTTTTCATTAACATTTTTTATGCCCCTTTATATTTTTTCAATAAATTTGGACTCCATTTTTTATACCTTTCAATATAAAATCCCTCTACCCTTTACAAATCCCCAAATATATCATGTCATTTTTTCCTTAATAAATATCCCTCAATATGAACCCATGTGGTATGGTATTTCTCCCCTAGTAAAGCCCTTGTAGGTTTATCATAGCTTGAGTGTGTAGTATGGTTTAACAAGTTATTTTATAATAGGACCATAACCATTGATGATTCATTCAAAGGTTACTTATAAAATATTTCATAGTCATTACATACATTGGTTATAGTTTTAATGTTTATCCTTTATGCAACCCGCATACTCTAGAATCCTTCGAACCCTCTTGAAGTTGTCTAGTCAAGTGTCATATGGAAATATGATAGAATCTTTGTGTGAGAGGTTGGATCTATGGTTCATATTTGTAGGTTTTATTTCGATGATCGGATGTGGAGTGCGTGGTTACAGGGTAACCACCCTTCTGCTCCAACATCGCAAGTCAGTCATTCATTCCTTGCTCCTCACCAAATTCTACTCTACAGCGCTGGAGAGAACCCAAATGTTGCTAACTCTTGAATTCATTTCATTGGGTGCCTTTCACCCCTAAAGTGCGAGAAATTCATGGATCATTTTCTATAGGAGGTTTTTCTTTAACATTTCAAAGTTATTTTTGTCTCATGGTTACAACTTAATTTGTCCTTCATGGTTGCAGTGATTGAGTCTGTCGCTATGATTTCTAGGAACTCCTTGCCATTATTGTTTCTATGAATAGTTCTTGGAGACTCCAAGGTATGACTGACTGATGAGCTCACATGGCAGTTCAGTTTGTAAGGGTTCTTCTCCTGTTGTTTCTCACACCATTTCAAAATTTATGATTTAACTTCTCCAATAACCTAATGAAGGTTTTTTTTTAAGGGTTGTTGCTGGGAATTGTTTAGGGGCATGATCATCCCCTTAGGTAAACCCTCTCCTAATTTATTTCGCTACTATTTTTTTTGTTTCTCATCATTACAACTAACATAATCAGCCTTAACCACGTTCATTTTACTTTTGTTTTTCCCTACAGATGAAGTTTTGGGTTGCGCCCTTCCATACCCGGTGAACGTCTAAGGATTTAATTCCAGGTCCCTTTTTTTAACACTTACCTTTGTTCTTCTACAGGTACCAGAGACTAGTTTTGTTAGGGTTTTATGATTATTTCCCTTCCTTGGAGGTTCTAAGTCTCTGTATTGGGCTAGGGTTTATAGTTATTCTTCCATTTCAAGGGCTTCAAGTCATTGTACCTATGGTTTATATGTAAATATAGATGTTCGTGTGTTGTTTCTTTTAAAATAACTGTTACCTTACCCTTTTCAAAATTATAATAGTGTCAACTTGTGAGAAGCTATTACACAATTATCAGATATGAATGAACTTGGCATAATGTAATGTAATACTTGCCTTTGTGAAATTAATATGTTTATGGTACCAGTGATAAATTAGTTTTAGTTATCGGTAATATTTGGATATATGGTTTCTTGTAGCAGTTCCTACTATATCCAACCCATTCAGTGTAACTGCCATGCATGTATTCAATACTTTTTATAATTAATTTCTTTTCATTCATAAACATTTGTGCTTTGATTAAAATGTATCGATATAGTTCTTGTTGTTATCGGATCATATAATAAAGATTTTTTTTCCCTATTTGATCGCATGTGTAACTGTTGGGATCTTTTATTGGGGTGAATCAAATTTTTTCGTTCTGGTTGCATCTTCGGCTTCTTCAAATGCAGACAAAAGTTTACTAATTTTTCATTAATTAAAATGTTATGAATGGTCGTTTCTTTTTTTGTAAATGGTTGATGTTCTACATCACTTACTGAACTAAGTTTATTGTCTTGTTATGTATTTCTCTTATGGAAAGAACAAATATATGATTGTTTTCTTCATACACTATTCGTTTCTCACTTTATTTCTTGACATTACTTAAAATCTATTATTTCATATTAATTCTAGCCGAAGATATCTTTCCACTGAGATGATAGTACTTAGTTTTTTTCTATTTATTTAATGTAAACCTAGGTAGTTAATAATAGTAGTATTTGTCTTCGATTTTCTCATGTTAACATTATACTTATTTTTGTTGTTCATTTGTTTAATGTGATACTCCAGTTTTGTGGGGTAAAGGGATTGTTCTTAGGTTGTTGGTTGATCCAGACTTATGCAAGAATGTAATAAAATAAATATATAAACATAAACATAAAGATGCATTAGAAATAAATCTTCATTTCATTAATATCAAAGAACTGCAAGATTCTTACAAGCATAATGGAAATAAACTAGCACGGATGATGGTGGCTACATGCCTCTGAACTATGTTACAATGAGGCTCGGTGGCATTTTCATCATTGAGAAATGATAAGAAACCATAAAAATCTAAAAACCTAACCCGAGGAGATGAAGCACTAAAAGCTTGTGGGCCCCATTGGGGTTAGTAAGAACGTCAACTTCGATCTCTGTTTGACTATCATAATACCTCATTTCGAATATCTCTTAAAGGAGATCGAAAACAAATTGGTAATCCAATATGGCACTTTTTTGTTCTCCCTGGTTTCCCCAAAAATGTCTTTTAGGCCCTCAAAATGACTCTAGAAGTTTAGGACCCAAAAAAAATACTAAAAATAGTAAGTTGTACTACAATAAAGGGAACTGAAAAGTATAATTAAGGAAATTGAGGAGCAGGAATGATTGTGCTTAATGTATGGTGCATGTTCTTGGAATATTTGGCTAATAAAGCGACCAATTTCCCCAATGTATGGAATCCCACAGGAACAAGCAATTGAGTAGACACCTTCCATGTCTTTAGGATTCACATGGTCTTCAACATATCTAAGAGAATTGCTAATGGTATTAAGGGGTTTGAAGGTAGAAAAGACTTTATTCATTTTAAGAATATGAGCAATCTTATCAATGGTTCCATGGATAAAGAGAAGAGGCACATTGGAGATTAGATTATCCTGAGCTGATTTAGCCCTTCATTATTTAATGGCTCTTTGAAAAGCTCTAAGGCCTTGTTGCATGTTATAGCCATTATTTTCAAAAACTTTTAGAAGATGATATTTTTCTTCTTCCAAGTGATTCTCATCAGAAATCCTTAGAGCACTCGTGGCAAGAGTGTTGAGAACTTTGAATTTTTGCGCCGAAAAATGATGAGAACTAGCATAGAGATATTGTTCTGTGTGAGTCTTTTATGATAAACTTGGTGAAAAACAAAACCATTATTCATTCTAAAGAGAAGAATATCAATGAAAGGAAGGCACCCATCTACCTCGACACTCATCGTGAATTTGATGGAGTCCAATTGAGAATTAAGATGGTTTAGAAACAAATCTAATTTCTCATGACCATGGGGCCAAACAACGCATGTATTGTCAATAAACCTCTTATATCGCTTATGGCGGAATTGAGCAGAGGCCAAAGCCTTGGTCTCAAAATATTCCATTAATATGTTGGAAACTATAGGGGAAAGAGGAGAACCCATTGCTACCCCACATGTTTGTTTATAGAACTCACCCTGGAAAATAACGAAATTGGAGGTTGGTGAACCTGATGATGAACCTTAGTTGTAGGTTCGAAGGTTGATCAGTTTTCCACATACTTTTATCCTGATGATGAGCCTCAGTTATTTTTTCAAAGGTTGATCAATTTTCCACATACTTTTATCTTGATGATGAACCTCAGATGCAAAGGTTGATCAATTTTCCACATACTTTTATCTTGATGATGAACCTCAGATGCAGGTTCAAATGTTGATCAGTTTTCCACAAAATTTTATCTTGATGATGAACCTCAGTTGCGGGTTCGAAGGTTAATCAATTTTCCACATAATTTTATCCTGATGGTGAACCTCAGTTGCAGGTTCAAAGGTTGATCAAATTTCCACATAATTTAATATCGATGATGAACCTCAGTTGCAGGTTCGAAGGTTGATCAATTTTCCACATACTTTTATCTTGATGATGAATTATCCTGATGATGAACCTTAGTTGAAAATTCGAAACATCGACCTTCTAAGCAATATGAAAAATCTATTACAACTAAATCCTAACAACCATTTCATAACAAATAATTCTTAATATATAATTAAATATAAATTTTATTTAATTCAATTTATTCAATTCAATTTAATTTAATACCAAAATAATATTAATTGAATTCTTCTAATAACTAATTCCTAACGGTTAATTCCCGGTAACTCTCGACCCACATGCATCTTTTCTATTTAAACTTGTGGATGGATTGATTTTTCCACCTTTGTCCCAAGGATGAACCACATGAGATGCCAAATCTAATGATGTGATTAATCTGAAAGACAACTTCATTATAAATATGAAACACAAAAGTATAACCTATATCATATTAATATCAATATTTATTATATTATTGATAATATCAATAATTATTGTAATTATTATTATAATTATATATTTATTAATTAATTTCTGGGTTTTATGATAATAATTTTTTGGGTTTATAATATTAACATTCCATGTTTAATATTATTTCTTGGGGTTTGCATCTAATATTAATAATCTTTTTGGTTATTAATATTAATATTTATTATATTGTTGTCGATAATATTAATAATCCATTGGTTAATAATATCAATATTTACTATATTGTTGATAATATCAATAACATTATTATTATATATTAATAATTATTATAAATTGTCATTATAATGGTTGTAATTATTATGGTATTTATAATATAATGATAAAAATATTTTATAAGATAATAATTATTATTAGTGTATTATTATTATTATAATATATTTATTAATATCAATATTAATATTAAATTCATATCTATTCTCATCTATGGGTGTATACCAATCACATCTAATAATATGGTTGTGTATGTGATTGATATATGCCTATCAACTTATATCAGCCACATTTATTAATGTGGTTGTGCTAGTTTATAGGAAGGACAATAAATTCTAATGAAAACATTTGACTATTTTTTTAAATGTTTTATGCTAGTGCTATTTAATCGTTATTATTTTTGTATATCTTTTTCCAAGTGAGATCCAAAGTTAATTTTATGAATTTAACTTATATATAATTTAAATTATTTAGTTATAAATAATGATTTATGTGATAATTTTTTTAAATAAATAAAAGATAAGTATTATTAAGTATTATAATAATTATTTAAATAATATAAATATTTCCCTTTTCCTCCCCAAGTCAAATATAATCATTTTCTTCTAACCGTTAGGATGGTCTGTCTTCTTATTTAACTTTCTAGGCTTATTTAACCTACTGCGTAGTTGGTTCAAGACAAGGAGACCAAAATCTTCAATGTAATTTCTTCTGAAATTATTTTATATATTCAAAATGTGATATTGATTAAAATAATAATAAAATATAATAATTAAAAATAATATTTTACTAAATTTAAATTTAAAAATAATTCTCGTTTTGTAACCTTATTTAAAAATACATTCAAAATAACTTAAAAAAAAAAATTCGCCCGGTTCGCTTCTCCAAAATGTTTTGTTATATATATTATATAATCATCTTATTTAATTTAACCTTTGCCCCAAAGTATTTTGTTATATATATTATATACTTATCTCATTTAATTTAATTTTATATTGGTTAATTGTTTAAAAAAATAAACATGGGAGCCTAAATTTTAATATTTGAATTTGTTTTTCATTTATGTATATATAGTTTATTTCGTTATATATATTATATACTAATCTCATTTAATTTAATTTTATATTGGTTAATTCTTTAAAAAAATAAACAGGCGAGCGTAAATTTTAATATTTGATTTTGTGTTCCATTGATGTATATAGTTTGTATTAGACTTATAATTTTAGAAAAACTATTTTTTTTTGATAGAGAGTGTTTTGTTTAATAGGCATGTTAATAATTCAAAAAAATAAAATTATAATATAACTTTTAAATGTATTTAAAATTTTATACTTTAATAATATTTTATTTGGAAAGTTTTTATTAAGAGAAATATCCATATAAACTGAAGTATATATGAATTAGGGTTTATTCTTTTTTTTCCCCTTTTAGTAGTTTAGTTATTAGTTATCAATATTAGAGGCTCTCAGTCAATTTGAACAATATTTAAATTGTCGGATCACATTTTCCCTTCTAACATATTATATTAATTGGTTTTTTTTTATTAAATTTATTATAACAATAGCCCCATTCTAGAAATGTAGATAGAAATGCTAAAATGGAAAAATATAACATTACCCGGACATGACTCTTATTTTAATATATAATTTTATTTGCAATATTTGTAACAGAATTTTCTTTTAATTATTTGAGAATTTTAATATGTAAATTTTAATTTTTTTAATGAGGAAAAAATTAATATATTTGAATATTTTTCAAATTGAATTTTAACCAATCTATTTTTCAGCATTTAATGGTCATTTACACCATTCGACGATGCACCCAGTCTGTGCAAATTTAGTACTAGTGTCTATTTTCACAATTGGTGTAATCAAGAGCTGAGACTCCAGTTAGTGGGGATTCCAGCTAGTGGGGAGTCTACTCCTTGAACCACACACCATAGCAAGACAATATGCTCAATACGATTTGAAAGTGAGACTCCAGCTGGTGAGGTGTCTACTCCTTGAGCCACACACCATAGCAAAACAATATACTCGATACAATTTGAAAACTAACTTCATACAAAACCCAACCGTCTCACCACACATCACTATATAATTGGGGTGCAACTATTTTAATATACAGTTTACAACCTAACCAAAAGATTTCCCAGAAGAGACATTACTACGGGCATGAGATGTTTCCCAAATAACCACTGCAAAGAACAAGTGTCTACAAAAATGTTTCTTGAGTTGAACCATCAACTCAACCCCCGGAAGAGACAATACTACGGCATGAGATGTTTCCCAAATAACTACTGCTCAAGAGACAATGCTACGGCATGAGATGTTTCCCAAATAACCACTGCAAAGAACAAGTGTCTAGATATATGTTTCTTGAGTTGAACCATCAACTCAATTCGCGGAAGAGACAATACTACGGCATGAGATGTTTCCCAAGTAACCGCTGCAAAGAACAAGTGTCTACATAAATGTTTCTTGAGTTGAACCATCAACTCAATCCCTACGTTGTGCTTTTGGAGAGCATTTAGGCATCCCGTGGATTGGACCAACTGAAAAGAGAAGAGAGCCCGCTATGGCTCCTGCAAGGGCTGCAGCGAAGTTGGGATCTGCCTTTATAGAAGCCGCAATCCTGCACGGTTGATGAGTGATCCAATCTGGGGCCCAGATTATTAGGCAATGGAGTCAAGGGATGGAAGCTGCCTGTCACTAAATGTGGAGACTGCAACTGTGATCCTGAGTTTGTCTGGTTGTCTATGAGGTCGAGAGTGATTGTGGGAAACTGGCTCGATTGATATTGAGGCAATGCAGGTTATAAAATGGCTGTTTGCAACAAAATTTTCTGTATTCATTCCCTCACCAGTGAGCACGTTGGACAAGCCAGTGTGAATAGAAGCCATGACTCGACAAGTTAAAGAATGAGTATGTTCATGTTCGTAGGTTATGGCAATCACTACAAGAGTATGCTGATCAGACATCCTCACCACCCAAACATTTACTGAGGAGAAGTTTCACTTTCTGTGCAATAGCCTTAATGTGAAAGACACAATTGCTTAGTACCTGTTTTTTATTTCTTTGGTACATTGTATTTTGAGGGTGCGGTTTTCTCATGGTTTTCTTTTTTCGTTTTAGTTATTCTATGTTACTTAGATGTAGTGTAAGATGGGTACTTAATACGGATTCTTGTCAAGATCAATTCATTGTGTTCTCCCTAATAGTGCTTGAGGAGTACAGGAGATGGTTTCTTTTACTGGAAATGTTTCTACACACATCTCTTATAGGAGATGTTTTTTTAAGCATTGGTGTTTCCTTAGTTGCATGGATGTTTCAGTTGCATGGATGTTTCCACACATGTTTCTAGACTCACTAATATGGCTCATTAGTTCAACCAAGTAGAATATGTTATGTAATTTTTTACTCATTCTAATTAAATTTTCATTCTTTTTCTTAATTTTTCATTCTTTCTCTCAAGCTTGTCTCTGTTCTGTTTTTTCTCTTGAAAGCTTTGCATGATTTTTCTATTTGTTAGATTCACTGTGAAACTTTTACATAGAGTGTTCTAGCTTAAAATCTTGGAAGGCATTCACTCTAAACCATCCCTCTGAACATTTTCTTGATCATATTAGTGCCAGCTAATGTTAAATGCCAAGCTAGTGATTATTGAAGTAATTTATTGGAGTAATTATCATATTAATGACGATGGAAATCAATTAAGCAGACTAACTACTATTTCATATAATGGTAAGAGTTTGAAAATTTACTTGGTATTGGTTGTGATGTAACTGAAAACCTCAACCTGATATTAGAACATTAGCGCACATTAAATTTCCAAAATGCTTTTGAAAGATGTATACCGATAAAGAGGTCATACAATCTATGAAATAACAGCAGCACTAATCAATGAAACAAGGCATACATGCAAGAATTCCCTCAAACACCTCATTTTTGTGACCCTCAATCTCCTCCATGTCGAATGAAATGTTTGCTGCCTGCCTACCAGTGAATTCTTGTGACCTTTTCCTAATTAAACGATTTAATTCTGCGAGGTTAGATTCCATGGCCATCACTACCAAACGCAAGTGACGGGTCACGCCGAGACCTAATAGCCCTTTCTATTCGCGTCGAGCCATAAAGTTGGCATCTTTATTTTCTTACGTTGATTTTGAAAATTATTAATCTAAAAAAACAAAATAACCATTAAGTATTGATCAAATTATGCAGGTCTCAAACTGCAGAAGCGAAAGCGAGTTGCTTGGCCTCAACGAATATAAAGCTGTGAAATGCAGGTAGCAAAAGTTTGATATGGGGACGTCTTGTGGTCTGTACGACAAAAGAAGAAAAAGAAGCGGAGAAGAGCCATTCACTCACTGAGAAGGGCCCTCAAGACCTTTCCACACAAGAGGAAATGCATTTCCCAATATAGGTGAAAAGATGGAAAGGATAAGCGGAAATTTATTTTCCAAATAAGGTGCAAAGATATAATGGTAATATATTATATGTTGTTAGGATGGATTTTGTGTAATTTTTTAATAATGGTGGGAAATATATTATAATTCAGTTGTTAAGTTGTTAAATTAGTAGTGAAAAACAATTATATTTTTTTATTATTATTTGTTAATTTAAGTTGATTTATTATTCACAGAAAATTATGTTACAAATTGATTCATCATTTATAGAAAATCATATCATTTGGAATGATTACTTAATGATCCTTAGAGGCAGATTTTCACTCTTACTAAATACCTCTATATTTTAGGTTACTAATCTATTTTTTTATATCAAAAAAAACAAACTTTTATCTAAATCTAAATAATTTAAAAATATACTTCAAACCCTAAATTAAAAAAATGTGTTACATAATAATATACATATTTTTATATTTTTTATATTTTATAAAAAATAAATAAAATCTATATTATAATCATTTAAAACATATATGTCTTGTTTTACAAAATGAAATAGCGAAAACATTAAATGAGAAAATATTCTAGGCATCAAGTTTGAGTATTTCTTGCTATGTTTTGTATTTTTCTAGTTATCCATTCTATTTATTAGTATTACACTCTTATGAGTCGGGATAATGCCTTCTTGCTAATGGATGAAGTGTTTAATACTTACTATTTGCAGGTTCGTCTTTATGCAGTTTTTTATAATTTTTAACGATGGCTTGTTTTCTTGACAAACCATTTTCAAGTTATTTTTAGTGATTTCTTAATTTTTTTGTCAAGTTATTTTAGTGTTTTTTTAATTTTCTATATTTTTCGGGGTCTTAAAGTTCATGTTCTTATGTTTTTTTATGGATGACCTTTACTATGTTTATTTTGATGGTTGTACTCTTTAGTCTAAGGATTTTTATGTCTACTATTTGTTAGATTAAATGGATTTTATTCAATTCCAATGGAAGGATTTGGATTTCATAGTTATTATGAGGGAAATTGAAGGGAAGGGAAGCTATCAAAAGTCTAATTCTGGTTAATGGTTTTAATATTTTATACTAATATGCAACATCTCCAAAAGAGCCCTCTCCAAATTTATTCAAATATATAGCCCTTTCCAAATTCAATTTAATATATTTAATCAAAAGAGCCCTCTCCAAATTTATTCAAATATATAGCCCTTTCCAAATTTAATTTAATATATTTAATATATATTATAGCATAAAAAGACAAATTTTCTTTCACTTCTACTTATTAATGAATTTGAACAATTTTGTTTCCAATGGCTCAAAGAATGTTAACATCCTAAACAATTAAAAGAAGGTGAAGTAACCTAACCAATATAGGGGATATTGTTATCTCTTATTTTGAGTTAAGTCAAGAGACCAACCAAATAAATGTGTTACAATCAATCCCATAAAATATGATAAGGAGAGAAAATTGAATGTAGATCTTCCCCATTTTGAAAAAGAATTACAAAATTCCTCCTTTAGATGCAAATGAAAATAACTAACTTTGAATTTTGGATGCCCTCTCTATTGCCATGACTCTTTATTTTTTGTATTATGTTGGAGGCTAATAAACTTTGTGATGAATGTATGTTCAAACATAATGGAGACATGTTTTACTGGATTTGGTGATGGAAGATCTTCTTTAGGGATGACATCAAATCATTTAATGAATTTATTAGTTTTTTCTTGGGCTTAATTCAAAGAGAATTATTGTTTTAAATGCTTCAACTTCATATTGGAAAGAGTCGCACTTTGTCACTTCGTTGGAATAATGAATCTATTAGTTCCTTTCTAGCTAAATTCAAAGAGGTAACTAGTGTTTTAAATGCTTC
This sequence comes from Pinus tabuliformis, assembly GCA_031772625.1. Classification (NCBI taxonomy): domain Eukaryota; kingdom Viridiplantae; phylum Streptophyta; class Pinopsida; order Pinales; family Pinaceae; genus Pinus; species Pinus tabuliformis. The sequence continues at coordinate 1,753,545,568 of CM062816.1, read as the reverse complement.
AACGTCATATTGGAAAGAGTCACCCTTTTTCATTTTCATAGAATAATGTTACTTCCTTCATGCTGGTAGATCCTTGGGACAATTCTTATGGGCTAGTTTGATTTTCCAACATCCACATAATGAACTTCCTATAGGAATGTCAAAGTATTCTCCAATTATTTAGATTTTCTAATAACAGTTCACTTCTATGGATTGATGTTAAATTTTTGACCTTTGTGAATGCTTGAGATAATGGATTGAGCTTACACTATAAACATCTCAATGAAAAACTACTCATCCATCTAATCTGTAAACAAGACTTCTGGTTGGAAATATGATTATTTAAATGACAACTAAAGTAAACCTTAGCGAAATGAGAAGTTCATTCTTTTTTTTTCTCGACAAAGACTAATATCTATTAACTTAAAATAAAAATATTTTTACAATTAATCGAGGCCTCAGAAGAATCATGAAGCCTCTGTACACAACAAGTTCACCTCAGAATGGAAGGATTCTGAGCACAGGTGCTACAAAAAACTTCATAACAGAAAAACATGTCAGATAAGGACTAGTAGATAAGAAAGATTGTGCATGAGAGCATAGAAGCGAGTAGCCATTGCAAGTCTGTCTGTAAAACATTGCCCCTGCCCTGGAACTGAGCAAAAACTTCAAGCTGACGGAATTGAGCCATGTGTGTTATCAATGAAACTTGGAAACAGTCGTCTGCTTGACAGACAAAAAGCAAAATGAACCAGAACAGTGCCGCGTGGCCTTAGTCTTCCTTGCCCCCGCCAGAAGTCTTCTCTTCTGCTGGACGGTCACTAGCCAAACACAGAACTTCATTGCCGACCTTATCGTCCTCAGGGATCGAAATTGGGCGATTAGAGTCATTCAGAGCTTCATCCCCCTCAGCAGGGAAAATATCTACATGGGGCAGAGTAATTCTCGGGCTGTCAATATGGCCTGGCTGATCCACCAGAGCTTTCTCCGGGCTACCCATGGTCAACTGCTGCTCGCTGCTCTGAGAGGGTTCCGGAGCGATACAGGCCAGAGGATGAATCTGGTTTTCTTCTTCGGAGAGAATTAAGGTGATATGGGCAGAGATCAGAGGTCTATTGAGGTTGCTCTGGAATTTAAAATGGGTGGTCTGAAAAGCACTGTTTGGGATAGGCCTACGAACAGAGCTAGAGGGTTGCACATTCGCCTGAGAAGGAGGGAGATTAGCAGGTGAGTGATCAGGGTTATCAGAGCTACTGGCAGAAGGCCGAGAGCCATCACCGAGATTTCCTCTGGGTCTCTTCCTGCCCCCTTGTCGGACCATATTGAAGAGCAAAAGAAGGGCTACGGAAACAACAGAAACAACAGAGAGAGCAATTGAAAAACAAAATGTGTGAGCCAGAGAAGGATGAGTGAGCTGCTTACCCCTGAGACGTGCCTGAAACCTGCGAGGCGCGCCTCTGAGAAAGAGGACCCTCTTACTTCCCGGAGTTTTCGCGGACCAGAACTCAGAGCCAGAATAATTGAAACACACCATGAGAGGGAAGAGCCGGGTGGTAATGAATATAACCATCCTTGCCATGCTTCGAACCAAGTAAACCATAAATGCACAGACACCACCGTTTCCGTCAAACTGCTGATCATCCATTTTACTTAAGGTGAAGGTCTGGGGAGCCCCGCTGCTCTGCAGCATGCAGTACGCGGTATTAATAGTTGGCATCAGAGCCATTTATGACAACAGTAACACCCGCATTCGTGGAATGAGAAGTTCATTCTTACATCATAGAAGATCTCGATTTTTATTATATGGAATCCTCTTTTATATCATTGTTACCAAATATTTTACATTATATGATAATGTATTTCATAGTCCACTTACGTAATATCACAAAGATGACAAATTCTTTATTCCAATATATATTAAAAATTATTGGAATAATGTAGAAATGATATGTCCAGATAGAGTTGATGAGTTGTGTTCTCGTAGTTAGTGTTTGAGTCTATCTGTCATGAGTTGTGTCTTCATAGTTTGTGTTGTGAGTTGGTGATCCAAATTATTTGGATCTAGATTGTCCTAGAAGCTGTCTATGTGTGCCTATATAATGTACTAGTTGTCCAAGCAGTTTGATCAATGAGATTTGATTTTATTCTTGTGCATCTCTTTGATTTTCTAATATGGTATCAAAGCTGAGGGTGGTGTAGACTGAAAGATTTTCTCTCGAGAGATCTTGGAGGTTTGTTGCATTGTGGTTAAGCAGTGAATAACAGTGAAACTTGAGGTGGCCACATAATTTTGATGCAATGATATGTTGCGATGTTCTGTTTATATGTGACCTGGATGTGATTGTTGATTGCAGAGAAGGGCATGTAGTTGTTGGTGTCGTGGTCGTGTGGAGGACGGTGGTCATTTTATGTACCCTCTGTTTGAAAGTTGAGTTGAGTGTGAGCTGCTGAGGAGTTGTCGAAGGGAGCCTCTGTAAACCCTCATCCCACAATCTGCGTACTGATTGAAAGAGTTCAGGGCCAAGCACTGCCGTGGAATATTTCACTTTTCACTATGAAGTAATACTTTATGTTTGTTTCTCCTTTGAAGTTGAAGTCACATAGTGCTATAAATATTTCATAAGGAAAGTTTTAAAGTTTTCATAAAGAATTGTTTTCTGTGAACGTGAAAGTTTTTATACAGAGACATAAGGGATTACAACTTTTTTTTTTATGGTAAAAAAAATGAGAAATAGCGAAAACGTTAAATGAGAAAATATTCTAGGCATCAAGTTTGAGTATTTTTCTATGTTTTGTATTTTTCTAATTATCCATTCTATTTATCAGCTTTACACACTTGTAAGTGAGGATAATGCCTTCTTGATAATGGATGAAGTGTTTAATACTTATCGATTTGTAGGTCTATCTTTATGCAGTTTTTTATAATTTTTAACCATGGTTGCTTTTTTAACAACAAATCTTCAAGTTATTTTAGTGATTTCTTAATTTTTTGTTTCAATTTTTATATTTTTCAAGTTTTCAAGGGTTTTAAAGTTCAAGTTCTTATTATTTTTGGATGACCTTTACTAGGTTTATTTTGATGGTTGTACTCTTTATTCTAAGGATTTTTATGTCTATTATTTGCTAGTTGAAATGGATTTTACTTTATTGCAATGGAGGGCTTTGGATCTCACAGCTATTATGAGGGAAATTGAAGGGAAGGGAAGCTATTAAAAGTCTAATTCTTGTTATTGCTTTTAGTACTTCACATTTATATGCAACACCTCCAAGAGAGCCCTCTCCAAATTTACTTTAATATATATTATAACATAAGAAGGAAAATTTTCTTTAAGTTCTACTTATTAATGAATTTGACCAAATTTGTCTCAAATGACTCAAAGAATGCTAACATCCTAAACAATTAAAAGAAAGTGAAGTAACCCTATTGTTATCTCTAATTTTGAGTTAAATCAAGAGACCAACTAAATAAATGTGTTACAATCGATCCCATAAAATATGATAAGGAGAGAAAATCGAATCTAGATCTTCCCCATTTTGAAAAAAAATTACAAAATTCCACCTTTACACGCCAATGAAAATAACTAACTTTGAATTTTGGATACCCTCTTTGTTGCCATGACTCTTTAGTTTTTGGACTATGTTGGAGGCTAATGAACTTTGTGATTAATGTAGGTTCAAACATAATGGAGAAATGTTTTATTGGATTTGGTGATGGAAGATCCTATTTAGGGATGACATAAAATCATTTAAATTTATTAGTTTTTTTTTTTGGCTAAATTCAAAGAGGTAACTAGTGTTTTAAATGCTTCAACTTCATATTGCAAAGAGTCACACTTTTTCACTTCCATGGAATAATGAATCTATTAGTTCCTTTTTGGCTGAATTCAAAGAGTTAACTAGTGTTTTAAATGCTTCAACTTCATATTGGAAAGAGTCACTCTTTATCACTTTCATAGAATAATGTTACTTCACGTTGGTAGATGCTTGAGACAATATTTAGGGGCTAGTTTGGTTTTCCAACATCCACATAATGAAATTCCTATAGCAATATCAAAGTACTTTCAAATGATTTCGATTTTCTAATAACAATTCACTGGTATGGATTGATGTTAATTTGTTCACCTTTGTGAATGCTTCAGATAATGGATTGAGCTTACACTATGAACATCTCAACAACAAACTACTCATCCATATAATCTCTAAACAAGACTTCTCTTTGGAAATTTGATTATTTAAATGAAAACTAAAGTAAACCTTAGGGCAATGAGAAGTTCATTCTTACAACATAGAAGATCTCAATTTTTGTTATATGGAATCTTCTTCTATATCATAGTTACCAAATATTTTACATTATATGATAGTGCATTTCATAGTCCACCTACTTAATCTCACAAAGATGACAAATTCTTTAGTTCATTATATATATTAAAAATTATCCAACACTTTGAGTCATCTGGAGACTTGTAAAAGTTCATTCTTATCTTAAGAATTTTAATTTTCTTCTTGGATCAATATAAATATATTTCTTTTATTTTTTCAATTAAAATTAATAATTATTTTTAATATGTTAATTGTTTTTACTAACCATATTATATATTATTTTAAAATATAAAATTAAATGTGATAATATTTCTAATAATACTAATATTAAAATAATATTTATTGGTATGAACTACAATTGATGGTTAGAAACACGTTGACAAATTATAATTGTGATTTTACTGAAAGAATTTTCTCATAACAATATGAATCACAAAAGCATAATCAAGAAAACAAGTATTGTATTTTTACTTCTTAACAATTAAGTTGTGAGTCTATTTCATAGTAGTGAATCCATTTTTTTTAGATAAAAACATTACATAGATGGATGAGATGTAATTAAAAAAATATATACATATTCTTGATAATTTTTACATATAAAGAAATACAATTAAACCCTAACTCTAATCGGGTTACTTAATCATTTTTTCTTAACTTTTTATTTCAATTATCTCAAGAATCATGGTTTTATAACCATTGTTGTAGAAAAATAATTATATAAAATATAATAAAATTAAAAAAAATAAAATGATAATAAATAGTAAAAAAATAAAATATAATTAATTTAATAATAAAAAAATATATAATTTATATTTATATTAATATTAATCAACCATTTGATTTATATAAGTAATAGTAATTTAAATTTTTTATAATTTTTAAAATTAAAATAGTTAAAATATTAAAATAGTTTTTTAAACTAGAGTTTACAACCATCTGTAAAAATCTTTGTGATTATTCATTAAACCGAATGCACAAGGTTTATCGAAGTATACGAGTACAAACGATATGGACTATTGATCTTATACATCGCAATTTCATGATAACGACCGAAATTGGAAGTGTTATACATTAATGATTGAGTGCTTTATTTATGGGCCTAGAGTCCCATGGACTTCGGAACAACGAAACTATAATTTGACAGATAAATCCATCACTTTGATTAGAGTAATGTTGTATATCTACTGGAATGATAAAGTTAGGTTTTCACAATTTAGTCAGGAGTTGATTAAGTGCGCTAAATTAAAGGTGTTAATGCTATATCACTTTGGTTGAAAGTTGGTAAGTTATTTAATAAGGTATGTGAGTGATTGGTTCATAGATATAGGTTTTCACAATTTAATTAGGAGTTGATTAAGTGCGCTAAATTAAAGGTGTAATGCTATATCACTTTCATTGAAAGTTGGTAATTTATTTAATAATGTAGGTGAGTGATGGTTCATAGATTGCAGTGTAAATATTAATTTAATATGAGGGAGATTTTGTAGTGGTGGTAAATGCTTGTAAATATGTTTCATTAATATAGGGAGATGATGTATTGTTTATAAAACCAGTATAGATATATTTTAATTGTGGATCTGGAAAAAGCTGAGAGAAATAAAATTTAGAAGTGCAAACTTTTTTTATATTGCAAAATTTAAAAAAATTGCACCTCGAAAAATGAAATCAAACTTGATAGATTAACCCTAAAAAAAATCAAATTATAAAATAATGATACATGAAATAATATCAATAAGAATCTATTTTTTCAATTTCTTTATATTATTATTATTATTATTATTATTATTATTATTATTATTATTATTATTGAAATAGTTTAGTTAACATGAGCATTGAAATATTTAATTTATTAATTACAATGTCTAGATTGTCTATGTTTTTTTATCATTATAGATGAGATTTTTTTATTTAAAATATATTTTTTAAAAGAAATATGTCAACTCCATGTTGAGCACACATTTGTTATATTGTAATTTATTTTATTATTAAAATTACAAACAATTTTTTCAAGCATAAATGTGGCGCATTTTACAACAAGGGTGACGTGGGATTCCATCCCTGGAATGGAATTGATGTGCCCATTTTCAAATAAAAATAAAATATTCATTAAATTAAAAAATAATTTGGGTCATAATAACAATGAAAACTTGATAGAAGTATTTGAATAAATTTTAATTAAATATATTATAATACATAATCTCACACTATGATCATTGAGTTTGTTATTAATATTATAATCCAATACTAAGTAGATATGGTAAAATTATTTCATTCTCACTCTCAACTATAAATAAAATATTTCTATGTCTATATGAATCATATAATTTTATATCAACTTAAAAAAAAAAGTTAATTAAAAGAAAAAACTACCTTATATTTTCATATTTCAATATAGGACATAAATAAATAATTTGAATATCCATATTAACTAATTTTTTCTAATATTAATATAGAGAGAATATATGTGTATGTGTGTATTTTAATGATAATAAAATATTTCAATGTTAAAAGAGAATTATTTAAAAGTAAGTAAATTAAATTACTTCTTAATAAAATTAACAAGAAGGACATGTCTAATTCATCCAATTCTTAAATAAAATAATAAAATTAATATATGGCCTTGTTGAGAATGCAACAAGATGATGGAGCTTAATGGAAAGAAGTCACCTTCACTAAGTGGGCCTGCAGGCTATTTTTGGCGCAAAGTCTATTTTTAGACATATGGATCATGGTCTATGAGTTGCAGGATGCTGTTTGTGGATGATTGGTCATGTTGGTAAAACTAGATGGACTTCTATTTTTAGACATATGGGCAGGTTTCTATTTTTAGACTGCCAGGCTAAAAATAGAACAGTCGAATATTATTGTCTCATAATAATATTTGGACTATAAACATTATCTTATCCTCTTGGAGCACTTTAGTTTGAGCTACAGATGTGGCACATGCAACTGTCAGAAGGAAATATGCTTTTCTTGTGGGTCAGTTGAGCTATTGCATGCAGGACTTCAGTTAGAACTCATGTGGTTGAGTTTGGTGGAGTTGATTGTGGAGTTGATGGAGTTGTGTTTAGTTTGATTTGGTTGAACTAGTTGTATTCATTCTAACTAAACAATACTCTAGTAATGAGTTGTGTGAATTAAATATTAATAAATTCACTAATTATTAAGTCATAAAGCAACTGAAGAATACATCAGTTAACTCAGTGCATGGACAGTTCAGTGGAGACAGGTGTTAGAGGTTGAGAATGCTATCAGTTGTGACTATAGTTGTGCATGAGATATTGCACAATCAATGGGATTGAGTTATGCCAATGAGGACTGCGCAGTGTGGGCTAATACCAAGGTAATTGTAGCCTATGCTCACGTGATTTTCATTTGGGATTGTGCAGTGGAGGCAGGCAAAGCAACGGTGGATATTTGAACATGTGACTTGTTCGGATCTGAGCTAGTTTTGTGTGTAACAAGTGGAGATAGTACTGAGTACTTCTGAGGAGTATTGTAATATGTATTGTTACATGTTCTCTATCATTATAATATACAGATAGTGTGGGGTTTCCAGCTATATGCTTTCCCCGGGTTACATACTATGTTAATGTGTGCATGCGATTAATGTTTCATGACTTTTGATGCTGCGAAATTGATGATCAACGTAGAGGAGGTTATGTATTGTGCATGTATTCTGCAATAGTGTATAATCGGGATAATCTTTGTAAATAAGTGTCATATTATTCAAAATTTCTACATGGTATCAGAGCCGTTGATCATCAGATCTACTATTCTGAAAGTGTTTACATTTTATTTCTTCAGGCAGAGTCTATAATCGGGCAAGGTAGCCTCTGGATTTATCCTTCCTTTGGAAGGTGAGATATTCGGTAAAGGCCCATACAGTAAATCTCTGTACAAGAAATACATTGTTCTCACGAATTTTAGATCAGAGGCAGTTGAGTTTTGAGCTGGTGGAATTCGAATTTGCAGCAATGTTTTCTTGGTGTCAACATGGCAATGTCTTTCAATAGATTGCGATTGGAGTATGCTCTTGAGGGTAGCTTGAACTATATTACATGGAAGGACAGGATGGAGGCCGTGTTAGATGATAATGGGCTGAAGGATTTCCTAGAGGCTGAGGTCCTAAAGCCTACTAATGCTGCCGAGGCTGAGGTTTGGCAAAAGAAGACAGTAAAATGTCAAAGGATTCTATTGGAGGGCATGAAGGATCACATTGTGTCCAGCCTGCATGGAAATGCTTCTCCATACTTGATGTGGAAAGTGTTGACAGATCTATTCCAAAGCAAGAGCGATCAGAGGAAGCTGGCGCTCAAGGATAAACTCAGAAACATTAAATGCGAGAAGGGAGACAGTATGCCCAAGTATCTCACGAAGTTCACTCACTGCAGGGATGAGCTGGGAAGTGTGGGGGTGACTGTCAATGATGAGGACTTGGTGAGCTTGGCTCTCCTTGTTCTTTCGAAGAGTTGGCACTCCTATCAAGACTCTGTCAATGGTCGGGAGAAATTGCCAGGATGGGAGAGACTTTGGTCAGATCTTGTGCAGGAGGAGATGAGGCGGAATACGAGGGAAAAATCTTCATCAAAGGGACCTGATGAAGAAAATTGCGCTTTGGCTGCCAAAGCAAAGAAGGGAAAGAGAAAGAAAGCTTCTCATTCCGGTGCGAAAGGCAAGAAGCAGGACATGTCCAAGGTGAAGTGCTTTCACTGTCACCAGCATGGACACTATGCCACAAATTGTCCGCAGAAGAAGAAGAACAAGAAAGCTACTGGATCTATAGCAGGAGAGGCTCTAGCCTCACAGCTTGAGCTTGATTTTTCATTGATCGCATGCTTGGTATCAAGTGTGATGGGATCGGTGTGGTTCTTGGACAGTGGTGCGTCTTTTCATGTGACAGGAGATCGAGATTTATTTTCTAATCTAGAGGAGAAAGATCTTGGAGTGCACATCGAGATGGGCGATGATGGTAGATACAGTGCGACCGGTATCAGTACCATTTCCTTTGAGAGGGAGTCTGGTAAACCCTTCATATTGAAGGAAGTGATGCATGTTCCAGGATTGAAGAAGAATCTTATCTTTGTGGCGATGTTAGAAGACAAGGGATATGATGTTGTTTTTAGCAAGGGAAAGTATTTCCTGCGCAGTAAGACAACTGGAGAAACCCGAAAGATAGGGGTTCGAGTGAGGAACCTTTATCAGTTGCATGTAGATGGCTGTGTAGCAATGGCATGCAAGGCAGAAGGATTGGTGAGCCAGGATGATGGCGAGCTGTGGCACAGGAGATTGGGTTACCTTCACCATGGAGCCTTGAAGATACTGCAACAGATCACTATAGGGCTTCCTAAGGGCACACTTGCACAGTTAGATTAGTGTAAGGGGTGTACTTTGGGAAAGTTTGTGAAAGCCACCTTTCACGAGAAGGATAGTCGCGCCACGACGATCCTTGAGAGAATTCACACAGACGTGTGTGGACCTTTCTCAGTAGGTTCGATAGCAAAGCACAGGTATTATGTGATTTTTGTTGATGATTTCTCTCGTAAGTGCTGGATCTTCTTCATGCAGAAGAAGAGTGAGACATACTCAAAGTTCTGTAAGTTCAAAGCACTGGTCGAGAAGGAGTCGGGGAAGAAGGTGAAGGCTCTTAGGAGCGACAATGGTGGTGAATAGATCTCTGGCGAGTTCAAGGATTTATGCAGCACAGAAGGGATTCAAAGAGAGCTCAAAGATCCCCATAACCCACAGCAGAATGGGGTTGTTGAGCGGAAGAACAGAATGATCATGGGTGCTGCACGGGCAATGTTGCATGATCAGGGCCTACCCCTTCACTTGTGCGCGGAAGCATGCAATACAACAGTATATGTGCAAAACCATTGTCCTCACAGGATACTTGGCATGAGTACACCCGAGGAGGCTTATTCTGGTAAGAAGCCTGATCTTTCTCATTTGAGGATTTTTGGTGCTAACGTTTACATGCATGTGACGAAGGATTCTAGGAAGAAGTTGGAGCCAACCGCAAAGGTTGGGATATTTGTGGGGTACACTGATACACCCCACAACTATCATGTGTATTTTCCAGACAGTGGTAAGACTGTTGTGCGATGGGATATAAAATTTCAGTAGGAGCAAGCCATGAAGTGTTCGCTTGAGAGGGAGCCACACTTGCATGCAGATGAGGAGCTATTAGTTCCTAAAGATGAGCTTCAGGACGTGGATCAGCCACAGGACGAAGTTCATGGAGTGGAAGAGACCACTCATGCAGCGCCAACCATCAGAGGGCGAAAGCACTTGACAGAAGTTGAGCGACTGGCTCAAGATGCAGAGAAGGTTGTAGGACCACCTACAACTCAACGTAGATAGAGACAGTCACCTGATCGGTACACTGGATACATGGCTCTTGTGAGCAAATGTGTTGTGACTGAGCCATCCTCTTTCGAGGAAGCTATGGAGGATCCTGCATGGGTAGATTCCATGGTGGAAGAGTATGATTCGATTGTCAGAAACAGTGCACGAGAGATTGTCCCAAGACCAGAAGGGAAATCAGTGGTAGGTTCGAGATGGATCTACAAAGTTAAGCATGCAGCTGACGGGAGTGTGGAGACGTACAAGGCAAGATTTGTTGCCTGAGGCCTTTCACAAATAGAGGGGATCGATTATGAGGAGACCTTTGCACCTGTCGCAAGGTATTCTTCCATACGAATGATTCTTTCTCTCTCAGTTTAGATGGGATGGCACATTCATAAGATGGATGTGAACACTGCGTTCCTCAATGGAGTCATTGAGGAGGAGGTGAACATTGAGCAGCCCGAAGGTTTTGAGATCTTCAATGGCGAGTCGCATGTGTGCAGGCTTAAGAGAGCACTGTATGGGTTGAAACAAGCACCACGTGCTTGGTACACACGAATAGATAGTTATTTCACTGGACTTGGATTCTCTAAGAGTGAGGCAGATCCTAACCTATACCAGATTGTGGTGGAGGGTAAGTTGCTTATCATTGTACTTTATGTAGATGATTTGATTCTAATAGGTGATGAGCTATTGATACTTTCATGCAAGGATGATCTTGCTAAGGAGTTTGAGATGAAGGACTTGGGCCTCCTTCATTATTTCCTGGGATTGGAAATTTGGCAGCACAGTGATGGACTATTTGTTTCTCAGGGTAAGTATGCTCCGGAGATACTGGAGAAGTTCAACATGCATGGCTGCAAGCCTGTTGATACTCCTCTTCCTAGAGGTTGGAGGAAGGAGGATGCCACTTCAGCAGAAGAAGTGGATGCCACTGTTTATCGACAGGTGGTGGGCTTGCTTATGTATCTGGTCAATACACGACCTGATATATGCTATGTTGTTAACCAGCTTTCACAAGCTATGGTTAAGCCAACCAAGCTCTCCTGGAAGGCAGTCAAGCATGTATTGTGTTATTTGAGAGGCACATCAAGATATGGTTTGTGGTACAGACAGGAGGATGAGGTGAAGCTATGTGGCTTCATGGATGCAGATTGGGCAGGGAGCCCAATAGACAGAAAGAGCACATCAGGAGGGGTCTTCAGTATCAGGTTGACAACAGTTTCTTGGTACAGCAGGAAGCAGAGATCTGTGGCACTCAGTTCAGCAGAGGCCGAGTATATGGTAGCAAGTTTGGCTCCATGCGAGGCTATATGGATGAGGAAGATCCTGGTTGGTTTGTTCGGTTCTTACTTGGAGCCTACTGTGATTTACTGTGATAACCAGAGTTGCATTAATCTCTTGGCTAATCTAGTAAATCATGATAGATCTAAGCATATTGACATCAGGTACCATCATATCAAAGATTGTGTGCAGTGGAGAGTCATGTTACTTTCATACATTCCAACGGAGGATTAGGATGCTGATATCTTGACGAAGGCGCTCACCAGGAGCAAGTTCGAATACCACTAAGGCAGGATATGGGTTGCTAATAATCCATATCTTGTTGAGAGGGAGTGTTGAGAATGCAAAAAGATGATGGAGCTTAGTGGAAAGAAGTCGCCTTCACTAAGTGGGCCCGTAGGCTATTTTTGGCGCAAAGTCTATTTTTAGACATATGGATCATGGTCTATGAGTTGCGGGATGCTATTTGTGGATGACTGGTCATGTTGGTAAAAATAGATGGAATTCTATTTTTAGACATATGGGCAGGTTTCTATTTTTAGACTGCCGGGCTAAAAACAGAACAGTCGAATATTATTGTCTCATAATAATATTTGGACTATAAACATTATCTTATCCTCTTGGAGCACTTCAGTTTGAGCTACAGATGTGGCACATGCAACTGTCAGAAGGAAATACGCTTTTCTTATGGGTCAGTTGAGCTATTGTATGCAGGACTTCAGTTAGAACTCATGTGGTTGAGTTTGGTGGAGTTGATGGAGTTGTGTTCAGTTTGACTTGGCTGAACTAGTTGTATTCAGTCTAACTAAAGAATACTCTAGTAATGAGTTGTGTGAATTAAATATTAATTAATTCATTAACTATTAACTCATAAAACAATTGAATAATACATCAGTTAACTCAGTGCATCACTACAACAAAATGGGCAATTTGCGCCAGATTTAGCATCGGATTTTAGTGCATTGTTTTCTCAATTGGGATGAGCAGCCTGGCGCTAAATCTGGCTCTATTGTACAATTTTTAAAGCATCCTTTTTTGCACCAAGTTTTGCATCTTTTTTTTACACCAAATTTTCCATCATTTTTTGTATCATATTTTACACTAAGATTTGCATTTGGTTTTACAATAGGTTTTGCTTCTAGTTTTGCACCATTTTGTGCATCTACTTTTGCATCATTTTTTGCTTCCTCTTTTGTGGCATTCTTTGCTTCTAGTATTGTGTCGTAATTTGCATCGAGTTTTACACCATACTTGGCATCTAATTTAGTGCCTTTTTTTACATCCAGTTTGTGCCAATTTTTGCATTTAGTCTTATGCCATTTTTTGCTTCTAATTTTGTACTTATTTTTACATCTATTTTTGCACTAGTTTTTCTACCTTTTTTTACACCATTTTTTCCATCCAATTTTGCACCATATGTTGAATCAAGTTTAATGCCAGATTTTGCATGCATTTTTGCACCATTTTTTGCATCCACTTTTGCGTTTTATTTATATCCCTTTTTTGCATCCTATTTTGCACCATATTTTGCATCATTTGTTGCATCCAATTTAGCATAATTTTTAACACCATTTCTTGCATCCTTTTGAGCATCTAAATTTGCATCCTATGTTGAACCATGTGTTGTGTCCACCTTTGCATCCCATTTTGTGTCTATTGTTACTTTCATTTTTAAGCCATTTTTTTCATCTACTTTTGCATTTGTTTTTGCACCAAGTTTTGAATGAGTTGTTGCACCTCATTTTACATCCAATGTTGCAGCTCAATTTGCATCCAAATTTGAGCCATTTTTATACCCATTTTTGCACCATTTTTCTTCTTTTGTGTCCAATTTTGCACCATTTTTTATGTCCAAATTTGCATCCTTTTTGGTATCTAATTTTTCATCCTTTTTGACATCCAAATTTGCATCCTTTTTTCTTCCACATTTTGTGTCCACATTTGCATTTCATTTTGCACCTAAATTTTAGTTTGAATTTTCATCTAGTTATGCATCATTTTTGACATCCTTGGTTTCACCCTTTTTTAGTCCCATTTTGCATCTTGTTTTGTGTCTTTTCTTACATCCTTTTTGCACCCAATTTTGCATCCTAATTTTACACCATTCTTTGCATCCTCATTTTGGTGTCCATTTTTGCATCCTTGTTTGCACCCAATTTGGTATCCTTTTATATGCCCTATTTTGTTCCCTTCTTTGTGTCTAGTGTTGCACCCTTTTTTAATTTTACTTTAAAACCCTTTTTGTGTCATTGTTTGCATCTTGTTTTGATGGCTAGTTTAACATCCAATTCTACTCCCAATTTTGCATCCATGGTTACATCCACTTTTGGCTTCTTGTTTAGAGTTTTACTTTTATTTCCATTTATGACCCCCTCTATGTGTTCATCTTACTAACTTCATTTACATAGTGAAATATATTACAGTTTCTAAATATCATTTCATTGTAGGATTTAATGCACAGTTAGATGAACATAAAACCTTCTCAGTATATCCCGGAAACCTAGCACAGACCAATTAAGAGAAAGTTTGTTCTAAGGCTTAGGATTCTTAGTAGATCAAGATGTAGAGTATAGATTAAGAAAAAGAGAAGTAATTATTGTGAGTCCTCACATGCAGGTCTTCTTGGAGTTTTTAGTGTACCTAGGAAGCGCTCCTAGCTAGCTCCAAAGCTTGGTCCTACACATAAGGGAGAGAATAAAACAACCTTCACAGCATAATATATTGATAATTGAAACTATCAAAAACATATAAATATTATTGAATAAATAAATATAAACCAAAATCCCATACATTCATTAGTTAAATAGAATAAGTAAAGAATTAATAGAAACATATGGAAGGAAGAACAATTGATCTATATTAATAAAGGAGTTGGAGGAAAGTTACAACAATTAGATGTAGTTGCAGCAGCACCTCCCCCAACTCATAGCTCCAAAACTCTCCCTCTCAAGATAGATCTCAACAATGTGACAATACAAGAATTTCCATCATTTTCTCAATGGCCAAGCCTCCAATACATAAGAAAGTGAAGGCTTTCAATATTTCTCAAATTCCTCATTAGTTCCATTTGGGCAAAATCTTTTGGGTGAATAATGTTTCCTCATATAAAAATGGTATTTTCCACTTTTTAGATGCTTTTGTGCTTAGGAAAAAGCTTCCCCATGCTTTATGGCTCTTTCCCGCATTTGTATGCTTTTATTTTTTAGGAAAAAGCTAAAGATGAGGATAAAAATATCACATTCCACCATATGAGTTTCCGAAAGTGAAAAAGAGTGTCAAATTCAAATTCTAGTTTGCTTATGTTTTAGTTTTTTTTTTTAATATATTTAGTTTTAGTATTTTTTTATTTTCTAAAAAAATATATTTAGTTTTTGGTATTTTTTTTCTATAAGAAAAATTATATTTTTTTTTATAAAAATAGATTTTAAACATTCCATTCATGCTAAATTTGTGATTTTATGATAGGAGTTTAAATTATATATAAAAAAGTAACTTAATGCCATGTGTTGTGTCGTTGAGATGGGTATTATACATCTCTTCCTTGCTAAGTTATAGAATGTGCTTGGGTTTTCTTAATGCAATAAAACTAATTATGTTCTTCATTATATCTTGAAATGTTCATCTTGAACCTAATAAAACAATAAAGTTAAAATAGGTTTTCCTTTGTCCTTTGTAGATCTTTGTCCCCATTAATCTTGGTCTTAATAGATTAATTGTCTTATGGTGGCCTTGAGTGGTCACTTCCATTAGTTGCATGCTTTATAGTTTTCTGTTAGTGACATTTTTTAGGCTTGTTAACATGTTATTTAATTTATCAAAATGTGTTATTGTCCATATTATTGTTAAATATTAATATTAAATATGTTGGTTTTTGAGCATGGTTTAGGAAAGCATTTCCAAAAGGTTTATAGATTGTATTTTATAATGAAATGATTCATTGCTTGATGAAATTGTTTTGGATATTGTTTTTTAATGATTCATTGATTGATGAAATTGTTATGGATATTTTTTTAGTATAATAATTGTATGTGATAAAGTCAAAAGTCACCTCTTTTTTATATTTTCATTGGTCAATTTCCCTTAAGGCCATCAAGCTTACCATTTGGTCCCAAGTTAAGGAAATATAGGAGTCATGAAGTGGAATTTTCCAAGCACTTAAATCTTGAGACATGTTTTTTTTAGTCACATTATACTTCCTTTCTGTGTAAATTATCGATTAAAATAGTCTCATCGAACATGAGGGGCCTCAATAGTAAAGGAAAACAAAGACTCCTAAAAGAAAAATGGTATGCAAAGCACCCATCAATAATGTTGATATAAGAAACAAAAATATTAAGTGAGGTTATACCTCATATAATTAGCAAATGGTGGAGGAATTTCCAAGTAGTAGCGATTGATGCTTAGAGATACTTGGGCAGAATGGTTATTATTTGAAATGATCAGGACATCAAGGTTATCAATATGTTCACCTCTTTCACATTATGACAATACAGTTTTAGTTAATTGACATCGAGGACTACTACCATGTATCCAATGTCTATGAATCCAATATCGCAAATGGAAAACCTCTATTTCTCAATTCTATTTCCAACACAAGTAATTTATACTCCCCATCTCCATGGATTATTGGGAGTGACTTCAATATTATCAAGTGTCTCGAGGAAAAGAAAGGATGAATCACAATGTTTAACAAGATATTTTGTAATCTATACCATTAAAGCCATAAAGTAGTCTCCATTAAAGTTGTCAAGCAATGAGTCTCCAACCAACACATGTGGATCAATGAGATGTAATACATGTGTGTGTGGTGACTAACTTAATACATTGTTCTAATAACTCCACAAATTTATGTATTTCACTCTGTCACATAAATTGACATTAGTGTGACATAAATAAACCAAGAGTAGACATGAAACCTTTAGGCAACAAACATTACCTAGATCCTCAATTAGGTGCTTAAATAATGAAGTGAAAATGCAATAGGAAAAGAGGACTTCATGATTTAACCATCCCAAACATGTGATCAAGTGTGACTAGGAGTGTATATATTCATATGTTTTCCAAAGAGGGAGTGAATACATGAATTACCATTCATTGGGCCTTATTTTTCTTTATTTTTCTTTTTCTTATATATAGGACTTAGGGAATAAGGTTTTCATAAGTTTGGCACAACTTGTAGATATAAAATTTACATGAATTTTCACTTCAACCTTATAGTTTAGACTTAGATAAATCATTATAGTGTATCTTTAATGATTTTGGCTTTCACTTTTTGATTTTATTTCATCACAAATGAAAAAAGGGGAAATATTTTGCCACAAATCTATGAATTCTTAATCATAAAGGTGTCATGTGATGAAAACAAATTAATGATGTTATTCTCTATGAAAATGATGGGTATTCTTGAGAAAATCTTATGCTTGTGGATGTCTCCTCTCTGGTTGAGAGGGAGTGAGGGTAGACACCATATTATCCATGTGTCATGTACTATGGCTAGGACTAATAGTCGTAAGCCTAGTAAAGACACCAGTAGGGAGAATGGTGGATTGGATAAACATCTGGGACCAATATTCTTTGAGAATTTGTACTTTGACTAAGACTAACCACCATAAGTCAAGTACATTAATCCAAGATAAGAATAGTCATGAGGATCGACATTTCCTGATGTCAAATATTATGATAGCGGATTAGGAAATGATCATGTGAGGACATACCTGGTGGGGTAAGTGCCTAGAGAGGCAGTGGTGTCCAAATTTATGCCTCCCAACATTGTGCTCTGATCTAATGGAGAGATAAACGTGTTAGTAAGGCCTTGCTATTTTGACAATGTTGGCTATGATGATGTAAATCATCATAGATGCTTATCAATCCAGATCCCTTCATATATGAATATTTCAACTTGAGAGTACCTTTTTGTCTCATTATGAGTACCTCCCTCATTTAGAGGGAGGGTCATCATCTTCATTATCGCCATCATCACCACCATCATCTTCATCATTATTGTCATCATTTCATTATCGTCATAATCACCATTCATGTCATCATCATCATCATCATCATCATCATCATCATTATGGACATTGTTGTTAATTGTTCATAATTATAGGTATCGTAAGAAATATCATCAACACAAAAATAGTTACGAGTGCTTGAAAAGGGTTGTTAGGACACATGATATATGCAAGAGAAATAACAACTTTATTTTTAAGAGATGATCGATGATCATCATCATCACTACCATTATCATCGTCATTATAATTGTCATCATCCCCATCATCATAGCTAATATAATTTTTATCGTAATTGTTGTCATCTTCATCATGAACATCATAATCATCATTCATGTCATTATTGTTGTTGATGATGACCAAGATGAGAATAATGATAATGATGATCAGATGATGATGACTTGGAAGATGACGCCAAAGATAATGATTATGATTATGACCAGGACAACATTTAAAAATTGGGAAGAATGGCCATGGTCATTAGCATCATCATCATCATTGTCAGTGTAAACCCCATTGTATTTATCATTATTGTCATTATCATAATAATTGCAATTCATGTCATCGTCATCATCTTCATTATCATCATCATCATAATTATTGACATTGTGATTAGTTGTTCATAATTTTCAATGTAATAATAAATATCATCAATGTAAAAAATATGTTGTGTGTTGGAAAAGGGATGCAAAAGTGAACAAGAAAATGGGGTTAAAAATAGACGTAAAGTTGGATGAAGAGTGGACACAACATAAGTAGATGAAAAACAAGACAAAAAAATTGACACAAAAGTGGATGAAAAAGTAGATGCAATAGTTGATGCAAACTTGAACACAAAATACGATACAAACATGGATGAAAAAGTGGAAGAAAACATGGGAGCAATAGTAGGCATCAAACTTAGCATGAATTGTGGTGAAACAATACAACAACAAATGTAAAAAAAAATACACAAACTTGAATGAAAAAAGGAGGAAAATTTGGATGCAATAAGGGATGTAAACATGGGCCAAACATGGGTGCAATAGTGGATAGAAAATTAGTTGCAAAATTGGACGAAACAAAAGTGTATGTAAAAGTAGATTCAAAATGGGATGCAAAAAACATAAACAATATTTGATGCAAACATGGACACAAAAGAGGATGCAAATGTGGATGCAATAGTGGAATAAAATGTGGGTTACAAATATAGGCATAAGATATGGCACAAATTATAGCACGACAAAACTGGATGAGAAAGTGGATATAATAGTAGACACAAAAAGAGATGTAAACTTATATGCAAGACAAGATGCTATAAGGGATGTAAAAGTGGATGAAAACACGGGTGTAACAGGAGAAACAAAATTGGATGAAAAATATGGATGCAATGAAAGTACATGCAAAAGAAGATACAAATGAGATGTTAAACCCAACACAAAAGTGGGTGCAAAAATAGATGCAATATTTTATGCAAAAGAGGATGTGAATATTGATGCAAAATTAGAAGTAAATGTGGGTACAACAGTAAGTACAAAACATGGCACAAATTGTGTCACAAAAAAAGTGGATGTAATGATAGATGAAATAAAAGAAGAAAATGAAGATGCAAAAATGGATGTAAAAGTGGGCGTAAACATGGGTGAAACAATGGATGTAAAATAGGATGCCAAAGTTGATGCAACAAAATTCAATGCAAAAGTAGATGCGATATGAGACACAAAACCTTATGCAAATCTTGATGAAAAAGTGGATATAAAAAGGGATGCAAAAATAGATGTAAAAGTCGATGAAAACCTAGATGTATATGTGGATGCAAATTTAGAAGCAAAAAAGGGTGCAAAGGGAGGTGTCAAACTAGGTGCAAATTATGGCACAAGAAAAATGGATGCAATAGTTGACACAATAACAGATGAAAAAGAGGATGTAAATATGGATTCAAAACAAGATGTAAAAGTCAATGAAACAAAAGTAGATGAAAAATTAGATGCAAAACTAGACACAAACCTTGATACAAAACTTGGCACAAAGGGGATGCAAAAAATATGCAAAAATGGATGCAAAAAATGATTTAGAAAATGATGCAAAAGAGGATGCAAGAGATGATGCAAAAGTTGATTCAAGTGTAGGCGCAAAAAGTGGATGCAATAGAGGATGCAAGAGTTGGTGAAACAAAATTAGGTGTCAAACTTGATGCAAAACATGGTGCAAAAGATGGCACAAAACCTGGCATAAAACCTGGCGTAA
Organism: Pinus tabuliformis; assembly: GCA_031772625.1. Lineage (NCBI taxonomy): Eukaryota > Viridiplantae > Streptophyta > Pinopsida > Pinales > Pinaceae > Pinus > Pinus tabuliformis. The sequence goes on along the minus strand of CM062816.1, from coordinate 1,753,525,403 downwards.
CACTTGGTGTAAAATCTGGTGCAAAACCTATTACAATACGTGGTGCTAAACTTGATGTAAGACTTGGTGAAAAAATCGTTGCAAAGTTTGTATCAAGTTTTGCACCATATTTAATAAATGGACACGAATAGCACCAAAAATGGGCTCTAGATGCAAAAAAAGAAGCAAAAAGGGATGCCAATCACAGGGTTTTGTTGTAGTGCATGGACAGTTCAGTGGAGACAGGTGTTAGAGGTTGAGATTACTATCAGTTGTGACTATAGTTGTGCATGAGATATTGCACAATCAATGGGATTGAGTTATGACAATGAGGACTGCGCAGTGTGGGCCAATACCAAGGTAATTGTAGCCTATGCTCATGTGATTTTCACTTGGGATTTTGCAGCGGAGGCAGGCAAAGCAGCGGTGGAGATTTGAACCTGTGACTTGTTCGGATCTGAGCTAGTTTTGTGTGTAACAGGTGGAGATAGTACTGAGTACTTGTGAGGAGTATTGTACTATGTATTGATACATGTTCTCTATCATTATAATAAACAGATAGTGTGGGGTTTTCAGCTGTATGCTTTCCCCGGGTTACATACTGTGTTAATGTGTGCATGCGATTGATGTTTCATGATTTTTGATGCTGCTAAATTGATCATCAACGTAGAGGAGGTTATGTATTGTGCATGTATTCCAAAATAGTGTATAATCGGGATAATCTCTGTGAATAAGTGTCATATTATTCAAAATTTCTACAGGCCTTTAATTAATAATAAAGAAATTCAATGTGGGGCATAAATAAATTAGTACAATGTCAACTATGGATATATTATATATGGTTAGAAAAAAAAATTTGTATATTATATAAAATAAACTTTTTGTATAGTCTCAATAGTTATCTTAATTGGTTGAGTCTAATTCTTAAATAAAATTAATGTATGGCTTTTAATTAATAGTAAAAGAAATTAAATGTGGGTCCTAAATAAATTAGTACAATGTCAACTATGGATATATTATATATGGTTAGAAAAAAAAACATTGTATATTATATAAAATATTTTTTTTGTATAGCTTCAATGATTAGGTTAATTGGTTGAGTTCTTGTTGCTAAAACACCTTGATAATAAGAGTCTCATTGATGCCCTATGGATTAGGATTATTTTAGTTTTGCTATTTTATATTTTGGCATGATTTGGCCCTTTTTTTAGGGTCAATTTTTAATCTAACAAGTATTTCTTCAAATCACTCATATGGACATGCCTGTATATTTATATAATTACTTCTATGCTCAACTTTGAGTTGACATGTGTCTCTTTTAAAATAAAATTAGAATAGTCTCTTAAAAAAAATAGTGTCATCTAGACAAAAATGAATGTACATGTTTAGTTACTTAAAAGTGTTACTTAAAAGCACTATAAAATGATAGATTGTGTTGGATTACTTAATAGCATTATAAGATGTTAATAATTTATTTTAAATGTGTTGGATTTATTAATTGTTGATATTACAACCATATATGAAGAAGATGTGGTAAAAATATTTCCCTCCCACTCAAGCATAAATAAAACATTCAGATATCCATGTGAAATAACATAATTTTATATAGCTTTAAAAAAAGATAAAGTAATTAAAAATAGAAAAAAAATGATATTTTCACTTTTGAATATGAAAAAGATGTATAATTATTATACATTGTAAAAATTTTAATCACGCCGTACGGCGTTTCTCTTTGAAATGAACCCCCCCAAATGCCTTTGTGTCATAATCATAGCTGTTAGATGTAATGTTAGACGATTGAATAGAAATGAGCCGTCTAATTTAAAAAACCCTTAAAAATTGTTAAGGTATTAGTTAAATATATCAGTTATTATTAGTTAATAAATTAGTTTCTATTAAACTTTACCCTAACAACCCATCCTAGATTGGTTTGTATTAAAGTTTACCGTAACGACCCGTCTTGCGCCCGGATATCCACGTTTGATGTAGAAGACGGTGGAGGTGTTGAGGAGGGCGCAGCGGAGTTGCTGCAGAGGAGGGCGGGCGACCTGCAAAGAAGGGAGAAGGGTTTCGACAAGGGCCACAGAGGACGAGGCCACTCTTTCTTCATTGCATGAGGGACGCGTAGGCCGTTTTTTCTGCAGATCGTTTTTCCCTCAGAGTATGGTGCCCTCTGCATATTATGGTGGTGGTAGTTATGAAATTTTATATATATTCGAGCCACTGTTGTCTTATAGTTTACTTTATGTTTTCTTTTTGTGAAAACCTGCAGGTGTATAGAGGATTGCTTCTACTTTGCGTAATTTTAAGGTAACCTTTCATGAGGTGTTTGTGATGTATGTACTCTGTTTTATCGCTATGAAGCCTGGTATGAATTCCTTTTCCAAATACATCCCAATTCTCTGTTTTAAGTTTCAGGGGAATCAGTCTATGGGGGATACATTGGGGATTATCTTGTTCTTTATTTTTGGTTCCCATTCTGCCCCCAGATTTGAGCAAGGTGCCCATTCTGTCTACCACTTAGCCTATCCTGGAGGCAAAACTTTTTAAAAATTTCAATATATAGAAGGTGCGGAACACCTTGTTCAAACCATGATAAATCAGATTTGTTTCAGAAATATCATTGTTGTCTATATTCTGTGTGTTGATTTCTTGCCTACAAATTTCAATCTGTTGCAAATATTCCTGAAAATCTATCGACCTCCCTTTAAATAGGGTCAACTAGTCCACCTATTATGCAATGGTCCTTTTATCGATTCCTAGTAGTTTCAAATCTTGATATCAAGTTGTGGTGAATGCAACTGTCATTTCATGCTAAATTTCTTGATGTCTTCCTTATTCTGAGGCATTAATGCTCAAAATATACAATGAAACTATCAGAGAACTTTTGGTTACCACTAAATTTGGTTGCGTAGATGGACCTAGTTCTAACCTTGCAACCTAACATTTGATCCCTTTCTGACAGTAGTTAACACTATCCTACAAATTTTAATCAACTAATGTTGATCAACCATTAAAACCAACAAAATAAAAAACAAGAAAACTCTGACAAAATTCTCATTATCTGCCTCCAAAATGCACACATGTCTTGACCTGCTAAGACCTAGTCTTGAATAGTCAGATCAGATTGATAGCCTTTAAGAATTTAATACCTTGGATACCTTGGATTTTATTTGTATCGAAGTGTTTGTTTCGATTTATGAACAATTTCTTTCTTGCGTAGTTCTTTGAATCTTTTGTAAATATTCTTGAAAATCTATCAACCTTCCTTTAAATAGGGTCCTTGAGTTTGTAGGATAACTTACATTCCATAACCAGTTGGGTAAACCCAATTTAGAAAGTAGTGTTTTATATGGAACAATCAAAACTATATTTTTTCAAGATTAAAGTTCTGAGACCACTCAGGACATGTTTAATTTTTATAGGAGCATGTTCAAATTTGCAGGGTCATACCCCTCTCAAAGTTGTCCTCTATGAGCTAGGGCAGAGTTAAGATCTTGGCATGCAATTGGGAGTTCTTTTCCTTAGTTCTGAGTAAATTCATTTTCCAACCAAATGGTTGTGCTCCTAGTAACAGTTTAGCAAGCTGCATGTTTCTTACAAAGTGCCAACCAACGTTACTAGCAAGGCGTGGAAACTGCATTTCCCTAACAAAGTACGTCATAAACATTACTAACATGGTGTCTCAGCTATATTCTAACAATCACAGGACTTGTCTTTTTATACATCCTAAACAGAGCACCCATCTCTTACTCTATGGTTATCAAGGGTTTAGAACCTCTAAAATCCAAAAAATAAATTGGTAGATTATCGCAACAAACAAAACTTATAATGAGGATGTGACTCCTACCTCCAACATTCTCATTTTGAATGGCACAACCAGCTCTTATTCTATGGTTATTAAGGTTGGGTTTAGAACCTCTAGAACCCAGATAATAAATTGGTCTTTTTGCAACAAAGAAAACTTACAATAAGGATATGACTTGTGCATCCAATTTTCCTGACTTTGAATGGTTCTTCATGCCTTTCCTAACTGTCAAAGATCTTTGTTTATTTCAATTTTTCCTCTATTGCTTCTAATACTATATTTTGGAAGAGGTTGTGCATAAAAAAATGTTATTATCACCTCACATTTATGATATACCATATTCAGTAAGTTACTAATGGCATCATAATTTGGATGTTAAGGTTGGTAAGTTGTGATTGTGGCAATATTTTAGGATTTTGTGTGAAACTTTTTGGAGCTCATACTAGCATAAGAGCACCTGATTCACTCAGTCATTGATCTCAAGTTAACTCCACCATTATCTCTACCTTATTTAAACTTATATGAAGACATTGACATTATGAAAATGCTTGCGGACAACAATCTCTTGATATTGCATGCAAACTTTCCCTTTACCTTTGATAATGTACTATATTCTATTAGTTGATTTCTTACCTATAATTATTATATTATGTTAAAGATCATTATTGTATTTTTCATTGGTTGTGCATCAAACAATGTTATTATCACCTCACATTTATGATATACCATATTCAGTAAGTTACTAATGGCATCAGAATTTGGATGTTAAGGTTGGTAAGTTGTGATTGTGGCAATATTTTAGGATTCTGTGTGAAAATTTCTGGAGCTCATGGCGTGATTCTGGAGGCACTTTAAAAACAATTATTGCAAGTGATTCCAATGCTTATTTTCCTTGAAAATTCAGGACTATTCGGGGGCCATGTTGGAGTTTCAGATTTCAATTAACAAGTTATTGAAAAACTGGAAATACTAATCTATAAGAATACTTGGTACAACCCACCGCTATCTGTCTAATGATGTAGTCTGAAAAAACATCATTCATCAACAAAGGGATTTGAGCATCATATAAAAATGTCAGTTATTTATTTATAGAATAATCGGAAATAAGGAATGTAGGCTTTGTTTCTGGGCGATTCAACTTTTAGGGACATTTTTGGACAAGGAAAATGGAAATGATAGAAAATCCTCTGTCATCAAATTGGAAATTGATTCTTTGACTGTTGATATCCTGCCCGCAAATTTGAATCTATTGTAAAAATACAAGGAACTAAAGCCATCTCTATTATCAACATTTTTCTGCTCTGTTTTGAATCCATGACTATATACCATTCAAACCAATGATAGAACTTGTCGTTTAGCAGCAAGGATAAGTAACTAGACTGATTTAGTTAAAGCTTTGTTCAATTTCTCAGTCAGTCAAATGTTGATGCACTCATTGGATCAATGTAGGCTTTGTTTTTGGGCGATTCAACTTTCAAGGACATTTCTGGACGTTTCTGGACTACTTCATCTCCGGTAACAGTCTTAATCTCCTTTTTGAGTTTTTGTTTAATTTCTATTTCATCCATGGACCATGATAGAAAATCCTCTCCATCAAATTGCAAATTGATTCTTTGACTATTGATATCTTGCCTGCAAATTTGAATCTGTTGTAAATATTCCTAAAAATATATCGACCTCCCTTTAAACAAGGTCAACTATGCCACCTGTTATGCAATGGTCCTTTTATCGATTCCTAGAAGTTTCAAATCTTGATATCGGTTGGTCAAAACTGGAAGAAATACATTGAATATATAACCTGATTTCAATAGGTAAAAGAACACCACCACAGGACTTTCAAAATTCATACATTTCAATATATCGTGGACATAATTTTCCATTATAACCAAAAGAAAGATTATACAAATGAGGAATTTTGTTTTGATATGATTTGTTTTTTGCACAACAATAAAATGAGTAGAAAGAAATTTTTGACAGTAGTTAACACTATCTTACAAAGTTTAGTCAGCTAATGGTGATCAACCATTAAAACCAACAAAAAAAACAAGAAAACTGTGACAAAATTCTCATTATCTGCCTCCAAAATGCACACATGTCTTGACCTGCTAAGACCTAGTCATGAATAGTCAGATCAGATTGATAGCCTTTAAGATTTTAATACCTTGGATACCTTGGATTTTATTTGTATCGAAGTGTTTGTTTGGATTTATTTAGAATGGAGTTGTGGGGAATGCAACTATCATTTCTTGCTAAATTTCTTGATGTCTTCCTTATTCTTAGGCATTACTGCTCAAAATATAAAATGAGACTATCAACGTTCTTTTGGTTACCACTAAATTTGGTAGTGTATATGGACCTGGTTCTAACCTTACAACCTAACATTTGATCCCTTCTGAGAGGCCTTGCCCTCTTTTCCAATTTGGGTAAGGAATAACAATCTCCCTCGTTATTCTTAGAATAAGGATTCCATCCATGCAATTAGTGGGTGCCTGGAAATATCTGTTTTAATCCTCGAAGTACATTTCCAACCACTTTTCCAACTTTGCAAGCATTTATGTGAAAGTGGTTTTTGGGCCTTGGTCTCCTAAAGGAAATCAAGAAATTGTTTTAGATGTTGATGGAATAATCTAGACCCAAAATCCAAATTATGTTGGATTGATCTCAAGTTAACTCCACCATTATCTCTACCTTATTTAAACTTATATGAAGACATTGACATTATGAACACTGACTTAGCCTTCTTTTGGAATTAAATTGGCTAGGGAATCATGTGGTTTGGTGAAGGAAATGCTTGCGGACAACAATCTCTTGATATTGCATGCGATCTTTCCCTTTACCTTTGACAATGTACTATATTCTGTTAGTTGATTTCTTGCTTATAATTATTATATTATGTTAAAGACCATTACTGTATTGTGCATTGGTTGTGCATCAAACAATGTTATTATCACCTCACATTTATGATATACCATATTCAGTAAGTTACTAATGGCATTAGAATTTGGATGTTAAGGTTGGTAAGTTGTGATTGTGGCAATATTTTAGGATTCTATGTGAAAATTTCTGGAGCTCATGGCGTGATTCTAGAGGCACTTTAAAAACAATTATTGCAAGTGATTTGAATGCTTATTTTCCTTGAAAATTCAGTACTATTTGGGGGGCATGTTGGAGTTTCAGATTTCAATTAACAAGTTATTGAAAAACTGGAAATACTAATATATAAGAATACTTGGTACAACCCACTGTTATCTATCTAATTATGTAGTTTGAAATAGCATCATTCATAAAAAAATGGATTTGAGGAACATATAGAAATTTTAGTTCTTTATTTATAGAATAATCGAAAATGCTAATCTAGAAGAAGGGTTTGTACAGTTCATAACCTCGCTGTTAATTTTTCTTCCATTTCATCTAGAATTTTACATTTTGTGATCACTATTGTCACCTTGAAAGAAAGATAGTTCAAATCTGTACTTAGCATTCTTTTTTTCATTCACACATTAAGAAAGTGGAAAACAAATACATGCATGTGAATTTGCATTTAGACTGCATGCGGAAATTGATTTAGGACAGTGCATCTTAGTGTCTGCTCTCTGCTCTATGTTGAAAGAATTTCACTTCTCTTTCCTTAGTAGCTAGGATTTACATTGCAAAAAGAAAGTAAACAACTATTTATCATCTTAGATTGCATATTTAGGAATTGTGTATCTACATCACACGGTGAACCTTAAAGGAAAACTTCTTAGGAAAGATCAATTGTAAAATAAATTTCAATGAACATTAAAAGGCTTTGGAACCTAATGCACAATATTCAGAAGTCTAGGCTAGAGACGTATTCCGGTGTCGTAAAGCCTGGTAACTATCGCTTTCATTGTAGGTTGGGTGATTCCTCCTCTTTGAGATGACAAGTGCCAGTACAGACTTGTGTCACACCTACCGTCTAGTATATATTGGGAGACCACAATAGGCTATATCCTTTACCCTTAGGAAGCTGTGTCTGCCGCCCTATTGATCGCAATGCACTAAACACAACATTCGGGAAGATTGACTGCTGTACTGTAAAAAGTATTATGCAGTTTTGCGATTGGTTTGGTAATCCCTCTGTCTAGATTTCCAGAGTAGTCACTTTCATTCCTTCTTAGACTCCTTAAAAGTAAAGGTCCATCTGAGCGCTTGTCACTTCAGGCTCATTAAAAATCGAAGGTGACTAGAGTCATATTTAGCTTTTTCTTGACTCTTAAAAATTGAAAAAGCAAGTTGTGTCAAAGCATCATAAAATTTATTTTAATCAGAATAACATCATTGTTCCTTCGTTGGTCTTAGGTTGAGAAAATGGAGTCCACCAATCAAGGATTTCCCCTTGCGGGGAATCCTAGTCTGTTGGTGCACCTCATATGGCTACATTGTCCCTTCCAGGGCTTATAATTGGCCTACCAATATGGCTTTTCTCGACCTTTGTCATTCAAAACACTGTGATTCCTAAGCAATCAAATCGACAACCAGATGATACTAAAGTTACCCCAAACCTTTTACTTCATTTGTTTCTCCCTCTCCTTCTTCCTCTTCACTTGGTGAAGCTAGTGAAACTAAAAACCAAGTAATTGAGAAGAAGAAGAAAGGGAAGGAGAAGAAGAAGAAGAAGCCAACAGCGAAAGGGGGCAACCATGCATCATATGGTGAAAATGCACACATTACACCATCCAAACCTAGATCTCCATGTGTCATTCGCAAAGGAGATCACTATCATCGAGATTGTCCTTGCATCCCACAACATTAAGGGACTGGTCTCCCCGCTTGGCGTTCCTTTCTTGCACTAATTTTGGCTATTGCATATTCCTTTATTCTTTTGAGTGACATACTTCATTTTATCCTCTCATCTAGCTTTCACAAGAGTTGTCCTTTCTTTGTTTGTGAGTATGTCAGCTAAGCAAATTCCAACAGATCCTGAGGATTAAAAACACCTAATTCCAGATCTGTACAACATAGCTGTTCAGAGCTTTAGATGCTCTAGAATGGTGCCAAATATGAAGTTGTTTGGCTTAAAAACACTCTCCTCATTTGACCAAAAACATTTAGGGCCTCATGGCATTAACCAACACAGACCTTCACAATGGTGCCAAAGCTGAAGTTGTTTGGCTTAGAAACAATCTCCTCATTTGACCAAAAACATTTAGGGCCTCATGGCATTACCCATTCTGTGCATATCATCAAATTACAGATCCTGAAATTACAGAATTCCATGTAACTTCATCTAGCATAGGCATTGCATTAGATAGTTCTGGTGCTTGGTCATTAGACCTATGTTGATCTTAGCCACTTATCATTGCATCTATGCAATTTCACAACTTCTCTCCACCATTATGTACAACATCGTTTTCTCTGGAAATAACAATACTCATGCAAAACCCAAATTCCACAATACGAATTTGCCCAATAGAAAACCCACAACGTAGCTCTAGTGTTGCTACTGCCAAATGCCCTAAAAAATGTATACATTATTTGGAATTAACCACATTATTCAATTTAGTATTTAAAAATTAGCCGACGATGATAGTAATTCTTGCTAAGCCTGAATAAATCTCTGTTTACAGTTATGAAAAACCTTATCGTCAGCTGGTTTAACTTTTATGTCTAGCTAAGCTAACTTCAACTTAGTTTCGTAATTCTACAACTAGACCTTAATTGATATCAACTCCACTACACAATTTTACATAAACTAAACCAAAGCTAACATGAACTTGGCTCATTCAATGGACTTAATCAACAAAGGCTTTAAGTAACTAGAAACTCAATCATCATGGCCTATATGATTGTTTCTAACATGTATAGGTTTATGAAATTGTTAATTTACAGTTTTAACTATGTCTCAAAAAGAATGATCATATAGAAGTTGTTGTAATAAATATCTTCTTCATTATGTTTACAAGCTTAGATAACCACTCATTTAGAAACAAATTGAACATGCTTCTTACCCTTTACTTCATATATTTTCATGTAATGTTATAGCAATGTAATGAATGTTAAACATCTTACGCGAAGAAAACAACATTTCTGTGTTTTGTTTTGTACAGTACTTATTTTGTCATCTCTACTTCCAGAAAATGACAACAAACCTTACTGAGAATGCAATTTTCTCAATGTTATCTGGATCAACTCATATTCAACCATACCTACAAATTCTTGAACTTGAACCAATACAATCAACGAAAAATTCAACTCCACGATATCGTACTGCAATTTCAGATTGAACACATAAGAAACACATCATGCTTCCAAAATATTTCAGTGATCTCGTAGCAACAGGCTTGCTACGAAAGGGTTCTATTATAAATGTTAAAAGTTGGACTACTTCAGCTAGCAGTCCATCAACGTAAGTTTGTTATAAATTTCTTATTTCAAATTTAACATTTTTATCTATAACAGATCCACTTCTAACAATTATTCCTATGACTCTCATTTGTCGTGTAGGTCTATAAAGCTAATAGACTTCGAAATTTCTACTTCATTTACACCCTTAATTGGCAATCCAAAAACTATGATTATCCCAATCACATCTGATGAAAACACTCCATCCTCATCGAACACGGATCCTTTATCAAAAAGACACTGCCCTCTTCCAACTACTCCAACTCCATCCATTCCGCCAATTCAAATTCCCATCAAATCATTATACCCTTACCACTAAAATTGGTGCATAAAAGGATACGTCCAAAGGAAAACAGCTCTTCGACAATTTCAGAATCAATATGGACTAGGTAAAGTGTTTGGTTTTGACCTGTTCGACACAGAGGGTGGAGAAATACATATTACATGTTTCAACAATGTTGCAGATTATTTTTTTGACAAAATCCAAAATGGAAATGTCTACATTGTCTCTAAAAGGAATGCAAAAATGGCTAATAAGCAATACAACCACTTGAACAATGACTAGGAAATTTTGTTGAATGCAACATCTACCATAGAACATGTTGCCAGCGAAAAAAAACATAATCCAACAGTGAAATTCAATATAAAATCAATCAATGATATCAGAACAACAAATGTCAACTCCATTGTTGATATTCTTGGTATTGTCACGGACATTTCCAGTGTGTGTACTATACGTAGAAAAGACGTCTATGAAGTTAATAAACAAACACTACAACTTCAAGACATGTCAGGGTATAACATAGATGCAATCATTTGGGGAGATAATTTTGATGCTGTATCACAGGAAATCTCCTCCCTATGTGCTGCAGGAAATAACCCCTTCATTGCAATCAAATATGCTCGTGTTGGAGAATTTAATGGAAAAAATTTCGGCAGTACAACGAGATCCATTATTCTTGTAGATCCTGACATTGAAGAGGCCCACACGCTAAAGTCATGGTTTAAAAAAGAAGGTTCGACTGCAGCTTCTACATCTTTGACAACAATATCTCCTTTTGGCCAAAAAAAAAAAAAAAAACAATTGTTGATATTTACGGTATGGATTCCTTAGAGAAACCAACATTCTTCCAATTAAAGGACACAATAACAAAAATTAGGATGGATAGTTCTTACTACATTTCTTGCTTGTCCATCGTTGATGGGAAAAAATGCTTGAAAATACTTATTCCATAAAATACAGGGATGTGGTTCTGCCCAAAATGTAACGTTGAAGTAAGTGACTCTGATTACAGATACTTACTGAAAATCAACATATAGGATCACACTGGCGAGGCTTCAACTGTTGCTTTTGATGACGTAGGATCTACAATTCTTGGAAATAATGCCAAAGACTTCTATTTACTATCTTCATATCCAGATCTAATCAAAGAAATTGTCTCCAAAGCTCTATGGACAGATCATATCTTCACACTATCAGTGAAGACAGAAACTTTTAAAGGAGTACCACGATTGAAATGTGTTATCATAAAAGAAGAAAAGTTGCATTTCACGACAGAATGCAACAACATCCTTCGAGAAATTCAAAACATCTCGATATCGTAGATAGATATCGCAAAATGTATTCCTCGCTTTTTGACAATTCCTATTGTCGAATTTTATAAATACAATTTTACATGATATACTGTTGCATTCCTTCTCACGAATTTTTTTTATATACCATTGAAATAAGTATTCGTCCTCCATTGTATCTAGAATTTTTATCTAGCATTATGTCAGTAGATAAATTCACATTCTTATCATCCTTTTTCTTTTAAAAAATGAGGTAACATGTTGCATAAAACATGAAAATATTTACATGTATAAAGGAAAAATACTAATATGTTCTTTCAAATACATTATTCAAATAAAAAATTCACATAAAACTATTCAAAACTTAAATTTTCTTTCCCTTCTTTTGCTTTCATACAATAACATGGTTGTTTTCTCCAAATAACATTCTTGTTTTCCCCTCTCTTGCTTATAGGTACCATAAATTTTGCGAATGTCTTCTTCTTGTAATGTTTTTTCGAAAGACTCGAAACATCATTCCTCACCTATTACAAAATTATCTTACAAAAATGCATACTTGACAAGTATGAATAGAAACATAGGGGATCTGCACACATCCATGGTTTCCTTCGGATAGAAAATGCACCTGATATGGAAAGCCTCAACTGGGAAGACACAGAAGCTGTTGATATTACTAGGCAATTCTTCAACAAATATATTTCTGCTTGGAACCCTCAAACTCCTTCGACTTCAAACCAACCAATTGCTTGGACAAATCGTGAAGACCCTTCTCTATTGTCCACACTGCAAATCTTTAGAAACAATCCTTTCAATGACTATGAAGAGCTCATCAATTGTGTTGAATGTCACACAAAATGCACAGAGAACACATGCCTAAGAAAAAATGGATCCTCATTCCAATGTCGTTATAAAGCACCAAGGGAATTACATCCAAAATCAACCTTATTCATTGACTCCAATGGCCAAAAAACATACACCCATACTCGCAACGATGATCGACTCAATAGCCATAACCCTACCATCCTATCTATTTGGCGTGCAAATGTTGACTACCAACCAGTACTCTCCATACACGATGTACAAAAATATATCGCCAAATATGCATCCAAAGCAGAAAAAAATCTGAAATATTCCACCAAATGCTATGTAGAATTGTCCTGGCTTCACCCATTGTTGTCCCAGCAACATCTGCATTCCAAAAATTTCTTGGAGAAACCCTTGTTGCTTGTGACATTGGAGAACAAGAAACCTACCATATGCTGCAGAAATTACCATTAACATTGTGTAGTCGACCATTCATTTCTTTAAATGTAAACCAAAAAATTCTTATGCGCCTTCCACAAACGAACACCACCTCCACTACATCCCCACACATTATAGATACATATATCCAGCACCATTCTACCCTAGAATCCACATCACTTATAGAAGTAGCAAGATCCTGGTCATATGATCCTCATCACAAAACAAACAAATGGAAACAAAGACCTACCAAAGCAAATTTTCGGGTCATACCACGTTACTCCTCCATACCATCCACAACTGAACCTTGCTATGCTAACTTTTTCAGAGTTGAAATTATGCTATACAAACCTTTTCGCCATATCGCACAAGATATAGGAGATTCTGCTACAGAATTCATCACAAATTGGAAAACATTTCATCCATTCTACAAACCATGGCATCTACACCGCACACTATCTAATATTGAATCTATCACAAATGATACCTCAACTATTCATGAAACCAATCCTCTAGACACCATGGAAATAAATGAATGGGAATTACTTTCCCAATTACACCCTACAAATGAGCTTCTCATAAATGACCTTGACATGCTTAGCCTTCATGTCTTTGATGACAACCATAACTGGAATCATACCACTATCCCATTAGATCTACAAAATAATGCCATACAATTCATTGAGAATAGCTGCTCCATCCAATGCATTCTTTAAACACATCAACTTATCCTGGCAACCCTTACGACATTATCTCCAATGCAAAGAAAAGCTCTAAATATTATTTCTAATCATTTTGCTAAGAAGGATTATTTAACTGCTCTCAGAATAATAATACAAGCCACTGCTGGTACAAGAAAATCCATTCTTATCAATTGCATCAAAGATACGCTCATAACCCTTGCAAGCCCAAAACCTTCACTGATCATGCTCCTCGCCCCTACAGGGGTTGCTGCCTTCAACATACAAGCATTGATAATCCATTCTATTATGTACCTTCCTATAAAGGATTTTATGCCCTTAGAAGGTAATGCTCTTGCAAAATTCCAAGAAGAACTCAAGCATATAAGGTACATACTAATCGATGAAATGAGCTTCATTGAGCCAAAGCTTCTCAGCCATATTGATGAATGTCTTTGAGAGGCATTTCCATAGCAAAGAAACACTCCTTTTGGCAGCTGCTCCATTATATTGGTTGGTGATCTTAGTCAGCTACCACCCATCAAAGACATACCTCTATATGTAGGGACGAGCCACGGAAGCGTATTGTCGAACACCTTCAACACAGTTATCACATTAGACACAATATTTCATCAACAAGGCAACAACATCACCCAGGTTACTTTCAGGAACATCCTCCAGAACATTAGAGGTGCAAATCCAACAATCAACGACTACAACATACTCATGTCATGCATAGATTCCTTTTTATCAGAAGATGAAATACAATCCTTCCATAATTCCATGCATCTATTTCCAACAAATGCTCAAACAATGGTCCATAATAAGCAAAAGATGAAATCTCTAAACACTCCAATCGCAATATCCATTTCTGAAGATGACAACACATATTCCAACATTTCCTCAGAAGATGACCAACTTGAGAAAATTGTATTACTATGCAATGGCGAAAATGTTATGTTAACTTCCAACCTTTGGGTTTCAGCCGGACTTGTTAATGGTTCCCTCGGAGAAATTGTAACCATCTTCTACAAAGAATCAACTACACCACCACAAATTCCAACATTTTTTGTCGTAGAGTTTCTCAAATATATCGGGCCTCCTTGGGATGAAAGAAACCCCACTCACTTGCCTATTCCAGCAATAAAAAGAAATGGACGTGCACAAATTCCACTGAAGATGGCTTGGGCTTTAACCATACATAAATCTCAAGGTATGACACTTCCAAAAGCAACAATTGACATTGGAAAAATAGAACGTCAAGGTCTCACATTCACAACAATTTCAAGAGTACCTTCTCTACAAGATCTCTGGATTAGCCCCACATTCAGTTTCGATCGTTACAATAAAATGAAGGACAACAAAAACATTACTCACAGAAAACACACGGAAGAAATTCTCCATTCAATGCCACCTCCAGATAATCTACTCCAACCTATACTTTAACAACACCAAAAGGTTTCCTCAATTTATTTAGCTCATTCTATTTCATAACATACCTTTCATATCTTTCAACAACAACCAAATTAAATCATTAATAATAATTATGCAAATATTAGAATGTCCTTATATTATATGTACATCTCTTTCTAACATTTTCTTTCTTTTGCAACAGGACATATGGACTCAGAAAAAGCACACCTATGCAACTACGAGCAGAATAGCAAGAAAGAAATACGTGTCTCCAACTACGCATAAATCTCCAATGGTGTTCAGTATGCCATCATTCACCATGCATCTTCCACTAACAATATATAAATCCCCATGGCAAAAGTAACTTCATTTCCATTCATTCCAAATTCATTTTAACACAGCTCACCTACAAAGGACTACTAATAAATTTCCACAACAAATTTACATATTACAACTTCTAACAAAATATACATTTTGCAGGTTCATTACTGCTTCTTCAGGTCTTTGATGCCTCCATCAAGTATTGATACAACTTCAAATATGGAATGAAAAGCACAATGTTCTTTAGAATATTATATTCACTATTTGTATTTTCCATTTGAAACTTGAAAAAGGATGTTTCAAGATCAAATACCATTTTGATAGTTTATGTCTTCACAACCGATTCATTATCAATGGGTTTTAACATATTTTGTTGACAAAATCAATTTCTTTTAATGAATATAATACATGTTTTCAATATGTCTTCATATTAATTAAATTTCTCATTTGAATAATGATTTCTTAAATAACCCTATCCAAATCAATATGGATATCGAGTTCTTGTTCGCATTTTGCATGAATTCATTCCTTTACCTTCACCTTCAACTACACAGTTTTAATCCAGATATGAAGGTGTCTAAACAAGTTCAATGGATATTTAAGACTACTTGCATTCCATTTCGTAGCCACTTTAACCCCCAAATACGCTTTTCGACATGGCTTCCTCAAATTAAAGCTCAAATACATCGATCCTTGCTTTCAAAAAAGCCCATAAAAGCCCATTCACATTTCAATATTCTTCCACACACTATGCCTTACGGCATTTCCTTTGCAACATCAGGTGCAAATGCTAGTATAAAACTTAAATAAAATATTTTGAAATATTTGAATATTCATATTAACTATTTTAATTTAGTATCATATATATATATATATATATATATATATATAGATAAACAAATTAGATTTTTTTTTTTTTAAGGTTTACGTGTAATGTACCTTCATGAAAAAATATTTAACTTTTAACCTATGTTTTCATGGTTTATCATAGCTTGGGTGTGTAGTATGGTAGTGACATCCATAGTCAATATTATCGTATGTTAATTTTTTAGAAAGTTACTTTATAATGGGACCATAGCCATTGATTATTCATTCATAGGTTACTTATTGAATATTTCATAGTGAGTGCATACATTGGTTATAGTTTTAATGCTTATCCTTTATGCAACCCACATACTTCAGAATCTCAAAGTTGTCCCGTTAAGTAACATCTGGTGAGATGACAACCTCGTTGTGCATGATGTTGGATCCATGCTTAAGATTGCTAGGGTTTGTTTTGATGACTCGATGTGGAGGGGTGGTTACATGGTAACCACCCTCCTAATCCAGTGTCACAAGTCAGTCATTCGTTCCTTGCTCCTCACTGGAATCTACTTTGCAGCCCAGAGAGAACCAAAATGTTGCTAACTCTTGAATTCACTTCATTTGGTGCCTTTCATCCACACAATCAAGTAAATTCATGGAACATTTTCTGCAGGATGTTTTTCTTCAACATTTCAGAATTGTTTTTTGTCTCGTGGATACAACTGAATTTGTCCTTCATGGTTGCGTTGATGGAGTCGGTCACTAGGAAATCTAGAAGCTCCTAGCCATAGTTGTTTCTTTGAATACCTCTTGGAGCCTCCAAGGTATGGATGATGGGTGAGCTCACATGAGAGCTAACTTTGTAAGGGTTCTTCTCTAGTTGGTTCTCATACCATTTTAAAATTTCTTATTTAACTTCTGCAAAAACCTAATGAAGGCTTCTTTTTAAGGGTTTTCGCTGGTAATTGTTTATAGTAATGATCATATGCTCAAGCAAACCCTATCCTAATTTTTTTTTCTACTATGTTTTTTGTTTCTCATCATTAAAACTAACATAATTGGCCTTAACCATGTTCATTATGCTTATGTTGTCTCTCTTCCCTACAGGTAAAGTTATGGGTTGTGGCCTTCCATAGCCATTAAATGTCCAAGGCTTTAATTCCAGGTTCATTTTTTAACACTTACCCTTGTTCTTCTAGAGGTGTCAGAGATTGCTTAGGTTAGGTTTTTATGACTACTACCCCTCCTTCGAGGGTTTAAGTCTCTGTCTCAAGATATGGTTTACAATCGTTATCCCTCTTCGAGGGTTTCAAGTCAATGTAGCTACGATTTATATGTAAATATAAATGTTCATGTGTTGTTTCTTTTAAAATGGCCTGCAGCCATTACCCTTTGTCAGAGTTATAACATTGTCATCTTGTTAGAAATTATTACATAGTTGCTAGATATGAATGGAATTGGCATAACTTAATGCAATAATCACCTTTGTGCAATTAACATATTTATTGTACTGGTTATAAATTAGTTTTAGTTACAAGTAATCTTTAGATATAGATTTTCTCATGCCGGTTCCTACTATATCCAACCCTTTCAATGAAACTATCATGCATGTATTCAATACTTTTGATAATTAATTTCTATTCAGTACTGAACATTTGTGCATTGATGAAAATGTTTCGATATAGTTCTTGTTGTTATCACATCATACAATAAATATGTAGTATGTGTAACTGTTCCGATCTTTTCTCAGGGCGAATCCTCATCTTATTTTATTTTGGTTGCATCTTCGAATTCTTCAAATGCCGACAACAATTTACTAAGTTTTCATTAATTAAAATGTTGTGAATTGTCATTGATTTTTCTGTGAATGGCCAATGTTCCATGTCACTTGTAAAACTATGTTTATAGGCTTGTTATGTATTTCTCTTAAGGAAAGAACAAATATAGTATTGTTTTCTTCTTGCACTATTCGTTTCTCACTTCATTTCTTGAAATTATCTAAAATCCATTGGTTCATATTAATTATCATAGAACATATCTTGCCATTGAGAAGATAATACTTAGTTTTTCTATATTTATTTAATGTATACCTAGGTAGTTAATAAAAGTAGTAAATGGTCTTTGATTTTATCATGTTAACATTATAGTTTTTTGTTGTTGTTCATTTATTTAATTTAATACTCTAGTTTTAGGGACTGTTCCTAGGCTAACCTAATTTCTCAAAATAAAGATTTACTCACATGTATGACACAAAAAATAATTCATAAGTAATTATCTCTTTTCTAGGGGTCACTGCATACTTTTCCCAAAAAAAATCTATATTCTTGAAATTGATTCTAATCTTGGTATCTATATACTTACTAAATTTGACATAAAGTTGATATTATTTGAGTATCAACATCATCGTTTTAAAGTGATCTCACGTTTATTCGGTGTCTTGGAGTGACCAAAATATTATCATTATGTCTCTTGTAACTTCAAAAATCTCAGATACACTATTCACTTCACTATTTTCGACACTAGTCTCCTTCCATCACAAGTTATTATCATAATTTATCATCTTGCCTCCAATTCACTCATTTTAAATAAGAAATAATTGTTAATTATTTAACATTTGCACCATTTATTCCATTGTTTTAATGAGTCTTTTTTTATTATTCTCTTCATAAAAATGTCTTTCTTGTAGAAAGTTTATTAATTCCTTTACCACTTTATTTTCATCAGTCATAGAACCTACACTGATTTGTACCAGTTGATTCTTACTATATTAGACTTATTTATACCTAAGTTATATATATATATATATTTGAATTAGTCACAAATTCACAGGGGGAAGGGTGCTCCACCCAACCTATGAGACCAGTGACACCACTAAGTCTCTCCCCAAGTCAATTTCACATCGAGGATAGTTTAGAATAGTGACCTGAACAATTCAATCCCAAAGACTATCTTATCCCAAGCAGACTTAGTCTAGGGTTCTCAAACCGAGCCCATAGGCTTCATTTAGAATTCCATTGGCCAATGAGTTCAAGAATTCCTCATGTCGATAGTGTCATGTCAAAATTTGTTCTAATCAAAACATTTTACAACTAATTAAACACAACGTACAGTTTTGCACAATAGTTTCAACATTAAAATTTTTTACAATATGCTTCAGTTCTGAACACTACCAAGTTACAGGAAACAAATTCTTTTGATACTTATCCATTATTCCCTTTTTTGTCTTGCTTCCCATACATCTATAAGATTACCCTTTCGTTAAGATTTAAAACTTTATTGTACTACCAAGTGTTTCCCTCATTCACTACCTCATTTAGGTTCTTGGTTACTCATATAGTATATGCGTGGGAAGGTAGTACCTAATAATTAAGTATTACTTACCAATAAAATCTTTACACCGATGTACCTGTCTCCTTCTTGAAAAATCATTAGTACATTTTTTTTTAATTTAAAACATATTTATGATTATTAATCTTATAAATTATGTGTTAAACATAATTCTTGTAATTTACTGAATGAGTTTTGTTACTAGAAACATGTAATTACCATGTAAATAAATCTAAATTTTTCAAGTTGTTTTCATATGCAACACGCCACCTTCTTTTTTAACATTTCCATTTTATAATTGTTTAAACATATGGGGTTTGATATTTTACTTTATTTACAAATGTATGTCTCCTTCTTTGTTTACCCATAAACTTCTTGACTATTAAAAACCACAAATTCCTTCTCTATTCACTATCCCACAGACATGGGATATGATTTACTAATTAACATGTATTAATAATTCGGTCATCCAGACAACTATTTTCTCTCCTAGGCGCCCAACATATCAATTATTGCAGGTAAGGGTACCTTAACCTATATAATGGAATTTATTTCAGTGTACTCATGAAAATATTCCTCTGTTCTCATTTCTCTCGTTTTATAATATATACATTTCTTTGGTTTCTCATTTATTATTCATTTCCAGCTCTTAATTCGTAATTTATGGCCTCAATTCTACACTGTTTAAAACAACATAGTGGATATGGACAAAAGTTCTTCACCTAACTGCACCCACATTTCAGGATTTTATGTAGGTAAGGGTGTAGAATTTGGTCTTGTAGGCGAAGTTTCCATATTTCCAATTCTTCTTTGCTATGAAACACAGCATAGTTTGTTGTTATTCTCCCTTAACATGCCACGATGTTGAAACCTTTAGCTCTGATACCACTTGTAATGTACCTCAAAAAAAATTATCTAACTTTTAACATGTATGATTCCCTATCTAATTGCAATAGGTCTTGTATGCTTTCATGGTTTATACACGAGGGTTCACTCAATGAACCTTTGACATATCATGTTTGTTCTTAGCATATTAAACAATACCCTTAGTTTGATTACATATTGGAATATTCCTCTAAAAATCACATTATTTAACTTCGTACTAATATGAACCCAATATACTTTCCCAATTTAAAAACCCTTACTTTCACTAAATATTGTAGGTATCCATTTCTTCATTAATATGTTTTATACTGATTTATATTTTTTCAATAAATTTGGGCTCCCTTTTTTATACCTTCCAATATAAAAGCCATCTACCCCTATATATCCCCCAATATATTATGTCATTTTTCCTTAATAAATATCCCCCGATATGAACCCATGTGGTATGGTATACTCCACCAGTGAAGCCCCCGTGGGTTTATCATAGCTTCAGTGTGTAGTATGGTCATCTGCTCTATATTCAAAATTGTTGTATGTTGATTGTTTAGCACATTACTTTATAATGGAATCATAGCCATTGATGATTCATTCAGTGGTTACTTAAAGAATGTTTCATAGTGAATGCATACATTGGTTATATTTTTAATGTTTATCCTTTATGCAAATCACATACTCTGGAATCCTCTTAACCCTCTCAAAGTTGTCTAGTCAAGTGCCATATGGAAATATGATAGCTTCGTTGTGCGTGAGGTTGGATCTATGGTTCAAATTGCTAGGGTTTATTTCGATAGCCAGATGTGGAGTGGGTGGTTATAAGGTAACCATCCTTCTTATCCAACATCAAAAGTCAGTCATTAATTCCTTTCTCCTCACGAAAATCCTCTCTCTAGCCTTAGAGAGAACCAAAAAAATGTTGCTAACTCTTGAATGCACTTCATTGGATGCCTTTCACCCATACATTTAGGTAAATTCATGGATCATTTTCTGCAAGAGGATTTTCTTTAACATTTCAGAGTTATTTTTTGTCTCATGGGTAAAAGTTCATTTTTCCTTCATGGTTGTAGTGATTGATCCTATCACTAGGGTTTTTAGGTGCTCCTAGACATTGTTGTTTCTCTGAATACTTCTTGTAGACTCCAAGGTATGACTGACTCATGAGCTCACATGATAGGTAACTTTGTAAGGGTTATTCTCTTGTTGGTTCTCATGCCATTTCAAAATTTATGATTTAACTTTTGAAATAACCTAATGAAGGTATTGTGTTTTTAAGGGTTGTTGCTGGTAATTGTTTAGGGGCATGATGATCCTCTCAATTAAAACCTCTCCTAATTTATTTCTCTACTATTTTTTTTGTTTCTCATCATTACAACTAACATAATTGACCTTAACCATGTTCATTATTCTTCTATTGTCTCTTTTCCCTACAAGTGACATTTTGGGTTGTGGCCTTCCATACATGTTGAACGTCTGAGGATTTAATTCTAGGTTCCTTCTTTTAACACTTACCTGAGTTCTTTTCCAAGTGCCAAAGACTAGCTTAGTTAGGGTTTTATGATTATTTCCCCTCCTTCGAGGATTTAAGTCTCTATCTTAAGCTAGGGTTGATAGTTATTCTTCCCCTACAAGGTTTTAAAGTCATTGTAGCTATGGTTTATGTGTATATAAATGTTCGTGTGTTATTTCTTTTAAAATGACCCACAACCTTACCCTTTTTCAAAATTAGAATAGTGTCAACATGTTAGAAGCTATTACACAATTGCCAAATATGAATGAACTTGGCATAATGTAATGTAAGACTTGCCTTAGTGCAATTAATATGTTTATGGTACCAGTTATAAATTAGTTTTAGTTATCACTAATCTTTGGATATAGGGTTTCTCATACCGGTTCCTTCTATATCCAACCCATTCAGTGAAATTTCCTTGGACGTATTCAGTGATTTTGATAATTAATTTCTTTTCAGTCACGAATATTTGTGCTTTGATTAAAATGTATTGATATAGTTATTGTTGTTATCAGATCATACAATAAATATTTGTTCGCCCTATTTGACCATCTGTGTAACTATTGAGATATTTTTATTGGGATGAATCCTCATATTCTTTTATTCTAGTTGCATCTTCAGCTTATTCAAATGTGAATAAAAAATTACTAATTTTTCATTAATTTAAATGTTGTGAATGGTCATTGCTTTTTCTGTGGATGGTCAATGTTCTACATCACTTGTTGAACTAAGTTTATTGTCTTGTTATGTATTTCTCTTAAGGAAAGAACAAATATAGTATTGTTTTCTTCCTGCACTATTCGTTTCTCACTTTATTTCTTGACATTACTTAAAATATATTATTTCATATTAATTCTCATAGAACTTATCTTTCCACTGAGAAGATAATACTTAGTTTTTCTCTATTTATATAATGTATACAAAGGAAGTTAATAATAGTAGTATTGGTCTTCAATTTTCTCATGTTAACATTATATTTATTCTTGTTGTTCATGTGTTTAATTTAATACTACAATTATATGGGGTAACAGGATTGTTCCTAGGCTGTTGGTTGATCTAGACATACGTAGGAACATTAAAAAATATATATATAAACATAAACACAGAGATGCAATAGAAATAAATCTTCATTTCATTAATATCAAAGAATTGAAAGATGCTTACAAGAAAAATGGAAACAACACGGGCAATGGTAGCTTATCTATGAGAAGAGATGTGGCGGCTACATGCCTCTAAACTATGTTACATTGAGGATCGGTGGCCTTTATCATTGAGAAATAATGGGAACGCATAAACATCCAAAAAACTAACCCTAAGAGATGAAGCGCCAAAATCTTGGGGGGCCCATTGGGGTTAGTCAAAATGTCAACTTCCTGGGGTCATAAAATTGGCATACGATCTCTATTTGACTATAATAATAGCTCGTTTCGAAGATCTCCAAGAGGAGACAAAATGATTTTTAGAAATTTGGGAAATTTGGATTTCTACCATTTTAGTCTCTTTAGTTCCCAAAAAAATGTCATTTAGTCCCTCAAAATGACTCTAGAAGTTTAGGACCCAAAAAGATGCTAAAACTAGTAAGTTGTACTACAATAAATAAATTAAAATGTACAATTAAGGAAACCAAAAAGAAATGGTGGGGGTCTAAGTGGAATAGGTGGGTGGCCACTAGTATCCACTTGGATCAATCCTTTCCCCTTAGGAAGCAATGGTACCCATTGCGTGGAGTTCCTCCATGAGATGGGGAAACTTCTGCTGAACTTGGTCCTTAGTGAGCCACTTGCATTGGTGAAGGCGTTGGCCTACTTTGACAACTTGATATAGCTGGATCTTCTTCTAGATAGTGTTCTTGATCTGTGTTTCCATGATCCTACCAATTTTGGCCTGCTCGATGCAGCCTGGGTTGAGATCTGTTGGTGTCAGCTACTCAACAAGGTTGGATGTGTCCAAGAATGGGGGAAATTATGGTCACAATTGATCCACATTTAATACTGGGTGTAGGCCAAGGAATGGTGGAATGTTGATCTCAAGGGAATTATCCCATACATCCTTGGTGATGGTGCACGATGCATATCAAGGCGAGCGAAGCTTGAGGTGGGACCCAACAAGGCACTCCTTCTGCAAATGCAACCAAACTTTGTCACCCACCTTGAAATTGTGTGACACTCGATGTTGATCATGTCACTGCTTCTACTTAGTGCTAACTATGTTCAATATGTCATGGACCTACTTGTAGATGTGTTGAATGCACTCAATGAATTTGTTAGCTCGGTCAGTTTTGAACTAGACATGAGATGAATCTGCATGAGTGGCACAGGGGCTTCACTAGGGGAAAAATACCATACCACATATATTGAGGAAAAAATGACATACTATATTTTGCATGTATTATGGGGTAAAGGGTTTTTATATTGGATAGTATAAAAAATGGAGCTCAGAGTCAATGAAAAATATAAAGTGGTATAAAACATGTTAATGAAAAAATGGATAGTTACAATATCTAGTGAAAGCAAGGTTTTTTAAATTGGGAATGTGTATTGGGTTCGTATTGGCAGGGGGTTAAATAATCTGATTTTTAGAGGTATTTTCCAATATGTAGTCAAATCAAGGGTATTTTTTAGTATGCCACAAATGCACATGATATGTCAGAGGTTCATTGAGTGAAGCCCCCATGCTGAGTAGCTAAAAATTGTATGGACACATTAATGAGACATAATGGGTGGAATCCCTATCCTAGTTGAAATGGAATATGGTCAATTGAGCTATGGAGGGCTATGTTCTAGTTGTGTTGGACATAGAGGAGGTTTTCATCCCATGTGTGTGCATGCTTCAAGTTGTACATGCACAAAATGTGCATGATCATCCTGTTGACGACCCTTGTCTTGCCATCAGTTTGGGGGTGGAAGTTCATGGACTTAGTGGGCTTGATATCCAACATCGACCAAATGCTTGACCAAAATGTATTGAGTAACTTGTTATCCCAATCTAAGATAATGGGTTGTGGGATCCCAAATTGTACCCACACGCGTTCAAAGAAGAGCTTAACAGTGGCTTCAATGGTCATACTGTTGGCTTGTTGGTGCTTGACCCAGGTTCAGAAGTGATTTAGCCAAACAAATCCTGAAACTACTAACCCTTTCAACAACAATCCGTGGAGTGCAGACTGAGGTCTCACCCGAGGTAGTATGGGAGGGTGCTGGAACTAGGTTTCTACACTTTAGGGATGTCTTGATGAAGTCTGGGAAGTTCACGATCCAATATTGTGTGCTTGCGCTGCTCTGCGCGGTCGTCTGACCTTCGCACAACTCTATATCGAGCGCGAAGAGGCACTGTCTAGTTCCTTTATCGTTACGGTGTTATTATTTTAGATCTTAACTTAATTATGTGGGCCCAATATTGTCATCAATCATTCAACATTCATAACAAGTGTGCGCAATCATAAACTGTAAAGAGATGCAAAGATGTAACAAAAGCATAAATATACAGATCTATGAGCAGATGCACAATATTTCAAAATCAACTTATTTTTTATTAATCTGCTGTTTTAGTACAATCCAAACTCCGTCCTGCGCACTCAGCTGCAAGGGTCTTCTCACACAGCTATAGACTCTACCAGGCCTCTGCGCACACAGTTGTAGAGCCTCTTCCTATTCCTACAACCCAAGACTCAGACTTACAGACTCAGAGCGAATTCCTTATTCAAAAACCCATAACACTTAAGATCCAGACTAAAAACTGACTTCTACACTTAGAGCCTCGCTCTATTTATACATTCCCATGGTCTGCGGACCATGGATATGCCGACACATTCTATATTAAATTACAATATTTTAGGGTGGACAACCCTAGACTCTCGCGCTCCGTGCCTGCATTTTGCGGGGTCTTTACATTACATTCACCAAAACTTAGCTTTAAGCCCCAAAAACCGATTATGGGGGGATCTGCTGCCCAATAGGCCCCCAACACAATCATCGTGACATGTCTCGAGTCACTCGGCTGGTGTGGTGATCTTCACGCAAAGTTCATCCAACAACCTCTGTTCTTTGCTTACGTCCACAACACATTCTTTTGTTGTCCGCTGTACCCGTTGTGCGTGAATCTTCGATGCTTCGTTGTCAAGTGAAATTCCTTGTCTGCATGCATATATGCCCTACATCTATGCCATCTTTCCCTCAATCTTGGCAGTGACCGTGAATGCTTCCTCGAGCCAAGGCTAGATGCGTTCTTTAAGCACTGCTTCTTTTTACCCGGTGGTGTCCACCTGTTCCTTTAGAGCTTGGGCCTCCCTCATCTTGACCAGTTACTAAGTAAGGGTGACCGTCTGCGTGGTCCCCAAGACATTATCATAGGCTTGCTGCAACTCCCGTGCTTTTTTCTCTAACTGTTGTAGCATTAGGTATTCCTGTATTGAAGTGAGGGTAAAGAGTGACTGATCTAACAAGCCTGTGCAATCCTGTATGGCATGCTCTACTGCTTCCAATCCTGATTGTATGGCGTGGTGCCACTACCATGGTGTAGAGGGTTGTGCCTTCAGCCACAACTTTGTGATTTGCAGGTTGAGGTGCAGCTGGATCCTCGTTACTTCCTACTTTGCCTCACAGAATCCACTGGCCAACTTTTGGATTCGTATGCCTACAAGTAAGTCTGCTACAATCTCTAGCTATGGGATGCAGCGACATGCTTCCTCAACGATTTGCTCCAACTGCTAAGTCTGTGCTACCGCTTCATCGCGTTGGAGGCTCAGCTACTTGATTTTGATTCGCTATTGTATAATATCTCATGCGGAAGGGAAGCCAAGTTTAGGCCAAGTCCCTTGAGCCGGTTTACCGTGGTTCTGTCCTCAGTGTTGTCCGCTATTAGTGCTCCTTCTAGTAGCGCGATGGTGTTAGCCATTTTGGCCCACGACAACTGCTCGGTTGCTAATGTACCCATAGCCCCATAGACGGCTAATGTTCCCTGCTGTGGGGGCCACACCTGAAGTTCTTAGAGTTGTGCCCTGAGTGCCCCCAACACATTCTGCTTCTCTGTCATTGCTTCCTGGAGCGCCCCCCTGGTGACTTCGCAAACTGTGCCGCCGATGTCATATAGGTCACCCTTGGTCAGTGTAATAGCCTCCCCATCCAACTTGGAAGACTTGGTCTTTTTCCATGGCCCTATTCATTCTATACCACGCAGCCATTTCAATTGTGTCGAGGTGGTGCTTGGGTCTGCGCCTTTCGTTGTATCATCTATCCCCTGTCCTCTGGTTAGGTCTGGGTCTCTTTCTTCCTACATCATAGTGGCCCCTACTGTTGCTGCCTTTTCTACGGCGACCTTCACTGCCACCCGAGAAGCTTGTACTTATTTAGCTAGGTGCTTCCTCTTCTGTTGTGCTAGCAGCTTGGCGGCAACCTTCTGTCTTTGAATCTTTGTCTCATCACGCACCACCAAATCTGGTGTGCGGCATTCTGGTGGCCATGTGTCGAGCACCATGAAGACAATGTCATCTATTGCGATGAAGGGGAGTGTGGTTTACTTCTACTCTGGATCCTTTCGCACCCTGATATACAGATTGTGCATATCTTCTTTAAAGTCTGCAAAGCTCCTTAGACTATCGTATAACAAGGGGGATAGGCACGACTGTTTGTTGATCCATAGTTGTACACTCACCTCCATTAGTTCCTAGAAGATCTTAGTTTCTCAGATTCGCGTGGCATCCTTCATTGCCCATAGCAACACGTATTTTGTTGCCTCTGGCCAGTCCTAGTCAAGGGGAGGAAACTAACTATCCTCAGGCAATTCTCCTGTAACCAACAAGATGGATAAGAGCAACTACTGACCCTTTCGGCAACAATCTGTGGAGCACAGAATGAGGTCTTACCCGAGGTAGTATGGGAGGGTGCTGGAACCAGGTTTCCGTACCCTAGGGATGTCTTGATGAAGTCTGGGAAGTTCGCAATCCAATCCTGTGTGCTTGTGCCACTTTGCACAGCCGTCTAACCTTCGCGCAACTCTGTACCAAGTGCGAAGAGGCACTATCTAGTTCCTTTATCCTTACGGTGTTATTATTATAGATCTTAACTTAATTATGTGGGCCCAATATTCTCATTAATCATTCAACATTCCTAACAAGTGTGCAGAATCATCAACTGTAAAGAGATTCAAAGATATAACAGAAGCATAAACATATAGATCTATGAGCAGATGCACAATATTTCAGAATCAACTTATCTTTTATTAATCCTCTGTTTCAGTACAATCCAAACTCTGCCCTGCACACTTAGCTACAGGGGTCTGTTCACACAGCTACAGACTCTACCAAGCCTTTGCGCACACAAATGCAGTGCCTCTTCCTATTCCTACAACCCAAGACTCGGACTTATAGACTTATAGACTCAGAGCAAATTCCTTATTAAAAAACGATAACACTTAAGATCCAGACTAAAAATTGACTTCTACACTTAGAGCCTCGCTCTATTTATACATTCCCATGGTCCGCAGAACATGGGTAGGCTGACACATTCTATATTAAACTACGATAATTTAGGGCAGACAACCCTAGACTCTCACACTCCACGCCCGAATTTTGCAGGGTGTTTACATTACATTGACCAAAACTCGGCTTTAAGCCCCAAAAACCCACTATGGGGGATCCATTGCCCAGCACATACTCTTCTTGTAGGCCGCTAGAATGGTCATCTTAGAGAATCTACAATGACCACAAACACATAGTGATTTCCATGCTTTGAAGAAGGAACGCCCAACATGTAATCCATGGAGATGGATTCCCAAGGCTGACTAGGAGTAGGCAAAGGAGTATATAGGCCTTTCTTCTTAATTGTCAGTTTGGCAATGGGACAGGAAATGTATGATCTGATGTAATTCCAAACATCTTGTCAAACGATCAACCAATAAAAATACTTCTGCAGCATTGTCACTATTTTTTCTACTTCAAAATTTCTAGCGACCCAATTCTAATACGCCTCCAAAATAATCTTGGCACACTTACTTGCAGGAACACAGATGTGTCCTAGGTGGCATAAAAATGCACCCTAGAGGTGAAAATATGGAACTTTCTTACCTTCTAGGAGCATCTAGTATGTGTTGTCGAATTCTTGATTGCTCTTATCAAGATGCGTCCACCTCGAAGTCTCATGTCCACAAGAGTCAAGCACAATTTTCAACGCCATAACCATTGGTTGGATGAGACAATTTGCAATGTTATTTGTGCTACCCTTCTTCTACTTGATGTTCAAAAGGAACTTTTGTAGATATGTTGTTAGGCTCCTATTCTACTAGTGTAATCCCTTATTGTTATTAGTACAAGCCCCTTATTATATTGTTGTACCCATGTAAAGCATTGGCAAAGAATTACCACTCCTAAAACTCTCATGATAGAAGGACATATCAAGAAGAAAAAGGTTCAAGAAGTGAAAGATCACATCAAGAAAGAATAAATGAATCCAACCATATCTTCTAATGCATTGGCCGGAACTACCACTCCTCAAACTATCTAGATAGAAGGACATATCAAGAAAAAAATGTTCAAGAAGTGAAAGATCACATCGAGCATCAAGAAATGAATTCGACCATATCTTGTAAAGCATTGTAAGAAATTACCACTCCTCAAACTCTCAATATAGAAGGACATATCAAGAAGAAAAAGGTTCAAGCAGTTTAATATCACATCAAGGATCAACAAAAAGTTCTCCAACTTTTAAAGGATAGTGCCACTTTGTGCAAAATCGAATGAAACAATAGGTGGATCAACATCATAGTGAAAAATGTTTTGATGTAAGTGATTAGGTATTTTTACTGCTACATATCAAGAAAGCTATTTATGAGAAGGAAATGTTGGGAATACTACATGCACTTAAGAAATGGCGACCTTACCGAATAGGAAGACACTTCAAGGTAAAAATGGATCATGATAGTCTTAAATACCTTTTAGAACAACTATTATCTTTAGAAGAATAGAAAAAATGGGTCACAAATATGTTGGGTTATGACTTTGACATCATCTATAGAAAAGGGAAACAAAATTTTGTTGCAAATGCACTCTCAATAAAAGGATGAGGATGTGGAAGCATTGTTTTGTGCTATTTCTATTATCCAATTAGATTGGATAAATCAAGCAAGGAATGAATGGAAGAAGGACGAAGAAGTATGACCACTCATTCAAAAGTTGCAGAAGATCCCAATTCAAACAATATTGCTAGAACTTGAAGAGGAAGGAAAAATCATATGGGAACCTCGAGTAGTCACAGAAACAAGAACCTAACAGCTATGAAATCGATCAATTTTAGAGTATCTCATCAAGTGGAAGAACTTACCCGCTGAAGATTCCACATGGGAGTACAAGAATTTTATACAGAAGCATCAAGAACTACTCAAGCGTTGAGGACAACACCTTTTGAAGGAGAGGGGCATGTTAGGCTCCTATACTACTATTGTAAACCCTTATGGTTATTAGTACAACCCCCTTATTATATTTTTCTACCCATGTAGTCCCCATATTGTTATTATTGCCCCATAGAAGCCCACTATTATTATTATTGTGCCCTTACATTATTATTGTTATGTTAGCTCTAATTATATTATGACCCCTTAGACTCCTATATCTAGAAAGGAGGCCTTGTCATTTGTATAATCTAAGAATTATTCATTTGTGTAATGTAAAGGAGGTTTCCCCCTTGAAAAGGATTATTTCTAAGGCGTTGATCTATATTTTCTATCTTTTTTTGAGCTGGTTTCATAACATATGTGGAGCATTTCTAATGGTGATTGTTCTGCAATTTGATTTGTGTCTGTATGAACTACAGGGATTAGGGACTGTGTGGATGACCATTTCCTTCCCTAGAATGTAATGCCTCCATTGTTGACAGGCATGTACAGTATAATACATCTCTTTTTCATAAGCATGATACTTTTAGACTGTATCTGAAAGTGTATCACTGTGATATGTGACTGGATTTCCCTATTGGGTAAGAACTGCACCAATATCATAATCGAAGGTAGTTGTGTCAATTTTAAATGGTTGTTACAAGTCTGGTAATGTGAGAACTGGTCTAGAGAAGAGGAGATGCTTCAACTTGACAAACACCTTCTATTGGGATTCGTACCAGAAGAACTTTTCTTTCACTCTGCCCATGGTGACTTGACTCAAAGGCCGGGTGATATGAGAGAATCCCAACACGAACCTGTGATAGAAATTGGCAAGACCTAAAAAGCTATGAATCTCTATTAGAGTGGTTGGGGTTGGCCAATCCTGAATAACTTATATATTGGTTGGATCCACATGCACACCCTACTTATCAATGATGTACCCCAAATATTGAACCTAGGTCATACCAAAAGTGCATTTCTCCAAATTGGCATAGAATTTGTGTTGTCACAGGGCTTGGAGGAGCTATCAGATATGGTGTATGTTCTCTTCCTAACTTCGGTTGAATATTAGGATGTTGTCTAAGTACACTACTACAATCGAGTTGGTGAAGGGCAGCAAGATGTCGTCCATCAGCCTCATGAAGGTTGCGAGGGCATTCATCAACCCGAAAGGCATAAGCAACCATTAAAAAAGGCCCTCATTGGATTTGAAGGTGGCCTTCCACACATTAGAGGATTCAATTGGTACCTAGTGATAACCATACTTGAAGTCAATCTTGCTTAAACATTTCCCCCCCTTGAACTAGTCTAGAAGGTCATCAAACTATGGGATTAGATACCTATTCCAGACAGTGATCTTATTGAGTGTCGGATCGTCAAAACAAAGTCTCCAAGTGTCTTGTTTCTTGTGTACCAACGCGATCGAGCTCCCATAGGGTGATGAACTTGGCCTGATGTGGAATTTTTGCAACAAATCATGAATCTGACTCTTAATTTCATCGGTCTCCAAAATAGAGCATCGGTAGATCGGTCGGTTGGGTAGCAACACACACAATATTAGATCAATGGAGTTCTTGACCTAAGAGTGTAGGGGTAACCCTATGGATGTGATAAAGATGTCCCTATACTCTTCCATGAACTTTTCCATCTACTATTGTCTTATGGAGGAGCCCTTTCTGGAGGCTGTGGATGTGGCCACAATCTTCATCTTTCGATGAGGGTGAATGATAAGGAAGACAAATTTATGGTCTGGGAAATGATCTTACTGCATTGCTTCACAAACATAAAATAGATGGCGTTAGGTGGTGCTACCTATGGAATCATGTATAAGTTATTGCCCAAATAAATAATAAAAATGTGAGGCCTAGAATCATACACATCATGATGCCTCCACAAGTATGGTTTGCCTAATAATACATCAAAAACTTCAAGAGGAGAAACATAACACAATACCTCATCTGTGAAGGGCTTGATGCTGTAAGGAAGGTGGCATTGTTACCTGATGCAAAGATCTCGTCCTTAGTGAATCCACTCGATGGTGTATGACTGTAGGTGTGGTGTGGTTGGTAGGACCAGCTGCTTCATGACCTCTACTAAAATGAGGTTCTTTTGGCTTCTGTTGTTGATAATGGATTGCATCGAAGAACCCTTTACCAAGATTTGTGAGTGGAAAAGTTGTTCCCCCTCCTCTGGATCTTCAGGCTCAATCTTTTGGATCTTGGAGGTGCCAATAGTGGCACTGGGATTTGAATCAATTATGTGCTTACCTTTTTCATTCCCCTTGTTATTTTTTGACTCGGAGTCAGAACATGCATCTAATTTAGAGGCATTTAGCTCAGCCACTACTGACTACTTGGCTTGACACTCACTTGTGTTGCGAGTGGGGCTCTTATAGAACCCACACCATTTCCCTGTTTCCTTGTTTGTATTCATGGTGTTGTTATTTTATTGTGGCTTTGGCAAGTTGTGTTGAGTCACCCCAGCTTGGCTTTGTACTTTTTTTTGTAGTTTGGGGGTGCCCTTCCCTTGCTTCAGATTAACAGATCCAAAGCCTCACTTCTTCTTTTTAAATTTCTTCTTGATCTTGGCAGTGTATCAATATGCGACACCAAGCGAAAATATTTCCAAGAACTCCATCTTGTCCTGGATGTACTTGTGTAGACAATCGTGGTACTTGAGTACTAAATACCACTCAAAATTCTTGATACCCAACTTCGTGTCAAGGGTATTAAAAATATTTGTGAACTTCGACACATCTTGGTCCCTTCCATGCCATAACATGGTCCACTTTATATATTTATATTCATAGCTCTCGACAGTGTAATATTGTTCCTTGACGATGTCTCAGAAAGAATTCCAAGTGGGTGTGACTAAAAATAGTGAAGGTTCCCTCTCATCCTTTTGTTCAAAGTAGGTTTCCCACCAGTCCTTGATATGGGGGTGACTTCGAGGAGTGCAAAAGTAATCTTTTCTCGATTGGAAAAGTCATCAACCAAAAAAATGTATCTTCAACAAATTTAACTATCTATCTACAACGTCTACATCTATCTGGCCTTCAAATATGGGAATGTCAAAGTTGAATTATACCTTAAAAGGAGTGGTGCCTCTAGAGTGGCTATTGGATGAAGATGTGTCACCTGTGAGTAGCCACCAAAGGATCTAGGAAAATTTATCCATCATCGCGTTCCTCTTTTGATCAAGTGCTTCCTCGAGAAATATTTTGAAAGGATGTCATACTCCATCATCTTTCTTTTCTTCTGCCATGGGAAGTCGTCAAAGGTTTGTGGGGCTGGTCTCGCAAAAGTTCAACCAATTCGAGCCCTAGCTCCTTAAACCTTGACCTTGTTAGGGACATGTAAATAAAAACATATAAAAAACAGACTGCTTTGATACCATTGATCTAGACTTGTGCAGGAACGCAACAAAATATAGATATAAACATAAACACAAAGATGTAGTAGAAATTAGTATTCATTTCATTAATATCAAAGAACCCAAAGTCGCTTACAAGCATAATGGAAATAAACTAGCATGGGTGATGGTATCTTATCTCTGAGAAGAGATGTGGTGGCTACATGCCTTTGAACTATGTTACAATGAAGGTCAATGGTCGTTTTATCATTAAAAAATAATGGAAAACCCTACACATCCAAAATCCTAACCCTAGGAGATGAAGCATGAAAATATTGTGGGCCCCATTGGGGATAGTTGGAATGTCAACTTCCTAGGGTCATAAATTTGGCATATGATCTCTGTTTAACTATCATAATACCTCATTTTGAAGATCTCCAAGAGGATGCTGAAAAAAAAACTAGTAAGTCAAATTGGCACTTTTCTAGTCTCTCTTCTTTCCCAAAAAACATATTTTAGGCCTTCAAAACAACTCCAAAAGTTCAAGACCTGAAAAAATGCTAAAAATAGTAACTTGTATTACAATCAAGGAAACTGAAAAGCATAATTAAGTAAACTAAAAAGAAACGGTGGGGGTCTAAGTGGAATAGGTGGGTAGCCAACAATATCCACCAAGATCATTGGTAGATGAGCTTGGCCTAGGAACTAACCTAATTTCTCACAATAAAGATTTACTCACATGTATGAGACAAAATAATTCATCATAGGTACTAGGTCAAGCACTTATCTTTGTTCAAATGCCTAATCTAGCCACACACTTACTGTAATTATACAATATTATGCACAAAGTTCAAACTCTACTAGTTTTTAGAGAGTCCAATCAATCTCTTATAACAATATTCTACTTGCAACTAAAACAAAGTTTTGTAAGGAAAATCCATTCATTATTCTTATATACATTGATTACTAAATGAATCCAACTCTTTTTTTTTGAAATAAAATTTAACAATACAAATTACTTATCTTTTAGTTTAGGTTGCCTAGAAAATCTACAGAGGAAAAGAACGCTCCTCCCAACCAACAAGAATGGTACCTTTACCTATTCTCCCCTTGTGTCAGTTTCCACTTCCATAAAAATTTTCAGATCAAGAACCTTCATAGGCTCACCCATGACCACTTGGTCCCAACCAACTATAATATAGGCATTTAGTCTAAACACTTAGGCTTCAACTGGAGCTCCAATGACCAATGAGCTCAAGAAATATATGTCCTAGCAGTATCTTTCCTCCCTTAATAGCGTCCTACCAAAGGGTTTAGTCTCTATCCATCTCCCTTCCTAGTTGCCTCAGGTTTTCCTCTCATATGCTCCTAGATTTTGTTTCCCAACTGAGATAATTTATCTCTAGGGGTGGGAGTGACTATCTTCTAACTGTCTAGTAAGTGAAACTTTTACTTAGTGTCTTTTTCCCATAATTTCCATGGCTTCCATAACCAACTTATTGATAAAATATAAAATAAATTTTAAACATTTAAATTTATCAATAGGCCTTCCACTCAACCCATAGTCTGCCAAGTCAATGCAGTAAAAGTAAATTAAATAGTTACTTTTCACTTAGGGGTATTACATGACCATAATAAAATATTTCAATGTTTAAAGACAAAAATACATTGAAAGAAAAAAATAAAAACTAATAAAAATAATAAGAGGGAGATGTGTAACCTATTTAATTTTTAATCGAAAATTAATGTCACATTTTAAAAATATTAATAATATTTAAAAATTCAGTGTAGGTCATAAATAAAATACTCAAATACTATATTATGTAAAATATTTTAATGTCATCCATGTGCGTGCGTGTATATATCTATATCTATATATATATCTATATCGATATATATATATATATATATATATATATATATATATATATTTCAAGTTGCATCTAGTATAGTTTTTGGTTAATTTTGTTTGAGAAAAAATTGTAGGAATTGCAAGTTTAAACTATGTAGTCTACACAATTCAAGTGTTGAAAGGGATTTTCAAGGAATTGAATCCATTTATGCATTAAAAAATGCAATTTAAATAATACAAAAAATTGGTGTGTGTAGATCCACATTACCATGAAAAGGGATTGAATCTTTGTAGATTAAAATCCATTTTCAACTTTTGTGTTAGAAATTAAATAACAGAGCAATGGAACACAAAATATTGTGAAATCACAAACACAGAAAAGCATAAAACAAGAGTGTTGGGTCCCTATAATACTAGTGATTACCCCATTACTATTGTAGTTGTACCCCTTATTAATATTGTTGTGCCCCTATTGTCCCCATATTGTTATTACTGTGCCCCATAGAATCCCTCTATTGTTATTTTTGTGGCTTTATATTATTATTGTTAGGTCGACTGGGTTATATTGTGACTCATTAGACTCCTATATATAGAAAGGAGGTTTTGGCATTTGAATCATCCAAGAATTGTTCATTTATGTAATGTAAAGGAGGTTTCCCCCTCGAAGAGGCTGAATTTTAAGGCGTTGATATATCTTATCTATCTTTTTCTTGAGTTGGTTTCATAACATTTGGTATCAGAGCTTTGGATTCTAGGGTTTCGCTACTCCAAATAGGTCATCGTGGAATTTTTGCTATAACTTTTTTTCTGCAATGTTTCAGAAGCTAAGAAAAACCCATTTGAGAAGAAATCGAACTGAAGCTTGGGTCCGTATTTCAGAGTTTTTTGCGCTATATTTGCGGAGATATGATATGAGGAAGTTGGTCTTTTTGCAGACTCCTGAATTACATTCCAAACAGGTGACCTGGGGAAAGTCATCATAACGTTCTCTCTGAGCATCGGATTGAAATTTGGTAAGAAGGTATAGAAATAGGATGGCTGTAGTTTCTTGTATATATTTTTCAGAGCCAAAGGTCAAAACAGGGACACGTGGCACATCGCACAAGTTCGCTCTACTGAATTAGTCTATAATCAGGTCACTGTGGGAGATTTGGCATAACTATTCATTGGAGAATCCAATTGGGGTCAGACTGGTGGCATTGGAAAGAGGACACAGAGGGATACCATAGGTCACAATTTTAGAATTGGATAATCCAAAATTACAGAGATACATCAGAGGAAATATCGAGCTCCTACAAGGTGAAAAAAGGTGTGTAGATTTTTTAAATTTTTGCTTAAAGCTTGGTTTGAAAAAATATTTTGAAGGAATTCAAAGGGCATAGTAGAGCATTAGTATCGGTAACTGATGCCCCGAGGAAAGAAAATGCAAACACCTAGTAAGAAATCTGAAAGCTCTAGCATGACTCATGAAGAAGAGGAAGAAATGCTACATGATATATCAAAATTACAAGACCAAGTGCAACAAATTTCACTCTCATAAAAGCTAACAGAAGCTAAGATAAATGGAGTGGAATCTAAGATAAAGGGCATGGAAGCGAAGATTGACGATTTGAAGATAGATTTGAAGTCAGATTTGACAAATTTTCTACAAGAAATACTTACTAATGGTGAAAGGGGAGGAAAGGAAACTCATGATGCAAACAAAGGAAATGCTAATCATGATTTCATAGACTCTAATGTTGGATCAAAGACGCACCATATTCCAAAAATGGATATGAGGAAGTTTGATGGCAAGGATCCCGCAACAAGGATATTATAGATGGAGCAATTTTTCGATCTCAATAATGTGCAAAACACACAAAAGGTACATATTGCAACTTTATATTTGGAACCAAATCAGTTTGTATGGTATCAATGGCTTTGCTCTCGTAGACAATTTATCACTTGGGCAATTTTTACGGAAGAATTGATAGCACATTATGAGGATACAAAAAGCAACACTTTTTTTAGCCAATTGATAAGTCTCAAACAAAAGGGTTCAATAATGGAGCACATTGAGGAGTTCCAAAAATTGAACATAAGGGTAAAATATATTCCAGAGGAGCATAGGATTGATGTATTCATAGGTTCTTTAAAGGATAATATCCAACATGATGTTCACCTTTGGGAACCTGATTCATTAGAGAAGACATTCAGGTTAGCAAAAAAAATGGAAAGCAAAATTATGGCAACCAGGAAGCATACCACTCACAACTATAAAGATGGAAGTGTTGTTGTCGCTAGTCTTCCACAACCTATAAGGTTGACAACACAAAAATTGGAAGAAAAAAGAGCAAAAGGGCTTTGTTATAGTTGTGATAGCAAATTCACTAAAGGTCATAAGTGTGCTGAGAAGAAATTATTCTACATAGATTCTGAAGAGGAAGAAGAAAAGGAGCAAGAAAGGTCAAAAGAAGAGGATATACTCCAGGAACAAAGCCTAGATGAAGAACAAATGAATCTGACCATATCTTGTAATGCATTAGTGGGAATTACCACTCCTCAAACCATCAAAATAGAAGGACAAATCAAGAAGAAAAAGGTAATAGTGTTGATTGATTCAGGAAGTACCCATAATTTTATTCATTGTAAGGTAGCAAAAGAATTGAATTGCTTCTTATATCCAGCACCAGAGTGTCAAGTGATGGTTGCAAATGGAGGAACAAGAAATTTCTCTGGAAAGTGCCATAATATCAAGCTATCCATGGGAGAATATGTATTGAGTAGCCCAATGCTTTCCATTCCAATGGAAGGTGCTGATGTTGTATTAGGAGTCCAATGGCTACAATCCTTGGGTACAATCGCTTTTAATTTTCAAGAACTTTTCATGAAATTTTCTGTGGAAAGAATTGAAGTTGAATTAAGGGTTATTGCAGGGAAACCAGGGAAGATAATTAGCTCTAACGGTATGACAAAGGTTCTAAAAAAGGAATGAAAAGGTGTAATTGCACAATTATGTTCGCTAGATGTTTCCACATTGGAATCATCTATTTCTCCAGATCTCCAAAAAGTCTTGGACAATCATTCCAAGGTATTTGAGACTCCCAAAGGTCTCCCACCTATTCGTGATCATGATCATGCTATTCATCTGATTCCAGGAAGTGTTCCTCCAAACATCAGGCCGTACAGATATCCCTATGCCTAAAAGAGTGAAATTGAGCGTATGGTTGTAGAAATGCTAGAGGCTGGTATAATTCAACCGAGTCAAAGTTCTTTCTCTGCTCCAGTAGTATTGGTGCACAAGAAGGATGGATCATGGCGCATGTGTCTGGATTATAAGGATCTCAACAAGCTCACTATTAAAGATGAGTTTCCCATTCCTGTCATTGATGAATTACTGGATGAATTGCATGGATCAATTTACTTCACCAAGTTGGATCTTCGTTCAGGATATCATTAAATTAGAATGAAGACTGAAGACATTCCGAAAATAGCATTTAGAACTCATGAGGGTCATTATGAATTTTTGGTCATGCCTTTGGCCTTACCAATGCACCCTCAACATTTCAAGGTTTGATGAATTCAATTTTCAAACCATTCCTTAGAAAATTTGTGTTAGTATTTTTTGATGATATACTAATCTACAGCAAGTCTTGGAAGGATCATGTTGAACATGTTGACAGGGTGCTACAACTATTGGAGGAGAAACAATTAAATGCAAAAAGATCTAAATGTTTCTTTGGAGTACAAGAGGTGGAACATCTGGGTCATATTGTATCTCATGAAGGAGTTAAGGTAGACCCTAACAAAATTAAAGCCATTACGGAATGGAAAATCCCCAAAGCCATAAATCATCTGCGAGGATTTCTCGGGCTGACAGGGTATTATCGCAAGTTTGTTAAGAATTATGGGAGAATAGCAGCACCTCTAACAACATTGTTGAAGAAAGATGCATTTTCATGGATTCCAAAAGCAACAAAGGCCTTCGAACATCTTAAAGAGGCAATGTGCCAAGCACCAGTCTTAGCTACACCGGACTTCGCGAAAACCTTTATTGTAGAATGTGATGCTTTAGGAAATAGAATTGGTGTTGTTTTAATACAAGATGAAAGACCCATTGCTTTCGAAAGTCGTTCAATCAAGGGAAAGTATTTACACAAAGGTATTTATGAGAAGGAAATGTTGGCAATATTACATGCACTTAGGAAATGGTGACCCTACCTAATGGAAAGACACTTCAAGGTAAAAATAGATCATGATAGCCTTAAATACCTTTTAGAACAAAGATTATCCTCTGAAGAGCAACAAAAATGGGTCACAAAGATGTTGGGTTATGACTTTGAAATCATCTACAAAAAAGGGAGCCAAAATTTTGTTGCAGATGCACTCTCAGGAAAGGATGAGGATGTGGAAGCATTGTTGTGCGCCATTTCTATTATCCAACCAGATTGGATAAATGAAGCAAGGGAGGAATGGAAGAATGATGAAGAAGTGTGGGCACTTATTCGAAAGCTACAACAAGATTCCAGTACGTTGGATACATTTAGCTGGAAAAATGATTCGTTATGGTACAAAGATCGCTTATACCTTTGTAATAATTCCCAGCTAAAACAAAAGATTCTTATGGAATTGCACACTTCTCCCTTAGGAGAGCACTCCGGATTTTTAAAAACTTACCACAAGGTTAAGAAGGAATTTTTTTGGGATGGCCTTAAATCAGATATTCAAAAGTTTGTGGCGGAATGTTTGGTTTGCCAACAAAATAAAGTTGAAACAATTAAGACACCGGGTCTATTACAACTTTTATCCATTCCAAGCCAACATTGGGAGGAGGTTTCAATGGATTTTATCACAGGTTTACCCAAGTCTGAGGGAAAGAGTGTCATCATGGTAGTAGTTGAAAAACTTACCAAGTATGCACACTTTTGTGCATTATCAAATCCATTTAAATCCAGTACAGTTTCTACTGCATTTATGGAAACAATTAAAAAGCTACATGGAAACCCAAAGATTATTGTAAGTGACAGAGATCCCATTTTCACTGGAAATTTTTGGATAGAATTATTTTCTTGTCTTGGTATTCAGTTAGCTCATAGCTCATCTTATCATCCTCAACATGATGGGCAAACTGAGATAGTAAACAAATGTTTGGAATGATATCTTTGTTGCTTTGTATCTGATAAACAGACACAATGGGTCAAATGGTTGCCTCTGGCTGAATGGTGGTATAACACTTCCTTCCATACAACAACAAAAATGACCCCATTTATGGCACTTTATGGGTATCAGCCACCATCCATCACATCATATTTAAGAGAAAATTATAAGTTTCAAGCAGTGGAACATCACATCGAACATCAACAACAAGTCCTCCAACTCTTAAAGGATAACCTTGTGTTGGCACAGAAAAGAATGAAACAACAGGCAGATCAACATCGTAGCGAAAGAAATTTTGATGTAGGTGATTGGGTATTCCTACGGCTACAACCATATAAGCAAATGTCCCTCAAGTAAGCTAAGAAGGATAATAAATTATCACCAAAGTATTATGGTCCGTACAAGGTGTTGCAAAAGATTGGTACTATGGCATCCAAATTGGAGCTTCCTGCAGCTTCTCAATTGCACCCAGTTTTCCATGTTTCATGTTTAAAGAAGGTTATAGGCGATAAGCTCCCAGTTCAAACAATATTGCCAGAACTTGACGAGGAAGGAAAAATTATATTGGAACCAGAAGCAGTCACAGAAACAAGAACTCGACAGCTACGAAATCGATCAATTTCAGAGTATATTATCAAGTAGAAGAACTTATTTGCTGAAGATTCCACATGGGAGGATGAGAATTTTATACAGAAGCATCGAGAACTACTCAAGCGTTGAGGACAACACTTTTTTTGAAGGAGAGGGGCATGTTCGGTCCCTATAATACTAGTGATTACCCCATTGCTATTGTAGTTCTACCCCTTATTAATATTGTTGTGCCCCTATTGTCCCCATATTGTTATTATAGTGCCCCATAGAATCCCTCTATTGTTATTTTTGTGGATTTATATTATTATTGTTAGGTTGGCTGGTTATATTGTGACTCCGTAGACTCCTATATATAAAAAGGAGGTTTTGTGATTTGAATCATCCAAGAATTGTTCATTTATGTAATGTAAAGGAGGTTGCCCCCTCGAAGAGGCTGAATTTTAAGGGGTTGATCTATCTTATCTATATTTTTCTTGAGCTGGTTTCATAACAAAGAGAGACACAAGTATGCGCGTTCATCCAATTTGGGTTATTTTCATGGACAAACAACCACACCTTCCCTTTATATTGTCCAGAAAAATGAAGAGATACAACCTATAGCAAATCCATTGTAATTTTCTCTTCGCTCTCACATAGTCTCCTCTCTCTTTCTCGCATAGAATAAATATGTCCAGTCGCAATACAATTCCATCATATAAACCAAGGGTTTCCTTCTAAGGAAAAAATCCATAAATTAACATAACTTCTACCATCAAATCTTTTGCTTAATGAACGACCTAGATTGATTAAAAAATTACAATACTTTTCAAGACAATTTTTAT
Organism: Pinus tabuliformis; assembly: GCA_031772625.1. Lineage (NCBI taxonomy): Eukaryota > Viridiplantae > Streptophyta > Pinopsida > Pinales > Pinaceae > Pinus > Pinus tabuliformis. The sequence continues at coordinate 1,753,483,387 of CM062816.1, read as the reverse complement.
AAAAAAAAAAAATATTTGTGAGGAGCAGTAATAAAATTGCCTTCGTCCCCCCTGGAACCCCTTGGCGGTGATCCTACAGTGATGTTGCCACTGTGTTAGGAACTTAGGTCCAACATGGATAAAACAAGACCTCCGAATCAAGTCGATAATCAGGTTCCACACCCAACATTTTACACTCTAAAATAGGTTGCATAGAGTTGGAAATTTTTAGTACCCTTGGTTAAATCATTTCTATAAATACTTTTATGATTTTGTAAGTTTGAAATGTGGCTAAAATGTTGAAAACTAAAAGTTGAATATTTTTATGAGATTGTATATATGTCTTATTATTGAAACATTATTGTTTTATACAAGAGGAGAAACTAGGTGAGTAGTTCGGCTCCCAGCTATTAGGAAACATTTAGAAGAAGTTATGGTCTAAGAAAGGATAGTGACATGTCAAAAGAAAAATCCTCTATTTTACAAGGGATGATTTTCCATATGACTAGACTGATCATCACTAGAGAGAACTGTCATAGGTGGAAGATGATTTAGAAATAATATTGTGGGAGAGAAAAGAAATATGGAAATAGAAACAAGATTCTAGTGGGAGATAAAGATTGAAATTATGTAATTAAAGTATTCAATCCAAACTTAACAGGATGTTGCTAGGGGCTTAAGGAGGTGATCATATGGATTCATTTTATTGTTTCCTTGACAAAAAAGGATCCTAGATCTAGAAGGGAATTACTAAGACAACAATTCATTAGTTGGGATGTGGTAAACCATATTGTGTTTTAAGAGATTCAGATAAGTAATTGAGTTATTCATATGTTGTGTTAGGATTAAATTTGTATATGCCAATATTTTCTTTCGAATCTAAATAAGGTGTAGAAAAAATTACAAGTATTTTGTTGAATGTAAGTCTCTAGATGTATAAAGTAAATAATTAACTATGTAATATTTAACTCTATGGAGGTGACTATAAAAGAAAAACTATGATTAACCTACTGTTTGGTTCTGGTATACTTTCATGAAAAGTTGTGTGTGTGTATATATATATAAAGGTAAATAAAATGTATATATGGTAGGGCTAGTAAGGTTATGGGTTAATATGTGATAAAGCACCTAAGTTATCCCTCAACCAATGTATAGTCCTATACAAGGGACAAATCCCTCACGAAAACTTGGAAGTGTAGAAACCCAGAATTAGGAGTCTATAACTTTGTTTCTCTATGCATTAGAGTTGTCGATAAATTATGTGTATATTTATTGATATAAATATATGTACATGGCACAACCAGATAGGGAAATCAGTACTACATGGGTGATAACCCAACAAACCATATATACGCAATATGAAAGGAAAATGTTTGAAACAAGTCATATTAAATGTATAGTATATTCATCAAAAAAGGACTATCTGCTTAAATAAAATATATTGTATTAATAAAAGATGATATTCTACAAAAAACAAGTACCCTAAAATAATTGGCTCTTTATAAGAACAACTAAAAGAACCGCATAACTTTAGTTGAAAATAAAGGCATTGGAACAAATATACATTGTATATATAAAGGCAAAATAAATTCATGTCTAGCCTCCAATAAGATTCATTAATTAAAAATAATGGTAATGGTAGACCAAAATAGTAAAGATATAAATATTTAACATGATGGTAAAATAAAATAGACTCAGGTTCCATGTCCAGCGTACAAACAACTTAAATAATCGTTCCATGCAGGCACAAGTATCATGAAATACTCAACCAAATTTTGCCTAATTCCTATGTTTTATCTATGGGATTCTTATATTGATATCCAAAAAGAAGAAAAAGGGCTTGGGTACCTACAGTACACAGAAGCAAAAAACCAAAATATTTCTCCTTGTAGAGATTCAAACCATTTTGATATTGACATGTATGGAACCGAATCAAAATGTTAAACGATGTTGGAATTTCAAAGAAAACAATAAGGGCTTATGTGTAAACATGGTAAAATGGGTATGATCTATATAAATTACTTGAGAAGGGTGTTATAGTGGCTAGAAGTCTTGTCCCTATGACAAAGAAACCCTAATCGTGCCAGTTTGGAAGAAGTAAAAACCCCAAAATGTAATAAAAGGAATAAGAATAGAATATTTCTATGAGAAAACCCTTGGACATAAGTGTTTACCCATTGGGTGGTGTCTCATTAGGAAGGGTTACACCAACATGGAATGAATGGAACTCCAACTATGCCAAGACAGGGTATGGGTAAGCCATTATTTGTAATCAATAGAAAAAACCCAATTGGGAATTGGTTCACTTAGCGTAAGAAGAAAACTGAGAAATGTGCAAGGAAATACCTTGACATGAACCTCAAAATTATTTTTGTAGTCACTCTAAATTCGTGACCCAAAACTCTCCTCATCAATTTACCTTTTAAGATTGACTTAATTTGTGTCATGATATAGTTAGCTAGTTTAATGTTCTTATTTTATTTTATTACTATGTAAGTCTTCATAGGATTTTACCCTATGGTAAGTACTTTATTAAAAACAACAAGGTTTAAGAAATTAGCAATGGTCCTCCCCATGTTGGCACATGATTATATTTTATATAAGTAATAATTCCTTATGGTCTAAATGTGTATTGGACCTCATCCACTAAGTCCTCCAGTGCATGAATTTATCATTTAGTTATTACCTCCTTGGTTAAGTTATGAATGGTTATATTACGAAGAAGCTCCTATATGATTATTCATCATCAATTAGCTTAAGTGCTGGTTCAAGATATATGCAGTCTCCATCATATACAATATTGTTACACAATATTTTGTCATTCTTCCTGCACTTCCCTGTGTCATACCCCGGAGTGCCCAAAACTTGGCAATTATGTAGTGTACCCATCCTGATATGCAGTCCACATCCTCCTTGGAGACTTAATGAAAACATGCCTTGAGCCTTCCCTAAAGAAGTAAGGTGAAAACCCTAATTTAAAGGTCACACTAGAATCTCGTGCTGGCAGCGCAGCCTTTACTTCGATACCTGCTCTGATCCCTAAAAGGTAAGTTTTCCCAAATAGGACAAGAAGCTTCTTAATCTAGAGGCCTCCGCAATGATGAGTTGGAGGTTGTTCATTGTGGATGTGCTCGAATTATCCCAATATTTCCCTTTGATCTTATCCCTATGAGCTTCCTCCTTGAGATGAGGGCCTTCCCCTATATTTGGAGAGATCCTACCTCCATCTCCCTGCCTATACATTCATCCTATCCCATTCCCCAATGGTTGGTCTCTTATTATTTGCACCCTTATGCTAAGATCATGTTTACATGCTATTCACTTTTGCTTGTAGAAGGAGTGTATGGAGAGCTTGAGCTTGGACTTGGACATTCACTCAAGGAGGGATTATTAACATCAAGGCTTTGGTTGTATGCTTCCTATTTTATTCATGAATATATACAACTGTTGGTTCACTTTACATAAATGATTTTGTTAACGCCTCATTTATCTTAATGCTCCTTGATATTTTAAGTGGATTACATTCAATTATGCGTGTTGCACTTGTATTATTTGTTGTATCTTTGGTCTCTTGTGCAGGTATTAAAATGGTGTGAGCAGTAATGCTGAGCCTAAGGAGAAAGTGATCAAGATCTTCAACAAAGGAGTGCATTATAGCATCAGAATGAGGTAGGTCTCCTTCCTCTTCTCTCATTTCGATTGTAATTTAGGAAAGTGTCTCATAGATTGTCACGTTGGTTGCTAGTCCCACTCATTGGGATAGAGGGATCATCTTTGTCCACAGAGAGGATTTACCTAGACAACAAAATGGCGACTCCATTGGGGAAACTATAACCTTTCCATCCATTCCTTCGATCAGATTCTCTGATGAGTTTGACCAATCGTTAATTTCTTGGCTTGTGTGCATCACTGTAGATTTATGCAGTCACTAGTTTTTGCTTTAGAGTGTTGATCTTGCTCTGATTTGAAAGATTTTTTATTTTTTTCCTTATTTTCCTCACCTAGTGCATTTTCTGACAGAAGTGTTTCTAGCATTGATTTTGGAATTACAGTCATGTTGCTCTACCTTTCATCTCCCTTTTTCCTTTAATAGGTGCTATGATCCCAAAGGATAGAATAAAATCAAGGTTTCTTCTTGTTTTCAGTGGTTTTCAACCTCTGTGAGTGATTTTCCAGTGTAATTACAATGTGTTTGTCTTGATTTTTAACCCCTTGTTATTGCAATTGTCCCTTGGCTTTTGTTTTATGTGTGTTTCAAGCTTGATTTCCTTCTAGGGTTTCTAGATCACCCTTCACTCATCACTTGGCTTGTCTCTATGAGATTGATTTCTACGATTTTAGAGTTTTTCTGCAGTCAGGACACCATTTTCAAGTTTCTTTCGGTTCATGATTGTGAATTTATTTCAATTAATGTTGAATCATTTTGGTACTTTGAAAATTTATTCTACTCCATTGTCAAACATAGATTACAATTGTTTGCTTTGGTGAAACTAAAAGTAATTGCTTTTTCTTCATTATTTCAAAAAAGTAAAGAGAAAGGACTTCTTCGTTTAAGTATTTTTTGAAACGATTTGTATTCAAAACCAAAAGTGAATGAAATTTTCATTTTATTTGTTTTGGATTGCATGTTTTCCTTTGCTCATTACATTAGTTTGCATTATTGAATCAAAGTGAAAGGAAAAGAACAAAAGGATTAGTGCATCTTAGTGAAAGAAAAGTTATTTTTGTTTCTCATAGGATTTCACCTTGGCATTGCATTTGTTAGTGAAAGTGAAAGAGTAGTTTTCATTTTTCAATTTTGCATTGGAAAAGTTAAAGAGTTATGTTTTGATGCATTTTTCTTGATTGATGCATTTGTTTGGTTGTCTCTCTTCCCTCATTAGTCTAGTCTTCATCAAATGAAAATATTTCATTTTTCTGATTTAGTTGCTTCATAAGAATCCAGGTGACATCGTTGAGCCATAAAATTGAAACCTAATTCAAGATAAAGTTAAAATTTACCTCAATTAACCTAAGGAGAATTTGTAACCTAACAGAAATATCTAGAGGTCTAGGCTAGAGACATGTTTCAGCATCTTTAAAAATAGCAGTTGTCATTAAATGCCTCCATTGTATCCGAGGGTGAAATCCCATCCCAGTACGAAAGTATATTGAAGGTTATCCAGTACGATCGGGTATATAGGATCCACTTCAGTATGGAAAGTATATAGGGATGCTCTCATCGAATGATTATGCAGTAGACAATGCTAACATGGACTTGTACTTCCCATACCATCGAGTATATTTTGTGATACCCCACTAGGTTGTTATCCTTTAGCCACAGTTAATCGAGTCAGCCACCTTGTAAACATGATACTTCGAACATAACATTCGGGAAGATCATCCATCATATGTCAAGTCCTTGGTTTCTGCTAAGGTGCATATAATGGTTCAAGGATACTTGGTAAATGCTCTCGCCTAGAATGACCCTTTTTTATTTATTTTTTATTTTGTGTCATTAAATTAACTACCAACGATAATATGTCGAACCCATACAGTTGCTTTTTGGCCTCACATTGAGTAATTCCTTGTAAATTTTAATTTTAATCATCCCTCAATGAATCATCTCTTCTCCTTCTCTTCTTAAGAGAAATTCATCATGGTGGAACCATTGCATTCACCTCACAGTTTCCCTTCATCATTTGATATTGAAGGGTCTTCACAAGGAGTTCATCCTAAACTTTCACAATCACTTGAAGCTCAAGGCTTTGAACTTGGAATTGTCCCAAGTATCCAACCCCTTGCTTCTCGTCCTCCACCTCAAGACTCATCATTGTCTCAGGAGTCTGATCCAGAAACCCCTAAGAGTCCAAAGAGGTTTTTTTATACCCTCTAAATCCATTTTTTCATCTGTTTGTGAAATATCCTCAACATCCTTATAGTCCATATGATCAACTTGGTATTCCTTTGAAGTTATATCCTCGTCCATCTTGGATTCCTCCTCGCCAGTTGTTTCCACCTATTGCCGGAAGGTGAAATTCCAACCTCTCCTCAAGGTCCTCCAGATGTCTCCACTACTCACACTCCTACTATTAATAATGATTCTGAATATGAATTTCCCTCGGAAGGCTTTCATTATGTAGGAAGATTTCCATCTCAACCACCTCCTAAAAATAGTGGGCCTATGCTTCCACATAGTTATACAACCTTGGCTCAACTATTTTCAAGAACTCCCAATGCTTCTTCATTATACCAAAATCCAATTTGATCATCAGATGCTATACCTACTTCTGGTCTGTTTATTCCTAATGTGACCTCTCATATCCTTGTACAAACTATCGTTACTTTAGTTCGTATTCAACTGACAATTCCATCACAATCATTACCTGCGTTTCAACCTTCCATTTTGGTGCAACTGATAGTTTTAGTTTATACATCTGCAAGTTCCTTAATTCCCCCATCAAGTCGACAAAATGTGCCACCGCCTCATTCCCATCATGGTGGGGGGGTGGGGCAATCCAAATATCCCTCTTGTTTCAGGTGGAACCCATGTGAGTGGATCACAATCTCACATGGTTGGAGTGAGTCAACCTACTAGTGGTATTCCTAATCCCATTGAATCATCTATTCTAGCTGGAGCTAGTAATGTCCAGTATCAACAACCTTATATGGCCCAAATACCTCTCCAATAGTCCTATGTTCCATATGGTTGAAAAGAGTTGAAAAATTCGCTTTATATTCCATAAGTAGGTCCTCATGTGAAACCTGGTCAAAATCCTATTCCTAGTGCATATGGTCAAATCCCAATTAGAACTTATCAGTACCAACAAGGAATCCCTCAAGGAATTGTTCAAAAACATTTGCAACAAAAGGGCAACCTTTGCAACAATTTCAACAACATTTGCAACAGCAAATGTGGTTTGTCCAATAACCAAGCCAACCCTTATATTCGCATGGTCAACCATTGCAACAGCAAGGTCAACCCTTGCAACAACAAGCTCAACCTTGTCAACAAGGTCAAACTTTGCAGAAATAAGGCCAACCCCTGCAACAGTGGGGCCAACAACTTTATTACTAGGGTCAACAGTTGCAGTAATCATATAATCCACATGCTGCGTACAATGTTTATCCACCTTATGGTTATCAATGGCCTCTAGAAGATCAATATCAAACCTACCATGGGCAAAATCCACCTTATGGTTAACGTATCCCTCAGTGGGGGAAAAATATAGCCCCTTATGGAAAAAATCCTCCACTTTGGGGGAAAAACCCTTACCAACAAGGTTGGAACCCACAGACTAGGCCTTATTAAAGGCCTTATATGCCTTTTAACCTACAATTGTTGTTTCCAGTGATGTTGGAACTGCCCGATGTCTCAAGGCTTACTAATGATATGATTCTTCATTCACCTTATTAGCCTCCAATTCCCATTAAGATGTTGACCGATTGCCACAAATTAGAAGGAAAAGCTAAAGAAGGTCCTCAGGCTCATGTGATGGCATATCACTTATGGTCTTCTTCCAATTCCTATGCTAACGATTCTGTTCATCTTTTCCTATTTCAATGAACCTTGACAGGTGATGTCACAAAGTGGTACATTGAGTTGCCTCAAGGTACCTATGCAAAATTCAACTCTTTGGCCATGGCCTTCCTCACCCACTCCTAGTTACCAGTTCGTTATGAAACTGGTACCCACTTACTCACATCTCTGAAATAGGATACCACGACCCATATCTCGGATCACATCCATGAATGATGACGTTGACATCGCCTCAAAAAGTTTGAAATCCATGATGAGTTGTTGACCTAATGGTTCACTAGGTCATTCGTAAAAAAATCACTGCAAATATAGCAATGGGAGGTTGTGTTACAGAGGATCAAGCCATTGCCTGTGCCCAATATTTGGATTTGGTTTATTCTCAATCTGGTGTGCTATATGAAATTTTTCTTGATGCTCCAAAGCCATATTTGTATCCAACATCTTCGAAGTCTCCAGATGTATCACCTGTTGATGGTATCATTGGAATAGTATCCCAAACATCCACTAAAGATTCTTCAAAGAAAAAATCTATTTCGAATACTATTTCTAATCCTTCTTTGAAAACCCCATTGAATCCTGGTAAAACCTCTGAGGTTAATGTCATTCAGTCTACCATGGCAGACAAAGCCTCAAAAGGTAAGAAAAAGGGTAAAGGTAAAGAAAAATATGATACCCCAAAATAGGAGCCTCCTAAGCCATCGCTGATGATGCCTCCAAACGTAAGCTGAAATATCCTTACCTCATTTGTGAGGAAGATCATTACACCAAGGATTGACCCCATCGTGCAGAAGTTAGTTTTTTATTGAAAGGGACCCCAAATTTACTGAAAGAGACATTTCCATCTCAGGAGACTCAGTTGGTAGACCAACCACAATCCTCTACCTCTTCTGGTTCTCAGGTTTACATGATGGGTACACAACCTATTTCTTTTGCCACTTGGTCGAAAGATTATCAAACTCCTCAAAAGTAGGCAGTGGATAATGAAGCCACTAATACACCTTCTACTTCCACTCCACCTAGTTATGGTCCTCTTCATATTGAAAGACCTAATAATGAATCTATCATCTGACCACCTCCCAAAGGTGTGCTTCGGAAGTCATCCTGTAATCTGAATGCTAGAGCTGCTCAACATTACATTATTGTCGAAGATTTAACTCAAGCGCCCTCGGCTATGTCTCCATTGGAAGTTCTCCAAAAGTGTCCAACACAGCGGAAATCATCATTGTCTACTATAGGAGGCATCAATCCTTCCAATTCGAAATTGATCACTTTCGATCGAAAAAACCATGTTCCTTGTCTTCCTCATCAAATTGCATTTTTGATTCAAGTCATTATAAAAGGAAAGACAATCCATCTGATTGTCATTTATGAAAGTGCTTCCACCTGCATCATGTATGTTTCATGTTGGAAATCCATCACCTCTCCACCCTCAACCAATCCTTGAACACCTTAGAAGCCTTTGGTGGCAGAGACTCCCATCCTTATGGTATTCTCACAAGTTTTCCCATCACCTTGGAAGGGAAGATTGTCCATTTAGAAGTAGAATTTGTAGATGCAAATCTGAATTACAACCTTCTACTTAGGTGAAGTTGGATCGATGCCATGCTTTCTGTGGCTTCCTATTTGTTCTGGGTGCTCCGTTTGTGTCATGAAGGAAAAATTGCCACCATCATCAATTATCCTTTTTCTCTTCCAGGGCTTCAAATGGCAACGTCTCGTATGTTAGAAATAGCGATATTCCATATGAGAGTGTGGGGGCAGGTCTTTTCAAAGATTCTACTTTAATGGGAACTTTTTATCTCCCACCTCTACATTTCGCCTCGATCAACATGATCTCTATCTCCAATGATCAGTTGATCATCCCTACTCTGGATCAGGTTGATTCTTTTGGTGATGCTATGGCGCTAAGTCCTTGCGAACAAGGCTATCAAGAAGTTGTCTTGGCTTCAACGACCATTTCATAAAGTCATACTATTCTCAGTATGCACCTAGATACGTATTCACAATCTCCTTGGCTTGGTTCTTAGGTTTCTTAGCTCCCTTGAACGAGATATTCCCCACCAACGAGAGTATTCTTGAGGTTATCTCTCTTCATGAAAATCCTTGGAATGATTCCCATCATCGTTCCTTGTCTCTTCCAAGTCTTTGTGAGATTCCTTCATGTCTTGAGGCTTTTGTTTCTCATAACCTGATGCATCCACTTCAAACACCTGTTTTGGTGCACGAAGTTTTTTCCGAGGGTAATATGGGAAATATTACTATAGCCTTGCCCATTGACATTTCAGTCCAACCTACAGTTGTCAAAATATTTCAACTTAGGGCATCTTTTTCTCGCCATGAGATTAATATTTTCTTGCATCCTTTTATGATATCTTCTCACCGAGTCTTTACCCTTTGCCCATTATCACAATGAGGTATTCATCTTATGAATCATAACCCTCGCTCACCTGGGGGGGATGGGGGCATAGCCATTTATGAGTATTATTCCTTTATTTGGCCGAGTCGATCCTTACACGTCATGCCAACTGTGAAAGTTCACTTTCATTCTCTGTCGATCGACTACCCGAATCCGAAATGGGATCCATTTGAACTTTTTACGCATGGTCATCCATGTAAATACAATTTTGTACATTATTGTGTAAATTCATTGGTGTGCATTTTTCATTTTTTGGTGTGATTGTTTGCTTTGCAAACATGTTTCCTCTACTTACCTTGAATTCCACTCAGCTCACATATTTCATCAAACCACTATGTTTGTTTTGTTGATGGTGTTTATCTTAGCACACAAAACTTATCCTCTGTAGGTTGGGCACTCTTTGCCCCGAATGGCGAGTTGATCAATTTACAAGGTATTTTCTTGGGATGAACAACTAATAATATCGTTGAGTACAGTTCAGTTATTGAATTGTTATCAGAAGCAATTGCTCTCAGAATTAGAAATTTGGTGGTTAAGTTAGATTCACAACTCATTGTGCTACAATTAAATAGTCATTACTCAGTAATAAATCCACAAATTTTTCACATGTCTCTACGTGTTCGTTTACTGGAAATAAATTTTGATTATATCACATATCAACACATTCCACAAAATTTGAATACATTAACTGATGCAGTAGAAAATTATGTTTTAGAGAGACATTTCTGTCACTTATGAAAAAACCAATCACATCATCATGATGCATGAACACATAAGTACACAATAGAAACACACATACATACATACATACATACATACATACATACATATATATATATATATATATATATATATATATATATACATATCGAGTCTGTCAAAGTTTGTTCATCAAAATCTCAAAACATAAGTGTTATGGAGATATATATATATATATATATACATACATATCGAGTTTGTCAAAAGTTTGTTCATCAAAATCTCAAAACATAAGTGTTATAGGAGACATGGATTTCAAAGCCTACAATAGTACAAATAAACATGACTAGAAAAAGGCTATTCATCCACATGATGCTCGCAGAAGCATGAGACCGCTTTGATCACCAAGCCTAATAAATGGCACAGTCTCAAGACACTCCTACTATATGCCTCTGGTATCGTAGTGGTACATCATCTATAGTCGCATACTCTGGAATCCCCCAAGTAATCAATTCCAAATTTCGCTCCATCTCTACCATAATATCTGCTCATTCCTCGTATGGAGCATCTTTTATCTGATGTGCTACTCATCATGCTATTGGCAACATGCCAGGAGGCCTTTCTTGTCCTACATCTATAAAATTATCACAAGTAAACTCTCAGATACACATCAAACAAAAAAAAAATCATAAAACTTGAAAAAATTCTAAGAAACAAGTTTTACCTGCATCAGTCCACTATGCATCGATTAGTAGAGCCAGATCTAGATCTCCTCCTAAGTTCGTTCCTGCATAGGCATAGTCATCCATGATGATCAGTTGTTGGTGCAACCAATCAAAGAACGGTGAAGGGAAATGCATCCATTGAACTCCCTCTCCTTGAGGAATAATCTCACTCCATTTGAGCAACCTCAGATCTTTTGCAGATGGATCGTCCACCACTACCCATTGGTATCAAAATAGGGGAACACACTCCAAAACAAAAGTGACCAAAATTGATCCAAAGTTGAGTTGCTTCAATTATCCCAAATTGCCTTTGGTCAATTGTCTCTTCATGTTGACCAGTAGTCCCTCGCACCAGTTGAACATTATTGGAGAAATGCAATCCACTATGTATTGGAATTGTGATTTCGTTGCCTCATGCAATGCCTGAGCCCCAGCTATATGAGCCATGGTATGTAGAATCGTCCTTGAGGGAAGATTTTTGATGGTTGCTATCTTCATCTTCCCGCTCACGGTTGTCTCTACACTCGAGCAATGCCTTCTGATCAAGGTGTTCATGCTCTCACCTCCAATACAAGCTCCAAAGAGTTGGACTCTCTCCCATCTTCTAGACAATCAAATGATGAAGTAGATATCAACTACTTCTAGCTGTAGTTCTTAATCTCCAATGATGAATCTGTCGATCAACATCTCATAGTCCGATCAAATAGTGTAGTTCAACTCATTTTGAGCTCTAAGTCCTAGGGTTCATAAGAACTTCAGTAACCCACAGTCCCTTAAATCATTGAGACATTCAACACTTTGGGCAACTTGGTGATCTTCTGCCTAAGTTCCACTTTCCTTCCATTCGATGACCATGTTTGTCGAAATCTCCTACAAACAACGCATAAACATCATTTAGATGCCTTTCCATGGATCAAAATCTTGGAAAAATCGTTCAAGAGAGAGGATTTGTATTTCTATTTTCCTCTCTGCATCTAGCGTGGCTGTCTAAATTATTTTCGCGCTGGCAGAGCAAGAGCCTTTTTGGCTTAGGGGAGATCAGTGTGGATCCGATGACCAGACCCGTGTTGGTCACCCCCGATTTTAAAAATGAAAATCCTCCCCTTAACCAGCTAAAAATCCTATGAAATGGCATGAAATAAGTATGAAAAGAAAGAGAAAAGGAAGATCTCTTACTTGCAGCTAACGGTTTGTGAAATGGTGCCCTCAATCTCCCACACTGCTTTCTTGAAGAATCAAGGAAAATGGGGTAAAATGAACTCTCCAATTTACTCCAAGTGAAATGGTAAAAATGTTTTTACTTTTGGTATTTTTATAAGTTTTTAAACACATTTTTGCCAATATTTTATTATTTTTCTCGATATCAGTGATGTTTGGTTGTCTTTGTGCAGTTATAAGCTCTTTTTTGGTGGTTACAATGATCATTTTTTACCGATTCAATGATTTTTTGTTTTATCTCTTTTTCAGACTCGTTAAAAATAAATGAAAAAGGAACCCCCCCAAGGAGTCATCTTTAAGCTCTTTTCTAACTCTCAAAAAATCAAAAGATTGTCGAGTACTTGTCTTTTCGAACTCGTTAAATTAAATGAATTGACATCGTCTCATTATACGTTTACCCCTCTTCTGGGTTGGCATTGACTATTTAAAAAAAAGGTACGCCTCAGTTGACATGGTCAAGAGGTTCTCTTGAATATTGTTTTCTACCTTTTCAGCTTCGAGGGGCAAATTACAAAAAGAAACATGATGGAGTTTTTTTCTCATATCTTTTTCAAACTATCTAAATATGAAAAATACACTGAGTTATTCTTCTGTCGGACTCATAAAAATTAAATGGTGAAAGACTTGTCACCATGACGAAACCAATTTTCTCCTTCCTAGGACTAATAAAACTTACTAGGATGGATTCATTCGAAGAATGAAATTATATGACAAGCATATGCTATCCCCTTCAAGCTTGTGATTAAAAATAATTAGGGTACTTGCTAGAAATAGTGCGGAAAAATGAAAGTTAAACATCTCTTGTATAGGAAGCATGTCAATCTTGAAAATGACACTCATCTATTTCTTGTGTCGGGTTTGGGATATCCTCACTCAGTCACTTGTACTTTCGAGTTTGGGTGATCCATTTTGCCTCTCATCTGACTATTCCACTATGTCATCATGACCCTTGGTCTTATTTTGAATCAAATGTTGCCACACTCCGGAATTGTGTCGTCGATGTGTTTAAGAGAAGTCCTATTTGCAGTTTATTACCTATACCTTGTCTAAAATTTTCCTTTAGTCTTGGATCATACTCATTTCTTCCACTTTATTCCTTGTTTCATGTCGATGATGGGGGAATCACTATGGCCCTCCTTCGATGGGTCACTTCTTGTCGACTTCAACTCATTATCCAAGAACATGACCTAGAGACCCCCTTTCAGTACCTTAGAGCTTGCATGCCTTAATGGAAATTTCTTCACATCTGACGACAAGTTTTCATCATTGGCCTTTGATCGGATGATTCCACGAGTGTTAGAATTCAACTTCATTTTCACATTCACAGATTGTATTATCGTATCTTGAGGACCATTGTCATTATTGGTGGGTTCTCACATGCATGTTAATAGTACACATCATTGGCTGGTAATTAGATGGTTTTCTAGCATGTTCAACTTCGACACATTCATTTGCATGTTAGAATTCATACTTTAATCGAGTTGGGATGGAGTGCAAGACCCTAAGTTTTATCTATTATAACTTAGTCTGCATGGAGTTATGTATTGTTCATGATTATATACATGTTTCTTCTATACGAATGGCTATGACCATACCTTGATACTTTATATTTATGATGACGATGACCCTTCTATATCAGGTGATTTCATCCATACCTTAGATGTTATACTTCTATATGATCCTTTTCATTCAGATGATTGTGCCCATTCCATGGATCTTTTCACATGTCCTTTCTATCCATATGGTTGCATCCATATCATGGATTCATGTCTTGATATTAGATATGTATATGTATATGCATCCTTGATTTTCATGTCTCCTGATAATGTTTGTTCTCGTCCTTACAAAAGCTCATAAAGCATCTCAGCCATCACTCCTTGTTCTTCCTTAATGCTTTAGGGGGCATCTATTACATAGTATTTTGTCACGCCTCCTGTACTTCCCTATGTCATACCCTAGAGTTCCCGAAGCTTGGAAATTATGTAGTGTACCCATCCTGATATGCAGTCCAGATCCTCCCTAAGGACTTAATGAAAACATGCCTTGAGCCTTCCCTGAAGAAGTAAGCTCAAAACCCTAATTTTAGGGCCAGTGCAACTATGACACTGGAAATGTGTGCTAATGACGAGTTGCACTATACGAGCCTCACACTGGAAGCACAATTTTTACTTGGATATGCACACTAATCCCTAAAAGGCAAGTTTTCCCAAAGAGGACAAGAAGCTTCGTGATCTAGAGGTTTCCAAAATGACCAGATGGAGGTTGTTCATTGTGGATGTGGTCAAGCTCTCCCAATATTTCCCTTCAATCTTATCCCTATGATCTTCCTCCTTGAGATGAGGGCCTTCCCCTATCTTTGGAGAGATCTACATGATCTAGTAGAGGTGGAACAATTGTGATTAAGGGTGGTAATCCAATAGTGGATAGATCTTCTCTAGGGCAGTTATGGTAACTACCCCCCCCCCCCCTGTCCTTCTTGATTTGCTTTATAGAGATCTACTGTCGGAGTTCTACAAACCACATGCTATGAAAAAAAAACAATTCCATTTGTTACCTTCGCACTCAAGAATCACATTCGATGGCTTGCTTCTAGGAATATTTCTTTGTAATGCATTTACAAATCTTGTTTTAATAACTTTTCTCTTCCTATTCTATGATAGTCATTTCCTACCAATATATCTGCATTTTCTAATAATTTACTTTTCTTCTTTTCATAGTACTTCTATTTTTGGTCCTAAACCTATGTTCCAATATCCCTAAGAATGTTGTTCTGATATTTTGAGGTGGCTTCCTTCCAGATGCGATCACTATATTTCAAGTTTCATAAGGTATGTATCAATTTTACTTCTTGCAAATATTCTCTTATTACTTCTCCTTCCTTGCATCAATTTCTATATGCATTGAACTGATAGTTTAAACTTTGTCATAGGGTCGAAGTATTAGACCTTCATTTAACATTCCTCAAGTAATTTTTGTGGGTTTAACCTCCTGTTACATTTTTTCCTAAATCCTTTGTTATTTTTTCCACCTTATTTCTATCCAATTAACATGTTCAAATCTTGTTATTATTTGTAGGTAGAATTGGACTCAACTAGATCCTCAATTAGACCTTTTCCTTAGGGCAGGATTTAGGGTTTTGATTTCCAGGTTGTTTCAAGTACTTTGGAATTTATGCTTTCCTTCTCCATGGTTTTCTGTTGTATGTTCTCAATTCAAAATGGAAGAAATAAGAACATTAGGCCTGGTCTTGGTTGAGACTTCCCTTATTCCTATACATGCATAAAACATGCAAGTGAATATTTTGTTTATCTAGTTCGAGTTGCGGTACAAATTCACCTTACGTCCGCATTACTAAATATTTCATAATTGATTATATCGAATTCCCTTGGCCGTCAGCTATAATTGTTAAAGCCTATTAAGGCTACACATATTTTGATATAGTCTATTTATTTACTATATATTTATACCAAAACCCTACAGGTTTATAATGTCATTTGGAATTATGATCATTTTGGGAATATTTTTGTGCAAAATAGAAACTAAATCTGCACATCATTATAAATGTTTATGTAGAGTTATAATTCAATTAGTGATAACATCATATCTTCTTTTAACTATAGGTTATTTATGATTGTACCACTTGATGTATTTGGGTTTCAACCTTTTATTCTTATGCTCAGTATAAGTACTTTCAATATTTGTCTTTTAGAAATATTTTTTCTCCCAATTGATTACATGTATATTTATACTAGTACATAACTAATATAATAATTATGGACAATTCTAAACACATAAAGTAGATTCTCAAACTCCTAGTTTCTAGTTTGAGGACTTCTAAGTTTTTTAAAGGGCTTGTCCCTTGACTGAGACTACATGATAGTAGAGGGTAACCTGAGTAATTTATCTCAAACTTCGCCCTAACCATGCTAAGCTTGTCATATATACCTTCTTATTCATTTACATGAACACACACACACAATATTCCCATGAAAGATTACCTATAACAATCACATAATTACTCACAGTTTATTGTACAAAATTATTCCTACAGAATTAACTGTTACAGAATTACCCGTTTTCGTTAATAACCATAAGCTTATATATGAAAATATTTTCAATTACTTCTATGTCCTACTTAGAAACAATAATAAACCTTGGCATATTCAATCTCAATATACCAACAACCCAGTTACTTATCTAAATTTCTGAAAATAGAATAGGAGCTTCCATGCTCCTCCTAACCAATGAACTTCCCAGTTGGGGAAAAATATATTTCTAATCTAGGATTAATGTCCACTTACAACATTGGTGAAATACCAATGATGTCTCCAAAATTCATTTCATGTACAAAGAAAGAGTGGCGTGAAATACCAATGATGTCTCCAAAATTCATTTCATGTACAAAGAAAGAGTGGCGTGAAATACCAATGATGTCTCCAAAATTCATTTCATGTACAAACAAAGAGTGGGGATCATATTTAGTAGTCATATTTAATAGTCTGTTATATATGTAGTAGAGCACTAGTATTGATGTCATTGTACATCCAAAAATGAAACATCAAGTATGTGAAAATGTTCAGTTGAATTTTTATTATCAATCTACTTCGTGTGTATAGAGACACCACTAAGGGTGCCGACTTAAATTTCCTAGAGTCCCGAGAAGTAATGATTCTTCATATTCTAAATATATATATTTCTTAATGATGCATTTACAATATGAAGAAGCACTACTTACTATACCTCCTCATTTTCTAAAATGGTACCCAACATGAAAATTTTTATTTTTATTTTTATGATATGTTGGTGTTGTTTCTATAAGGTGGCACACTATCAGCAATGAATGCTATAAATTTATGTGGCACATCACATATTCACTGTAAGCCAAATAACATGGATATATATATATATATATGTGTGTGTGTGTGTGTGTGTGTGTGTGTGTGTGTGTGTGAAGTGTGGGTTAGGGGAACAAATTGAAGCCCACTAAAAATGTAAATGAGGAGGTGACAAACATATTCCATTGATGAGTCACCTTACTCAAGGAATCTAGAAACCCACTAGCATTAACAACATGGAAATCATACATGCATGGTGTGCTTGCGTGGTTGGAAGTACTTAAAGAAAAGTAAAACTGAAATTACAAGGGAGGTGTGGTTTCCATGTAGAGGAAAATGAACATAGGGTACTATTTACAAAATTTCAAAATGAACCAATTCCATGATGAAGCACCTTACTTAAGGAAAATGTCAACACACTAACACTAACAACAGGCATACATGTATGGTGAGCACTCGTGGTTAAGAAAAGTAAAAATGCAATTATAATTTGATAGTTCTCTTATTTTACCCTAATCTTATGCAACTAATAGAAAGATGCATTATTGCATTCATAGAGGAGTGGCACTCAATTCAAATTATTTTAATTATTTTAATATGGTAAGATAAAACTATGTTTCATGAGGCACACTATTGCAAACAATATTATTTATTTATTTAAATAAAAACCTCTAATTTATAACAAAATGCCTAAACTTATTTTAGTTCTTCTTACATATAGATGCATCAATGCATCGATTTTCTTATAATGCACAATAATATGTGTTGCCAAAAGAATGCTTCAATGCTCTTTCAATTGAAGCAAACCAGTATAATTTGGTTATCTTTAAATAGATATCAATATTACATATACAAATATCTAAACATTATGTATATTGAATTTTTTTCGGTAAAAATTACATTATAATAACTATCTATGCATTTCACACCATCTAGTGTGGTTTATCATCAAGACTAATGCACTTTTCATTTAATGATGCTTCCTAATGTGTGGTAACAAAAATAATAATTTAATTTTGGTACACCTATATAAAAAATACATTAATTTTTCATCTACTGGAATGCATCGATATATATATATATATATATATATATATATAGAGAGAGAGAGAGAGAGAGAGAGAGAGAGAGAGAGAGAGAGAGATGTCTAAACTTCATTCCATCCATGTAGATAGTAACATGCCAATGTGCTTATAAGTTTAAACAAAATCATTTAAAATGTATTTAACACTAAATAATTGATTTTTATCATAAATTAATTATTATGATATTTAGTATATTTAATTATTTAATACATATGTGAATTACACTTACAAAAACATAAATATACTTAACACAATTTAAATACACCAATTTAAAACCTTTGTTAAAACTTCTCGCCATCCACCTTCTCTACTACCTATACTATCCAATAAAAATAAAGATCTTTGAAAAATTTCCACAAAACAAGACCTTATACTTAGAAAATATTTTCATTTTAGTAATTAAATTATAACACTTTTTTTCGTAGAAAATGATGCATCATTTTATTCATCAAAGATGAACTAAATTACATTCTGCATATGTGAAATCACATTCCAAAGATACACACAAATGGAAGAGAAAAATCCCTTTAAAGAAAGACCCAAAAGGCCAGCTTGGAAAATATACCTAGGAGAAAATAGCTACATATTTGGTAAAGCACTGAAAAGCCCTATGTTCCACACAAGAAAACCATAGGGAACATAAAGGAAAAACCCTACAAAAAATATGGGCATGGAAAGGCACTCCCAAAAAGCTAGAGTGTAAATAGTCCGTGCTAACAAAATAGATCAATGTAGCTCATAGACATGACCCAAGAAAGATAGAAATGTTGGGCACAAGATTCCTAGGGAGCCCAAAACATACATTCCAGGAACGAGCATCTTAAAAAACTAGGTAGGGAAACCAAACCCAAACTAAAAGCTCACGACATCATGCAAACTTGTAAACATGAACAACCATTAGGCAAAGACAGAAACAATGGTGCAATGGGGTTAAGAAATGGCACAAACAAAGCATTATGAGAAACAAACAAACCTTACACGGAACTAGTGGCAACATGACCCCGACTGAAATATGAATACAATGGAGAACAAACATGCATAGGTGACTATGATCAAACGAACCCACACGCCACACAGAGTCTGAGCCAACAACATCGGTAGAATGACTTGAAAATGGAATCTCCAATAACATGATTAGATAGAGGTATGAAACAAAGGTTCAGGTGACTAGGGTTTCAGCCTCTCGATCCTTTGCTCCCTCAACTCAACTAAATTATAACACTTACCATTGAGCTTCAACTTGACCTTGAAGATGACCCTCCTTTACTTTTCCTCATTTTGTTGAACATGATTCCCTAATTTCAACAGTGCACTTCAAAAAACTAAGTTCTCTCTTCTTTTATGAGACTCCAACAACAATCCCATTAATTTTATTCCCTATTGTTTATCTAAAATTTGATTTTGTCTCCTGTTTCTTTTTCTATCATATTGTATCTCATAACTTATAATTAAATATACGATAGAATTGAAATGCCTTGATTGTTGAAAGGTAGTGAAGGATAGTGAGTTTTGAGAGGAGCGGGAGAACAACGAGGGTTTCAGACAGTTACAGAGGTTGATCTTCATGGAGGGGCGCAGAGGAGGGAGCTCCACTCCCTCCTACAAGGATGCCATAGCCAATAGAGGCAAGAAGCCTCTAGAAAATGACAATAGTACTGCAAAGGAAAGGAGAAGGAACCTAAAAGAGGAGATAGGAGGAACCAAAACCAAGAAGAATAATGATGCAAAAGACAAGGAGGAAGAAGACAAAATACAGGGAGCAAAAGACAAAAAACAAAAGGGACCATGCAAACCCAAAGCTAAGATTTCACCTAGGGTAGTCTTAAATGATCTTGCTCTGCAGGCGCACAGGGATCACATGAGGACTTATGCTATTATCTGCAAATTCATGGGATTATGGCCCACTGAAAAAGCTCTACAAACATGGATCAAATATCACTGGAAACCTAAAGGAAGCATTGACCTACATCTTGGGTCAAAGGGATTCTTCACGGTAGTGTTCACAAACATTAAGGACAAAGACGGAGTGTTTGAAGGAGGGCCCTACTTCTATGCAGTAGTTGGCCTCTATATGCAGCCATGGATGATGACTTTTGTCCCAGAGCGTGAAACTTTTAATTCTATACCAGTCTGGGTAAGGCTCTATTCTTTACCTCGTGATTACTGACAAATAGAATTGTTAGCGGCTATAGGAAATAAATTAGGTCGGTTTGTCAAAGCCTCCAAAGTGACAAGAAAAGGAAAATATAATTCCTTCGCAAGGATATGTGTGGAAATGGATCTATCTAGTGCCCTTCTGGATGAGTTAATCTTGGAAGTTTATGATGAAGAATGGGTGCAAGCAGTAGGATATGATCATATTCCATTCAGATGTCGTAGATGCCATTAACACGGGCACCTTTACAGAGACTACCCCCTCTGTAAAGAAGAAAATGAGGGAAAAGTTAATGTAGTGAAGGACAATGATAGTTTTCACAAAGTGGTAAATAAAGGAAAAGGAGGAAAAAGAGGGCCAAAACAACATCTAAATGAAGGGAAAAAGGTCAGTCAGAACAAGTTCCAAGTTCTTGAGGAGGAAGAAGTGAGTATAAAAGAAGATCAAGCAATGGAAGGGAGTCCAGAGGAAAAGGAGAAAGAAGATACTTAGAAACAAATAAAGGATATTGATAACCAAAAAGAAACTATGATGAGTGATGCAGAACTGGAGATGGACCTAGAAATGACCCAAAGTGAAATGGAACTGGAGGACCAGGAGCTTCAAGAGATTCTTGACAAGGAACACCTAGATCTAGAAGGGTTCTTGATTCAGGGAACCACGGGAGGGGTAGATTCGGTACCTCAAGAAGAGCTCAATAGAATACAACAGTTGTTTTTATGGAAAACTCAGGCCAAGGGGTTTGAGAAAGAAAAAAATAGTAACAAGCAGGATAATAAAGGTGTGAAAATGATGAAAACAACCCCTGGGTTAGCCACCAGAAATCCCGGAAAAAAAAAAGATGTAGAAAAAAGTAGAATGAGTTGTTGATGGAGTGTGGAAAGCTAATGATAAACTCAGGTAAGATGAAAGATTTAGCGAGCTACTCCTTTGAAAATCTTTAATTATGAAGTTCACATCTTGGAATAGTAGGGGTTTAGGTAGTAAAAGAAAACATAGAATGTTTAGTAATAGAATGAAACAAGCGACACCGGACATAATCTTCATCCAGGAAACAAAATGTTCCATTCAAAAATTAAGACAAATTCATAGCAAATGGCTCAATAGATTTGAGTTTCTAGAAGTCAAAGAAGAGAATACAGCAAGGGGCATCCTCACTCTTTGGAACCCCCAAAAAATTGGCATAATAGATGTAGAGGCATCTAGGAATTATTTATTAGTTATTATTCAGCCTGTAGGAGATAAGGATACCTATCTAGTTAT
Organism: Pinus tabuliformis; assembly: GCA_031772625.1. Taxonomy (NCBI): domain Eukaryota; kingdom Viridiplantae; phylum Streptophyta; class Pinopsida; order Pinales; family Pinaceae; genus Pinus; species Pinus tabuliformis. Next base: position 1,753,461,493 of record CM062816.1, on the reverse strand, counting down.
GAATGTTTATGGCCCCCAAAGAACAGAGGATAAACTCAAGTTTCTAGATTCCCTTGTGGAGCTCAGGGATAGACATGCAGGAATTCCTTGGATCATGGGAGGGGATTTCAACATGATCAAATCTCTTTCAGAAAAAAGAGGGGGAACCAGAGCTCTAAGTAAAGACTCTGTCACATTTCAAACCTTTACAGATAATATGAATCTTGTTGATACTGAAACGAACAATGGCCTCTTTACTTGGAATAATAAAAGAGGAGGAGAGGCTCAGGTCACCTCCAAATTAGATAGATTCATTATCTCAGAAGACCTTATGCTTATAGATAAGGAAATAACAACAAGAGTTCTTCCTTTTGGAGGCTCAGATCATTGGCCGGTTCAACTGGAAATCAAGGGCATAGGTACTCCCAGGAACAGACCTTTCCGATTTGAGAACATCTGGCTTTCTCACCCAAAATTCATCAGCAATATTGAAAAATGGTGGTCAGAAGATTTACAGATTCAAGGAACAAGAATGTTCCTTTTGCATAAAAGATTAAAGCACATCAAACTCAGGCTTAAGGATTGGAACAAGAATGATTTTGGCAACATTTTTGTGGAAAAAAAATAAGTGGAAATCAAAATGCAGGAACTCAATCAAGCTCTAATTACAGAAGGCTTTGATAAAGTCAAAAGTGATCAAGTTGATAGATATCATCAAGAATGGGATAATTTGGGAAAACAAGAGGAAATATTTTGGAGGCAAAAGTCAAGAGTTCAATGGCTGAAGGAAGGAGAGCGTAACACTAGATTCTTTCATAGATCTACCATGGCTAATAGAGCCCACAACAGAATCTCCTTGATCAAGGACAAGGATGGGAAGCTTCATACTTCCCATGAAGATATAGATTCTGTATTGGTTCAGCACTTCTGTGGCATAACTCAGGAAAACAATTCAGACAGAGAGCAGTCCATCAGGGAAGTAACTAATCACATTCCTAAGCTGGTGTCTAGAGAGGACAATTTCAACCTTAATAGGCCAGTAACAGAAGAGGAAGTTAGTGAGGTCCTCAAAGAAATGCAGAATGGCAAAGCACCCAGCCCGGATGGTTTTAATGTGGATTTTTTTAAAGCTTGCTGGAATATAGTTAAACAGGATATTTTGAATGTAGTGGAGGATTCCAGGTTGAACAAAACTATTCTGAAAGTGCTCAATACCTCCTTCATCTCCCTGATCCCTAAACAGGACATTGCTCAAACTCCTGATAAGTATAGACCCATAGCTTTATGCAATGTGGTTTACAAGATCATATCCAAGGTAGTAGCCAACAGGCTCAAACCTCTACTTCCTTCACTTGTTTCAGGGGAACAATCAGGTTATGTGGAAGGTAGACAAATTCTAAATAACATTATTCAAGCTCACGAGGTGGTTCACTCGTTGACTAGCAAGAGGCAGGCGGGAATGATCATGCAACTGGATATTGCCAAAGCTTATGACAAGGTGAACTGGACCTACATCAAGAAAGTTCTAATTTCCTTTGGTTTTGATCATAATTGGGTGAGATGGGTTATGGCCCTTGTGACTTCCTCTAGCTTTTCAATATTGGTGAATGGCTCTCCCTCTGAGATTTTCATTCCTTCTAGAGGCCTCAGGCAGGGAGACCCACTTTCTCCATTTCTTTTCATCCTCATGATGGAAGGACTTGGTCGATCTATCAAGCATGCTAAAGCAACGGGTAAGATCAAGGGCCTTCAACTAATAGAGAATGGTCAAGCTCTGACTCATCAACAATTTGTAGATGACACCATGCTATAGGGAATCCCCACAGTCAAAGAAGCTTTAGATACAAACAAATCCCGAATGACTTTCCCTGGGCTATAGGTATGGAATTCAATCTCTCCAAATCAAAAATATTTTTCTTTAATACCAATATTGCTATTCAGAGAAATATCTCCAGAATTCTAGGTTTTCAATGGGACTCCCTCCCCTCAAAATATTTGGGAGTTCCTCTAACTGCCAAATTGATGCACAAGAGAATTTGGGAACCGTTGATCAATAAGATGTAGGACAAAGTCAGAAAATGGACCAGTAGAGCTTTAAATCTAGCAGGCAGGTTGGTCCTTACAAAGGCTGTACTACAAGCTATCCCTGTTTTTATGTTATCAGCTCTCCCAGCTCCAAAAGGAGTTCTGCAGCAATTCAGAAATATCCAAAGAGACTTTCTCTGGGGTAAGGAGGAGACTAGGAAGAAATGGGCCTTGGTTTCCTGGGAAAAATTTGTAGACCCAAGCACCATGGGGGCCTTGGCTTGGATGACCAGGAGATTCTTAGTAATGTTTTAGGGGCCAAACTATGGTGGCGTTGGGTTCATGATCCAAAAGCTCAATGGGCAAGTATTTGGAAAGAAAAATATGCCAACTCCTGGCAAACAAGTGACCTCATAAGAATGTCTGGAAATATAAAGGGGTCATACATCTGGAATAAAGCCTGGGAGAACAGGAGTCTAGTACAAAAAAAACAGCTTCTGGGAAATCAGAGAGGGAGATCTAGCACTATTCTGGGAGGATAGATGGCAACAAGAACCAACATTGCTAAAAGAGGACTTTTTGAGCCTTAAGAATGAAACAAACATCCAAGGCTTAAATAAGGTAAAGGATTTCTAGGATCATACTCAGAATACAAAAAAGTGGAGAATCTAGAGAAATATTAATTGCGGTGATGATAGGCCCTTGAAAATAAAAGCATAAGAACTTAGAAGGATGATCTTAGTAGCAGGGGGGCAGGATGAACTAAGATGGGGCAACAATAAAGAGGGCACCTTTAATCTAAAGGAAGCAAAAGGTATTCTCTTAGAGGTGGATTCCCATGTTCTACATAAGATCTAGCAGAACATTTGGAGGCACTAAGGGTGGATGAAGATCAAACTCTTCATGTGGTTAGTTCTTCAAAAGAAGATCTTGACTTGGGACAATATCAAAAAGAGGGGCATTCTGGGGCCTTCTATTTGCCAGCTCTGTAAAGCTCAAGAGGAGACAATGGAGCATATTCTCAATAGCTGCATTTTCTCCTCCTAGTTATGGGATTCATTCGCTACCATTTTTCAAAAGTCTGATAGGGATAAAGGGAGTATCATTAATACCCTAAATAATTGGAGTAGAAACTTCTCGGACAACGAATTCCTCAGCTCAGCTTGGGCCCTAATGCCAAGCTTCATTATATGGAATGTCTGGAAAGAAAGGAACAAGAGAATATTCAAGGATGAAAAGAATCCCCCTCAGTGACTGTTTGAGCTAACCTTGAAATAGCTTAAGGAGACAGTTGGCTCCATAGTTTGTAATCACCCCAAGAATCCTCCCTCAGAGGCTGATTTAAGAATTCTCAAACAACTGGGTTTGTAGGGGCTCATTCCTCAAGGCCTGGATAGGAAGGGGATCACAAGGGAAGAGGAGAAGGACTTTTGGCATCCTCCTCCGACAGGTTTTTTGAAATTCAACATTGATGGTGCTTCAAAAGGAAACCCGAGAACTGCTGGTTTTGGAGGGGTTTTAAGGGATGAAGAAGGAAACATTATCTTTATCTTCCATGGCCATTTAGGCAGAGCTACCAACAACATGGCAGAATTAATGGCATTGGAACAATGCTTAGAGTTTCTGAAGCAGGACAACCACTTAAATGTAATTACTGAAGCGAAATCTAAGTTAACCATTAATTCAGTGAAAAGAATCGGCTATGGAGCTGTACCAAAGAAAGTTCAAAACACTGGAGGCTTATCCTGGTTTTCCAAAGAATTCAAAGTCATCTCCTTGGTCTTCGCACAGTTAGTTTCAACCATGTTCAAAGAAAGGCCAATAAGCTGGCGGATATTCTGGCCAACCAAGGAGTGTGTTGTACAGAAGGCAAGGTTTTGAGGAAGTGGCAGGAGATGCCTCAGAGTAGACTAAAGGCTCTCTGTAATGAGCAAGCAGAAGAGGATATGGATGTATTTCGTAACAAAGCCAAGGAGGCGAGTATGAAATGACTATATTGCAGAATGATTCACCTTTGTTCTTCAGATTGTTCTTCGGAGGTTGGCCTCAAAAACCCTGGTATCCGTTAACGGGTTTTCTCAGTTTTCTGGGTGGCGCACCGTAGTAAGGATCACAACATTCCATGGTTTCATGACAGGCATAGACGAGAAAATGCAAGGGATGGAAAACTTGGCTTTTCCGACAACCGCAAGTTCCATAATTTTCTTTTTCGGGAAGGAAAATCGCTGCTATGGTGGTTTTCAGGTGATCGCATGACCCTTAAGCAGGAAATGGTTTTAGTGTTTTGGGAGCGATTCCATTTGGCTTCCTACATGTGGCAGGGGGGTGGAAATGAATACCGCCCTCCCCGGGTACTATTGTTCGGATACCTTGTTCCATGCGATATGTCTCCCTACCGTTGGATTTCGCAAGTCCAATCTATGGTCGGGAACGATCGTGCAGTTTGGTGGGCTGGATTGTTAAACTTCGTTTGACTTCGTCAGGCAATTTCTCTCTCTGTTGGTGGATGGCTCGGGGTGTTTGGATGGTTAAGATCAAAATGCAAGTTGGGGGAGCAGCCATTCGGATGACTCCGCAGTTCTCCTATGTTACTATTTCCCCATTTCAAGGGTTCAGTGGCAATCTCTGTTAGGTTGATGGTCATGCCTTAGGCGGTTAGCTTTGTTTGCCGGGGTCCACGGTGTTGGATGGACTTTTGTATACTATGTAAATTTTTGTTGGCTTAATGATATAGAAGGTACTACTCTTACTTCAGTAAAATATATATATATATATATATATATATATATATATATATTATAGTAAAATATATATTATTAAATTTTACCTCTTCTATAATTTTTTTTTTTCTATTTTCATTAACATTGCTTTCAATATTTTGACTTATAACATTTGTCTTAAAAAAATAATCTAATTATTATTCTTTATTTATTTTTTAAAGTATATTAATTTTTTGCTCATTTATATTTTCTTTAAATTTATCTTATTTTTTCTATTTTATATTTACAATATTAATTTATCATAAAAAAATTAAAGCCATCATAATTATGTAATTAGCTTATCATTAAAAATTAATAATAACTCAAAAATTATAATTATATAATTAATTTATTATTAACCTAAAACATGAAATCATTCACTTACCTTGAACTAAACTCTTCATATACTCCTTTTTAATGGAAAATATAAAGTCATCAACATACTTGGCTATGGACTTCCTTATTCTATGTTGGTAATCTATATTCTATGTTGATTAAATGGACAATCTATAAAGAAATATGTGTTTCTTCGCATACATATCCCTGTGGCTTTTGAATATTATAATCTTTAATCTGTAGTCAAAAACAACCATTTCAATTTATCAATCAAACTAAGAGTTTTCATCTTCTCTTTTGTGGAAGTTGTTCCTTGTTCGTAGACTCTCCAGTTTAGGGGAGCTTCGTACATGTAATTTCATTTTTATTATATTATTTTTTTAATAAAAATATAATAATTTTATTATTGTTATAATATTTATATTATAATATTGTTTATGGAATTTTGTATCCAGAAAAAAACATTTTAAAAAAAATAGGGTTCAATACATATGTATATTTACTTTATACTCAATTAACTATTATAATAGTAAGAGTTACTGTTATTTTATGACTTTCCTAATTAACATAAACAATATGGTATTCTTTGACGTAAAATCACTCGTTCAATTCCCCAATTCCCTATAACATAATTAAGATATAGTTGTTCCAAACTTACAAAAGAATATATTTAATTTTATTATTTATATTATTTTATTATTAAATATTTATATTATGAACATCAAAAATAAATAAATATTAAGTAATAAATTAATTATTAAATAATTATTATTATTTTTAAATCTTATTCATTGAATGTTATTTAATTATAAAATATTAAAAAATATGTAATAAAAAAATCAATTATTGATTGCACCTTCTTTTTTATTTTTGATTTAAAATTATTTACAACCATCCATTCATTTATACCATTCATCGAACTATCCAATATGTGCAAATTGAGGACTGGTTCTCATTTAGCAATCGATATAAACTATTTTAACATACAGATTACACTATAACCAAAAAATTTCATGGTGGAGACAATACCACAGCATTTGATATTTCCCAAATAACCGCTACAGAGAACAAGTGTCTACACAAATGTTTCTTGAGTTGAACCATCCCTACATTGTGTCTTTGGAGAGCATTTAGGCATCCCTAGTTGAACTGGACCACCCGAACAGAAAAGAGAGCCCGCTATTGCTCCAGCAAGGGCTGCATTGAAGTTGGGATCTACCTTTACAGAAGCCACATAATCCTGCACGATTGATGAGTGATCCAATCCGGGGCCCATATTGTTCGGCAATGAAGTCAAGGGCTGGAAGCTGCCTGTCGCTAAATGTAGACACTGTGATACTGAATTTGTCAGGTCGTCTGTGAGGTCGAGAGCGATTGTGGGAAACGGTCTCGAGGTTGATATTGAGGCAATGCAGGGTATAAATTGGTTGTCTGCAACCAAATTTTCCGTGTTCGTTCCCTCACCAGTGAGAATTTTGGACAAGCCAGAGTGCTTAGCAGCCATAACCAGAGGAGTTAGAGAATGTGTATGATTGCCTTCGTAGGTTATTATGACAATCATGGGGTCTTCGGCGCTTCTCTGAACCTGCTCAAAATCCACCATGGCTTTAACATATTTATACTAGCGGGCGGCCTTGCATGTATTTCATAGTCAATGAGACCATCAATAGCAGAATTCTCTGGGGGAAAGGAGGAGGCCAAACCTGTTTTTTAACTGGGCAACTGGGTGCCCAAGCACATTTGTAATACGATCTTGGAAGCGGATTACCTTTTGTCTTCTTTCTTCCATATTTTCGCCACTGGTAGCCATCGTCTCCCTGATTCGGATAGATCGTATTAGTTTCTTTAAACAGGGAAGGAAAGAAAAAATATATGCACTGTTTGCAAAAATATATGCACTGTTGTTGTTATGGGGCTTTGCAATAGATAAGCATGGCCTAGCTTTCTGAGCTTATGTCGATGGCTGATTCTCGGAATATTTTGTAATTATACAGAGGTGGTGACAATCAAATAATTGTCGGCGCCCATGTTAATAATGTCGAAGATTTTAAGGATACCCTAACTTTATACACATAATAAAAACAATTTTTTCATTATTTCCCTAATCTAAAGACGAAAACTTGGTCCATGATTTGCAAATCAATAGAACTATGAAAGTTTAACGATTCCACAAATGCAAGAACTCCTCCTGCCTAACTTGGTCCATGATTTGCAAATCAATAGAACTATGAAAGTTTAACGATTCCACAAATGCAAGAACTCCTCCTGCCTTGTGTATGAATTGGAAGTGTAATCAATAGCTGAGGAGGATGTCGGCAACACCAGTAAGTAGCCACTACATACTGACACATATGTATACCATGTAAAAGTTTTGCAAAAACCCAACGCAGCGATAGTGGACAAAAGACATCAAGATCTATATACATTTCATCATAGAGTTGGTTCATGACCAGATCATCCATTTCCATTATTGTCATTTAATGCACAGAAGTTTCAATTTTTGTGCAATCTTCTTCGAGTGAAGGACACAATTGCTTAGTACCTACCTTTTATTTCTTTTTTTATTATGTGGTACATTGCACTTTGAGGGTGGGTTTTCTATGAGGTTCTCCTTTTTTTTTCTTGTTTTGGCTGTTTTATATTATTTAGAGGCATTGTAATATGGGTATTTAACATGGTTTTTTGTGAGGATTTATTCATTGTCTTCTCTCTATTAGTGCTTGAGGAGAGATATTGGAGATGTTTCCTCCTTATAAGAGATGATTTTTTAAGTATTGATGTTTCGAGAGTTGCATGGATGTTTCCACACATCTCTCTGATTCACTACCACGATTCACTACCATGGCTTATTAGTTTAACCAATTAAAAGTATATAATATAAGCTTATACTAATTCTAATTCATTATTCATTATTTCTCTCAAGCTGTATCTGTTCTCTTTTTCTCTGACCAACTTTATGTGATTTTTCTATTAGCCAGGTTCACCGTGGAACTTTTACACAGTGTTCCAGCTTACAAACTTGAAGGCATCCACTCTAAACCATCCATCCGGAAATTTTCTAGATCATATCAGTCCAACCCAATGTTAAATACCAAGTTGGTAATTGTTGGAGTAATTGTCATATTCATGTACTTGAGAATCAATTAAACAAACTAACTACTACTCAATGTAAGTGTTCCAGGTTACAAACTTGAAGGCATCCACTCTAAACAATCCATCCCGAAATTTTCTACATCATATCAATGTTAAATACCAAGTTGGTAATTGTTGGAGTAATTGTCATATTCATGTCATTGAGAATTAATTAAATGGACTAACTACTCCTCAATGTAATGGTGAGGGCTCTTTGGAAATTTACTAATAACTATTAGTTGTGACGTAACTGAAAACCTCAGCATAATATCATAGCCTTACCCAAACTAAATTTCCAAATTGGATTTGAAAAAAACGTTAGAGTAATTATAATACTCGAAAAATATCCCAGAATCTGACCATCAAAAAAGAGTAACATCTACATAAAAATGCCAGTCATATTTACTTTCTTATACTCACTTTCTTGAAAATCAATTAAATAAAAGACCCACCACTTCAAATAATGATAGGAGTGGGGAAATTTACTACTACGCGTTTTAATTTAACTAAAAATTTCTATGTGAACGGGCCTTTGGATGGGTGTGGGATCGTTCACATAAATTCTACATAACAGAAATCGATTATTACCACGGATGCCTCAGATGTTGTCCGCATGGACACGGTTCTTCTGGGCGTGGCCGCTGATCCTCGGCTCAGCGCGTGATGCTTCTTATTCGGCGACTTCTTATGACTGCGGGGGCTGCGGCTATCATTGAGGCACGAATTGATCCGATTCTCAATCTGTGCCGACTCCAAGTAATTAACTGTCCTCTTCTTTGAAGACAGTGGCTGATAGTCCACAAATTTGGCAATCTTCTTCTCTGTTTCCCATCGTTGTTCAGGGCACTCAAAAAACTGATGATATTGAGGGGCAACTGCACCACTGGAGTACCTTGCATATGATACATCATTGCCTCGATGATCTGGATGGATTATCTACGAAATCAAAAGGCAAAAACCCTAAGAAATTTGGAAACTGATGATCCCATGATACCTAATTATCTGAAATCAATTAGTTAATAGCATGTGGATTGTATTGTTGTTTCTGGAAGTCTTTACTGTGTGTGTTTTAGGTGAACACTCTATTTATTTATTTCTTAGAAAATTGACGATACCAAGATATTTAATTCTCTGAAATCAATCAACTAGTTAAAAGTATATAGATTGTAGTGCTGTTTTTGAAAGTAATTACTGCATACACATAATATTCTCTGCAAAGTTTTAAATAAACAGTATACTGCAAAGTTTTAGATGAACAATCTATCCATCATTAAAAACAATGAAAAACAATATAACATACCTGACTTCCATCAACGTCCTTCCCCTTCCGCTGTTCAACCAAAGACATGACATGCCTCTGCAAGTCATTATATTTAATACTCATGCACTTCAACATAGACTTGAGTTGCCGATTCTCTTCGTCTATAACATTCATCTCAGCCACAAGCAGAGTGATCTGCACAAATCAATTACAAGCCATGTAATCTGTAAGAAACAACACCCAATATTAAAGGAAATAACGTTATATCTGGGAGAACTCCCTGCAACACCTTATGTTTGTGACGCTCCATCTCCAAAGAAATGTTTGCTGCCTTCCTGCCTGTGAATTCTTGTGACCTAATCCTAATTAACCCTTTCAATTCTGCTAGGCTGGATTCCATAGCCGTCACTAACAAACGCAAGTGACGGGTCACGTCGACAAAATTTTGGCGTCGAAGAAGTGGGTATCACATAGCTTTACAGTTTTGTGATTTTTTTCAATGTAAAAGTCTGAGCTATATAAAATTGTATTAAATTAGTTGGTTTGGGTAGCTCAATTAATAATGGCTATGGAAATAAAATCTCGCAGAATTAGAAGCTTTTGTGTTCAAATTTTATATTATCCCTAATCAAAATGAAAACACAAATCTTATACTAAACCCCAATCAAAATAAAAAATAATAATAAAAATATTATCCACCAAACCTAAAAAAAACTAAATTACAATCATTTTAAAAATAATACATACAATTGAAAGGGTTCCTTTCAAAGATTATCCATCGGATTCAGACAGATCAGAGACAATTGAATACCCTGTGTCATACGCAAAGCTCAGACCAAACACAGGTGACAGGTCGCGTCCAGCCATAAAGTTGGCATCCTGAATTTTCTACGTTGATTTTGAAAATTATTAATAAAGAAAATTCATTGATTATCGATTGATTTTTGCAGGTCTCAAATTGCAGAAGCGAAAGCGAGTTGCTTGACATTATCCACTTTAATGGAGTCAATAAAAGTGACTGATAAGCTATGAAATACAGGTAGCCTTTGTTTAAAGTTTAATAGGGGGACATCTTGTGGTCTGTACGACAAAAGAAGAAAAAGGTGAGAATAGCCCCGAAGCGGAGAAGAGCCATTCACTCACTGTAAGGCCCTCAAGACCTTTCCACACCACAAGAAACGATGAGGGAAATTTATTTCCCAAAAAAGGTGAAAAAGAGGAAAGGATAAACAGAAATCTATTTTCCAAATAAGGTGAAAATATGGGAAAAAAATTATGATAATATCATTATATTGTCATGCTGTATTTTGTGTAGTTTCTAATCCTTATATATAAAATATTATATTCTTTTGTTTTGGAACTGTATAAGAATATATAAATGGTTATATTTTAGAACTTCTTTAAATTTATTTTCCAAATAAGGTGAAAATATGAAAAGAAAAGTATAATAATATCATTATATTGTCATGCTGTATTTTATGTAGTTTTTAATCATTATATATAGAATATTATATTCTTTTGTTTTGGAACTGTATAAGAATATATAAATTATATAAATGGTTATATTTTACAATTTCTTCAAATAATTGGAAAAATAATAACAATAATTTATAGTAAAATAATAATAATAATTTATAGTATAGTAAGTTTAATAAATATATTATTTTACAAAATGAAATAGGGAAACATTAAGTGAAAAAAATTATAAAATAATAATAATAATTTATAGTATAGTAAGTTTAATAAATATATTATTTTACAAAATGAAATAGGGAAACATTAAGTGAAAAAAATTATGTTAAGTGTGGATAATGCCTTCTTGCTTATGTGTGAAGTGTATTGATTTGTGGGTATGTTTTATAAGTTTTTTTTTTTTCCTTTAAAAATGTCAAGGGGATAATGCCTTCTTGCACATGTTTGAAGTATATTGATTTGTGGGTATGTTTTATAGGTTATTTTTAGATAATCTTTATTGTTTTGATGGTTGCAACTTTTTAGTTGAAGAATTTTAGTTTTTATTATTTTTTAATTTAAATGGATTTACTCATTTTCAATATAAGATTTTTAAGATTATTTTAAGGGAAATTAATTATTTTCTATATTTAAGAACTTTTTAATAAAATTTATTTCACTCGCAGGGAAGTCCTTAATAATCTAATTCTGATTAATGGTTTTAGTAGTTAATATTAATTTTGCAACGCCTATGAGAGAGTCCTCTCCAAATCCACTTTGATACATATTATAGTACAAAAAGACAAATTTCTTCCCACTTTTACTTATCAATGAATTAACCTAATTTGCTTCTCGCTAAAAAAATGTTAACATCCTAAACCATGAATTGACCTAATTTTCTTCAGCTCAAAAAGTGTTAACATCATAAACCATTAAAAAAAAGTAAATACCCTCACCATTAAAAAAATAAAGTAACCTCACCAATATAGGGGCTCTTGTGATCTCTTATTATGACCTAATTTTCTTCCAACTCAGAAAATGTTAACATCCTAAACCATTAAAAAGAAGTGAAGTAACCTAATCAATATAGGGTTATTGTGATTTCTTATTGTGAGTTAAAGTCAAAAGACCAGCGAAATAAATGTGTTACCCTCCATTCCATAAAATATGATAAGGAATGGAAGATCAAAACTAGATCTTCCCCATTTTGGAAAAAAATAACAAAACTCCTCATTTAGATGCAAATGAAAATAACTGAGCTTGAATCTCGGGTACCTAATTCTTTGTTAACCTGACTCTTTAGTTCTTCGACTATGTTCGAGGATATAAACTTTGTGACGAATGCAACTCAAATAGAGTAAGGAGATATTTTATTGCCTTTGGTGATGGAAGAGCCTCTTTAGGGGTGGCGTCGAATAATTTAATGAATCTATTTTAAAAAGTTAAATTTATTTGGCCAAAGAACTAAGTAGTGTTTTAAATGTTTCAATTTTATATGACAAAGAGTCACTCTTTGTCACTTGCATGGAACCAATGTAGATTTATATAATGATTTATTATGCGTATATTGAGAACCAAATTTATAATAATATTATTAAATTAATATTTATATTAATTAATTATAATAAATAAACTAATATTTAATTATTATAGATTAATTAATATTTAATAAACTATTTTTTAATTAAACTTATTAATAAAATTAATAATTATTACTTAATTGTTAATAATAATAAATTAATAATTATTTAACATTAATTATTTTAAATTGTAATTATAATATTATTTGGTCAATAATAATATGATTGAGAGATCATACTCTAATCTAATATCTATAATAATCCTAGATATTAGGTTCAAAATTTTATTTTTAAAGAATTAAAATGATGTAAATTTCAAGGTTAATTATGGAAAATAAATTATTAAAAATTGAATAATAATTTTAAATTCATTTTCATAATCTAAAATCAATAAATCTTTATTTAAAATGGTAAATAATTTTTTTTTTCAACTCATATTGTTTTCTTATTAAATCAATATTTATTTATTTTTATTTTAAAATGACATATGTCACCTCTAAGTTGGGCACTAATAGAATCACACATCTACTTCATACTGTTTGTAAAATGAGCCTCTAGTGGCAATTATGTTACTTCCTTGACATTGGTAGATTCTTCAGACAATACTTAGAGCTACATGGTGAACTTCTTATAGGAATGTTGAAATGTTCTCCAATGATTTGGATATGCTAATAATAGCTCACTCCCATGGATTGATGCTAACTTTTTCACCTTTGTGAACGATTGAAATAATGGTTAGCATCCAACTTACCTTATAAAGATCTCGGCAACAAACTACTCATCCATATAATCTCTAAATAAGTTTTCTAGTTGGCAATTTGATTACTTAAATGACAACTAAGGTAAACCCTAGCATTATGAGAAGTGCATCCTTACATCATAGGAAATATTCATTTTTACTATATTGAATCTTCTTGTATATCATTGTTTCCAAATCTTTTACATTATGTGATAGGTGCATTTCATCATCCACTTACTTAACATCATAAAGATGAGAAATTCTTTATTCCATTATATTTTAAAAATTATCCAACACCTTGAGTCATTTCAGGACTCGTAAGAATTCACTCTTATTTTAAATTTTTTATTTTCTTCTTTAATATATATATATAGATATATATATTCAATTAAAATGAATAACCCTTTATAATATTTTAATTTTTTTACTTGGCACATTATAATTGATTTTAATTTTAAATTTTTATTTTTCCAAACCAAGGTTGTATTCACTCATAAAAAGTTGAATGCATCGATATCAAAATGAAAGTAGTCTCACCCCGACCAGGCTTTTTGACTATTGCTAGCAGCATATGGAAAATAAATAGAACCACAACTAGAGAGACAATCCACAATTTAATAGGCCAAAAGCACCAAAAGACAAATAAAACTTGTAGAACACTTGTAACCATGTTCATTCATTAGAGGTAATAGAGGCGGGATTATCTGGTCCAGTCCCTGGAGGGGGCGGGGGACGGTAGGTGCATTGGACATGCTGATCAAAATGAGCCATCAATGTTTCCAGTTTTTCCACCTTTTTAGATAGCAGATTCTTACTGCACCAAACCACAATGATCCTTTCCTTGACATGGCATTGAAATTATTGCAATTGGTTGAGCGTGGCAACGATAAATTCATGTTCTTCATTCCTAGCCTTGTCATAAAATGCCAAATGATCTAGGACACACTAGAGCAGGTCTCAACAAACCACAGAGCACCGTTGTCAGCTAGCATCCCTTGCATAGCCAGACCAACGCTTCCTGCCTCGACCACCAACTTCGGCCCCATGCGTCACACTGCCATCCTTTCCCTTCATCGTTGCATGATCACCACAAGTTTCTCTCAAGGCATCCTTTCCACCACGGGCCCCCGAGGCCACCGGACCCATGCTTCCAACAATTCTACCACCCTAAGCAGACCGCTTAGACACCTGATCTGCCACCGCCACCTTCAAATTCTTATGAAACCATCCCTGGTTAGACGAGGTTCCCCTTAGCTAGGGAGTGGAGTGGTAATTATGCGACATAGGTCGCATTGTGAAATCCCATGGAAATTCTTCAAGGAAATGAACACTAGTAGACAACGTCACCTCCCAACTCTCTGAGACGCCCAACAGAGCAACGAACAACCCTAAATTAGCCAAGAGACTTTTGCGATGAGGAATTGTCAACCCGCTCTCTCTAGCTTGGGGAATTACAAGTGAAATCACAACTGGACAACACACCAATTAGACCAAAGGCTCACCAAATCCTCTGCCAAAGAAAGCATTAAGAAGCCAAGATACAAGCCAGGCGACTAGACACCCAACTACAAACACACTGGGAACGAACCCCACAATGAGAACTGATTGCCGCAGACACCCTAATATAATTTTCTCACCGCTAGGCCCAAAATATGCTCACCCAACAATCGGTCGGAGACGTCGACAAAAAATCCACAAAAATAAGAGAGGCTAGAAGAAGATCAGTTAACAAGAAACACATACACCCTCGTAGACTTAGAAGGGATCCAAGAAGAGAATTAACTAAGAACACAAGAAAGGGATCAAACGTTGACCTTATAACTATACATAATTCACTCAAAACTCTTAATAAAACAGGAAACCATGCACAGAGAAGGGAACTTAGTGGTTTTTAATTCAGAGACTGAGGAGGATATAACATCAACGAAATATCCACCGTTGCCAAACAAGCCATAGGCTAGAGAAACTTGTGAGACTACCATAGCTTGGTCCTCATACAGCTAACAACCAAATTGACACATTATAATAACAAACTTGAAGATCGACATTCGCCATATACCAATGGCCCTCACCCACTGTCAATCCTAAAGAGACTGATTGAAACATCACACATCACACCGTTAATTTCCCGTGTACTGCAAACATAATAGGAGGACGAGGTGACCAACCTTCATACCATCTACCAGATGTTGAGTGTCATGAGACACACATCGGAGTAGCCTCAATGTTCGTTACCCCCATCAGTGAAATTTATTTTAAAATTTAAATTTAGATGTGATAATATCTTAAATATTACCAATATTAAAATAATATTTATTGTATTTTTATTTCCTAATAATTAAGCTCTGTCTATTTCAAAGTAGAGCATCCATAATCTTTATTTTTATTTTACAAAAAAATTATATGGATGAATGAGATTTAATAAAAAAGCACATTCTTGGTTATCTTCATATATATAGAGATCCTATTAAACTCTAGTTCTAATTTTGTTACTTAATCAATTTTTCTTAATTATTTTATTTCAATTGTTTCAACAATAACACATACATGCTTCATAATCATTATTGTTAGAAAAATAGAAAAGAGAAAAAAAAAAATAAACAAGATACAATCAAATAGTAAGATTAGAAAAATAAAATTAAAGTGGAAAAGAACAAGACAAAAAATAACATTAAAAAAATTCAATTAATTGCAAAAAAAATACCATTTAAGTTTAATAGTACAAATTCTATTAACATTAATTAGCCATTTAACTTATACAATTAACTTATGTAATTATACTAATTTGACTAAATTTCAAAGATTTTATATTAATCTTTTCTGAATTAAAATTATTTTTTTAAGATGGATTTTAAAAATCTATGTGATTATTCATTAAACCGAACACATAAGGTTTAAGCTCATGGATGAAGGATACGCGTACGAACTTTATGGACTACTTACATCGCAATTTCATGATAACGACCGAAATTGAAAGTTTGATACGTTAATCATTGAGTTGCTTTATTTTATGGGCCGAAAGTCCCATGGACTTTGAAGCAACGAAACTATAATTTGAGAGATACATCCTTTACTTTGATTAGAGTGATATTGGGTTTTCCGGTTTACTTGTAGGCTTTCCTCCCTTTTTTTTTTTCCGGTGGTCATTCTAGTGGTTTATGTTGGGGAGGAATTAATGGTTGGTGGATTTTCTTGAGGGAGGAATTTATGGTTGGTTGATTTTTTTGTTGCTTTTTTTATTTAGGGTTGTTTGGACGTTTTTTTATGGGTAATGATTTCTAGGGAAATATTATTATACTTTTCACATTATGACTCAACGTCAAACTCCTATGCACCATAGGATATAAGGATTTGCATCTCGATACCGGTAGATTACACCAGCTAATATTCAGGAAGAACTCTCTCGATCTAAGGGAGAAGCCTCCTATCATAGGATTACTATCTCAGAAACTAAGGTTCTAACTAAATGCACTAATTGGATCTCGAATATAGGGTACATAAGGGGGCGATTCAACCAATATATGCAAATTGTCAACCTTTATTAGGAGATGAAGTTTTTACTAGGATGGACTCTCTTGGACCGGAATGAGAACCACATGGATATCTTGCTCTCTCTTGAACACTTGCATAGGATGGATTTGGATCGGAGAATGGAAAAGATTGGGTGACACAGCGACATTCTTCTAGCAGCAAATGGTACTACAAAGGACCCAAAGCGCACATCTAGGTTACTGTAGTATCGATACAGATCTTTCGGCTTAGATATGTTATCGTATTAGTCATAAACTTTATGTTTTTGTTTTCACATATCGATGTACAAGGTCATTTAGGCCAGTTTATTAGTCTGAGTCAGTTTATTTTTGTCTATGTTAGAACTCAGTCATCTCTCTCCTCTTTAAGGAGAGTGTATTTCTGGATATGGTCAAGTCTCATTAGTGAGAGACTTACTTGACTATATATATCATAGTATGTAAATTTCAATTTTATGAGGTAATAAAATTCACCCTACAAAAAAAATACTAGAAAAATAAAGTTAGATTTTCACAATTTAGTGAGGAGTTAATTAAGTGCACTAAATTAAAAGTGTTAATACTATTACTTTGGTTGAAAGTTGGTTAATTTATTTAATAAGGTACGTAAATGATTGTGTGTAGAGGTGCTCTATAGCTGAGGATGGGAGATGATGGAATGTCCATAAATGAGTGTAAGTATTTAAATATCAGGTCAATATGAGGGAGATGTTGTAATGATTGTAAATAAATATAAATATCAGCTCATAAAATAGAAGAGATTGTGTAGTGTTCGTAAAATGAAACATTATATCAAATAAAAATAATAACAAAATTAAAGCTAATAATAATTAAAAAATTAAATCAAATTTATTATAGTATAATTTTATTTTTATTAATAAAAAAAAATCATAAATACATATGATATTAAAATAAATTAAAGTAATAATGATTCATATCTATAACATGCAATAATAAGCATATAATTAGAAATAAAAATATATTTTTATATATAATTATTATATTCATACTTAAATTTAATTAATAAACATATAAAATATTTATAATATTTGCTTTTAAGTTAATTTTATATTATAATAATAATAAAAATTTTAATTATATATATATATATATATATATATATATATTTATTGAGGTAAGAATTTTAATAAAAACATATATATATATCATTGAGTTAAGAGGTGCATTTCTATAGTTAGTATGAATGAGATGTGTCATTCCATCATGCCTAATCTTCACTGGAAACGTATTTATTTTAAAATAAAAATTATATATATATATATAATATATATATATATATATATATATATATAAAAGATGATATCACCTATAATATAAAGACAAAAATGAACATATATTTTTTTACTTTAGTTAAAAGCAATATAAATAATTAATAATTTCATTTTCATTATGATGACTTGGTTGGTTGTTGATATTACAACTCTCTATGAAGAATATTTGGTACATATATTTTATTCTCTTTCAACGATAAATAAAACATTTTAGAAAGACGTGGTAAAAATATTTCACACTCACTCTAAGCCATAAATAAAACATTTTGATGTCTATGTGATGTAACATAATTTTATATAACTTTAAGGAGAGATAAAGTAATTACAAGTAATATATATATTCACTTTTGAGTATGACAAAAATGTGTAATTATTATAAATGGTAAAAATAAAAATATAAAACTATAATAAATTATGTTAGATCTAAGAATTTTGTGATCGAAACGTCGACCTAATCCTATATATGTGATTAATCCGGAAGACTTATGTCTATAATAAATTATTTTAATATTATATTAACTATTTTATTTTAATACCATTTTTGTATATATAGAGAAAGAAAACACGTTTTAATGTTGATCATAATAAATACTTCAATGTGAAATGTTGAGAAATGGAAACAAGAAATTCCTGTTTAATTTGTCCTTGAATTAAACTGAGAATTAAAATCTTATGAGTTTAAATTGAGTTGGAAATTAGGTCACTCAGTTTACTGAGTTAAGTTTAGTTAAATTAGTTCTAAATTGCTTTTGCAACTAATAGAGGACTAATAGTCAATTTGTGGGCTAGTGCATCCACTAGTGCTACTCTAGTTAACTAAAGATTCCCTCATGAGAAACTCATGAATGTCAATTCAGAGAAAGACCCAGTTGAGAATAGAGTGTAGGGATAGTGTACTATCAGTGGTATTATTTACTAGAGTGTAAATATCATGCATGCATCATAGATTGATCCTATGTTTGGATTGCGCAGTTTTGGAAGCATGAATTCCCTTTAAATATGGGTTATTCATCCTAGGAATTATGCAAGAGATTAGGAGCTTGGAGAGCTACAGAATTGGCTAAGTGTTGGCCAAGAGCTACCTTGTGAGCTGAGAGAATTGAGAATACTTGTTCAGAATTTTTCTAGTGAGAACACGCTCTATATCTTCACTCATATTTTTGATATATGCAATACAAATAGCTAAGTTTTGAGTAGTGGCTTTCCTTAGATACATTTTTTGTTATGTGCCATTGATTTATCTTCTTCTTGTTCATATTGTTTTTATCGTTCTGTTAGCTTCAGGTGGTTGAAAGTAGAAGTAGATTCTTGTCCTCTTTTTTAGTACTTTGTATGAGCTTGTGAATCTACAAGATTTCTACATGGTATCGAAGCTGACAACAGTATACTAGAGGAGATTTCAAACTTTTGAGTTTTTTGTTACAAGTGAAATTCGAATTTCCAATACATACTTCAGGATCGGAAGATGGTGTTTGATGGTTTGTGGCTTGAGTATGCCTTGGAAGGCATCTCGAATTCTATAGCACGGAGGGATAGAATGGAAGTCATGCTAGAGGATAATGGCTTGAAGAAATTCATTGATCAAGAAATTCCTAAGCCAACAGCATCTGATGCATAGAATTTGGTCGAATGGAAGAAGTGTGTGGTGAAGGTGATGCAGATAATCCTTGAGGAGTTTGAGACCACATTGTCTCAAATCTCCATGACAAGGAAACTCTGTATGCTATGTGGAAAACATTGACAAATTTGTATCAGAACAATAGTGACCAAAGGAAATTGGCATTGGAGTTGAATACACCCCATAACCCTCAGCCGAATGGGGTGGACAAAAGGGAGAAAAGAATCATAGTAGGGGAAGCAAGGACGATGTTGCATGATCAGAGCCTAGCACTAGACTTGTGGGTTGAGGCATGCAACACAATGGTTTATGTTAAGAACCATAGCCCACATCAGATACTTGAGATGAAGACACCAGAGGAGGCTTATTCCAGTAAGAGGCCAGATGTTGGTCACTTCAGGATTCTTGGGTCATCGGTATATTTCCATGTGACCAAAGATGCACAGAAGAAGCTTGAGCCGATAACAAAGTTGAGTATATTTGTGGGGTACACTAATACAACTCACAACTACCAAGTGTACTTGCTAACCAATAGGATGACAATGGTTCACAAGGATGTCAGACGTGATGAGGAGAAGGCCATGTGAGTTTCCCTTGAGAGGGAGCTTGAGCTACATGCGAATGAGGAGATTTTAGCTCCTAAGTTTGAGGAACCTTAGATTGATGTGGAGTAGCCACACATAGAGGATATGCCAATGGAGACATCCACTCAGGCAGAGTCTTCCTGAGAGGGAAGAAAGCACACCATAGAGGCTGGCAGATTGTTGGATGATGCACGGGAGAATGTGGAAGCACCCACTTCTCACCGTAGGTAGAGGAGGTCACTTGAGTGGTACACTGGATACATGGCTCTTATGGGAAAATGTGTTAGGATAGAGCCATCTTCCTTTGAGGAAGCAATGCGGCATCTGGTTTGGGTTATGCCATGGTGGAGGAGTATGACTCCATAGTTCGTAACAGTGTTTGGGATGTGGTCCTAAGACCGGAGGACAAGTCAATGGTGAGATCCTGATGACTTTACAAGGTAAAGAAAGCTACATATGGTAGTGAAGAGAAACATAAGGCTAGATTTGTGGCCTGTGGCTTTTCACAGGTAGAGGGGATTGACTATTATGAGACCTTTTCACCTATTGCAAGGTACTCATCGATTAGATCTATATTGGCACTATCAGCACAGATGGGTTGGAAGACACATCATATGGATGTGAACAGAACCTTCCTTAATGGCATGATTGAGGAAGAGGTGTACATAGAGAAACATGTAGGTTTTGAGACCCTTGATCATGAGTCGCATGTGTGCTGACTGAATAGAGCATTATATGGGCTGAAGCAAGCACCCTATGCTTGGTACACCAAGATAGATAGCTACTTCTCGGGGTTGGGCTTCACAAAGAGTGAAGCGGATGTGAACCTGTACCACATAGTGGTTGAACGTAAGTTGTTGATTATTGTACATTATGTTGATCATCTCATACTAACAGGTGATGATCAGCTAATCAAGTCTTGCAAGGAGAACCTTGCAAGAGAGTTTGAGATGAAGGACATCAGACTCATGCATTACTTTCTTGGAATGGAGTTATGGAAGGGAGATGGGGAATTGCTTATGTCTAAGGGCATGTATGCCAATGAGGTACTCTGGATATTCCACATGGAGAGTAGTAAAGCCATGGAGACACCTCTAGTAGGTAACTGGAGGAAGGAGGATTCTACTTTAGGGGTAGTAGTGGAAGCTATTGTTTACAAGCAGCTTGTGGGTTCACTCATTTAATTGGTGAACACACGACCAGATATGTGCTATGCAGTTAACCAGCTTATTCAAGTGATGGTTAGGCCTACCAAGATGTATTGGAAGGCGGCAAAGCATGTGTTGAGATACCTTAAGGGCACTACTCAATACAGATTATGGTATAAATGGATAGAGGGAGTGAAGCTTCAAGGTTTCATTGATGCAGATTGGGTAGGGAGTCCATCCAGTAGGAAGAGAATATCAAGAGGGATCTTTAGTATTGGGTCATCAGCAGTTTCCTGGTATAGCAGGAAACAAAGATCAATTGCACTCAGTTTAGTAGAGGCAAAGTACATGGTTGTGAGTCAGGCAACATGCGAGGCCATCTGTATGAGGAATATCCTAGTTGGTTTATTTAGTCAGCACATGGATCCAACTATGATTTACTGCGATAATCAGAGTTGTATCAAACTCTCTGAAAATATAGTTTTTCATGATCAGTCTAAGTATATTGATATTTGATATCATCATCTCAAATATTTTGTATTGAGGTGAATTAGGTTGTTAGAGTACAATCCCACGAAGGAGCAAGATGTTGACATTTTCACAGAGGAATTATCAATATGTAAATTCGAGTTTCATAGAGACAGGATTGTGGTAACTAATAATCCCTTTCTTGTTGAGACAGAGTGTTGAGAAATGGCAACAAGAATCCAATTTAATTTGTCCTTGAATTAAACTAAGAATTAAAAAGGAATTATATTCTCATAGAAACTTGTAAATAGTTAATTAAGTTTAATTAACTTAATTAGCTTAGGAATTTTGAGTTGGAAGTCTTTTTCTAGTCATGTATATGTTCTCCCTAAGTTTTAGGGGTCTAGTATGAGTTTAAATTGAGCTGGAAATTAGATCACTCAGTTTACTGAGTTAAGTTCAGTTAAATTAGTTCTAAATTGTTTTTAAAACTAATAGAGGACTAGAAGTCAGTTTGTGCACTAGTGCATCCACTAGTGATACTTCAGTTAACTAAAAATTCCCTCATGAGAAACTCATGCATGTCAGTTAAGCAAAAGACCCAGTTGATACTAGAGTGCAGGGATAGTCTAATAGCAGTGGTATTATTTACTGGAGTGTAAATATCATGCATGCATCATAGATTGATCCTATGTTTGGATTGAGAAGTTTTGGAAGCATGAATTCCCTTTAAATACATGTTATTCATCCTAGGAATTACGCAAGAGATTAGGAGATTGGAGAGCTACATAATTGGCTAAGTGTTGGCCAAAAGATAACTTATGAGTTGAGAGAGTTGAACATACTTGTGTGGAATTGTTCTAGTGAGAACAAGCTTTGTATCTTCACTCATATTTCTGATATATGCAGTATAGATAGTGGGGTTTTAAGCAGTGGCTTTCCCCAGATACATCTTATGTTATGTGCCATTGATTTATCTTCTTATTGTTCGTATTGTTTTCATTGATCTATTGGCTTCCATTGGTTGAAAGTAGAAGTAGATTCTTGTCCCGTGCTTTAGTACATTGCATGAGCTTGTGAATCTACAGGATTTTCTACATGAAAATACATAAAGTAATTGAAAGTTACAATTTTTAATTACTTTGTAAGAAAATTAATAAGAGGGGAATGTGTAACTTATTCATTTCCCAATATAAAATTAATTTGTTATAATGTTTTTGGTGCTATTTTATGTGAATCGTGAGATGACTCACACCACTAACATGTGGTTTGAGTAGCTACTACCCAAGGGCATCTAAGCCGTCAAAATCACCCAGGATCACACCCACATGGGCCTCACCAACTGTTAGAATGGATGGATTTTTGCTTACAATATTTCAAATGAGTAACCAAGTTACACCATTAAGTGCCTTAACAAAACAATTAAAAAGTATTAAAATATTAAAAAAATTCAATATAGATCATAAATAAAACATTTTAATACCATATTAAGTAAAATATTTTAATGTCATATATATATATATATATATATATATATAGAGAGAGAGAGAGAGAGAGAGAGAGAGAGAGAGAGAGATAACATTGGAAAAAAAAAAATCGATTTGTCTCACTAATTTATATTTTGGCTTTTTAAATTATATTTTGGGTTAATTTTATTGAGAAGAGATTTGTAGAAATTGCAGGTTTAAACTATGTAATATAAACAATGAAATATTTAGTGTATATATAGATCCATCTTCATCATGAAAAAAGATTGAATTTATAAAAATTCAAACCCATTTTCAAATTTTACATTTATTACGTAGAGTTGGAAATTATAGGGATAATAATATAGTTAAAACTTTCATATTTATAATATAGTTAATTGTATGTTTGAATTTATATACGTATATAAATTGAAAAAAAATGTTTATGAGTTATTTTTGTTTTTTTAAATATTAAAAATTTAAATAATAAAATAAATATGGTAAAAAGTTAGTGTATTTTTTAGTAAATTGATTAAAAAATTATCATAATAGAATATCAATGCAACATTTAAATTATGGGTCAAACTTCCATGAGACAAAGATATCATTGTGCATAAATCAAATTTGAAAGTGATCCAACAAATGGAACAAGGATTGATCACTTAGGAAATATTAAATGAAGAGAAAATGGAATTCAATTTTCCTCAAAAATCTCTTCAGGTGGAGGATCTTAATTAAACATCAAAATTTAGAAGCCTGTGTCTATGACTTGATGATCTTAATACCCATTTCTTTCATAAATAAGCCCAACCAAGTTACATTGCAACAATGTGAAATATATTTTGGTGGATGGTTAAACATACCTTTAATATGTTATAATAAAAGAGGCTACTCTTATTCACTTTGGTAATCTTTACATTTAACAAGGACACATTAAAATAGATGATGTAAAAACAATGTTGGAGCATATCCCTTATCTTTTTCTTACAGAAGATAACGAAGATAATGACAGGTGGACGTGTCTAGTCTTCAAAGAAGAAATATGGGAGGTGATCCTTTCCTTTGACCCTAACATGGTGCATGGCTTGGATAGATTCACTATTCATTTTTATAGGAAATGTTGGAACATAATCAAATTTGTCTTATGTAGAATGATTAATTTTTTCCATTGATTTTCAAAAATGCGAGGAAGAACCAATTATGAATTTTTGACACTTGTTCCTAAGGAAGTAAACTCATCTTCCTTTGTAAGGCTTAAACCTATTTCATTATGCAATATATCTTATTAAATAATTTCAAAAATTATAGAAGCCTATTTAAAACCTCTACTCCCTAAATTGATTTATAACAATCAAAGGGTTTTGTTGGGAATATGAAAATCATGGATAACATGATTCTTTTCCAAGAGGCCATACACTTTAGTAGAAATCAAGGGGATAAAGACATGATAATAAAATTAAATATGGATAATGCTTTTGATCATGTTATACACTTTCTTTTCTTTTTTTTCCTCCAAAATTTTGGTTTGGATCTTAAATAAATGAACTATATTTCTTCATGCATATTTGTTCCATGGATTCCTCTTTGGTTAATGGGTGATCTACAATTTCCTTCAGAGCCACCAAGGGCTTAAGGTAGGGCTACACTCTTTCTCCTCTTTTATATATTATCATGGTGTAATCCCTTAGTAGAAAACTAGACTTTGAACGAAAAATTAATTTTCTTTTAAGTTTCTACTATATGAGAGGGATAAATAGTATCAACCATTCTCAGTTTACTAATAATATGTTTCTTTTGGGGGGTTCTTCAACTATAATTGCAACTCAATTTAATTCTATCATGTAGGGTTTTGAGAGAGTCGAAAGTGATCTAATGAACATTAAAAAAATAGTTATATACTTGGAATTCCATTCACTTCACCCAAGAAATGGTGCTTCACAAGATTTAGTTTCCAATTCAAGAAGTTAGAGAGGCTTTAGATGCCCAGGAATTCCTATTACTCTTAAATATTTTCCTCATTCTTCATGGTTTCCATTCCTCGCCATTTTCAAAGTTAAATTCTCCCAATGGGGTGCTCAATGGCCCAATTCGATGGGACACTTTGTCTTAGTAAATTCAATTTTTTCTACCCTAGCTTTTTTCAATACTCTAACTTACTTTCCTCAGCTAGATTTAGAACTAGGATTGATCAAGAGATAGAAAATTCTTGTAGTAAGGGGGTAAATCTAAACCTAGTAGATTTCATCTAGTTAGTTGGGGAGTGGGCAAAACTCTAAAGAGCCATGTCGGTATAGGGTCAAAGTTCCTTCCCTAATGAATCTATTCTTCAGGGCTAAACATATGTGGTGGATGATTATGGATTAATACCATTGGTGGAAACAAGTGTTTCATAGAAAATATCTCAGAGGAGATTAGGAAACATCTTTAGAGAATCCCTCCCATTTGAGAGGAAGTTATCAAATTTGGAGAATACTTGTAGCTAGGATCCCTCTCATAAAATCTCAATTTACAAGGGTTCCTAGTAACATGCATCAAAACAAACTATGGGCATAAAAAATCATGGGTCAATCCCCTATTAGTTTCCCAAATTTCCTCCCCCCTTTACATGAATGGTTGAATAGACTAAGAAATATTTCTTTGTTGGGTGTGGTATATGTTTGCCTCATGGACCAACATTTAATTGGCAATCTGAGGTCCATGGAATTAGACATGCAACAGTGGGAATGCGAGAGAAAGTCTTCAACAACTTGCAAAATAAAACACTAATTTGTCTAGAAATTGCTCACACTTTAAGTTCTTGCACCTTGCTCTAATCCTGCACATAGAATTTATTAGAAGAAAAACACTAACTATTGCACACACCACTCTTGTAGTCTTGCTAAAAAATGAAAGCAAAACTAAACTAAAAAGCAAACAATAATTATTGGTAATTAAAAGGAAAACCCTACCTAATGGCAATTAAAGATATAACCTTGACTACTCGCCATTAGAAGGAAAAACCTTACTCTACAAATCCTAGCTAGGGGTAATCAAAGAACAAAACCCTAGATAGTGAACAACTAGAAAAATTGAGCATTTCTTACTAATTTAAACTGAGAAAATGTAAAGACAAAAGAAACCACTAAATTCATAGTAATTTTGCACAGGGTCCTATGATAAAATATTTTTGTGGAAGAGAAATAGTCCATATCTGTTCAATCCATTACGAATGTGCTAACTACGTAAAGCATCTTGAGTGACAAATTCTTCATTTTGGCACACAACACTCTATTTAAACATTCATAAAAATTGCAAGTAAATTTGCTATTCTTCAAATAAGCTTATTTTATAAATTGGAAATGTTGTCACTGCAAGAAAATATTTTTAAAGAGTGCTTTGTAGAATAAGTTGTAGATCAATAATTCAATTGTATTTTTGAAACAAATTTAAATCTTTCTAAAATCAATACTTATTTCTAGACACAAAACAACACTTTTGTCGTGAACACTTCAATTTTATAAGCCAACCAACATACTCTATTTTGATGCACAAACATAACGAAGTCCAAAAAAGGAACGTGTTGGACACACAATATAAATTTTCATCCCAACAATGTTTTAAGTTTTTATGCAACAAATATATTTCATAAATAAATCATCTACATATTCTATTTCCACACCAGAGAAATAATTTGATGCATAATCTGCAGGGATATTCAAAGGTGAAAAGTTCACATTTTAGAGCTTTGATCACAATTCATTAACATGTCACAAGGCTGGGAACAAATGTTTCGATCCAAACAATCCTTGGGTCACATTATAACTTACATAATCATACCTTGAGTTCTAATGATTCTTTATGTAATTGGGATTCAAAGTAGTACGTATCATAATCTTTAGCCCAAGATAATATTGAAATATCAGTGATGCATGTGTATTATCAATGTTCAAACAAGAATCAATATCAAACTAACATTGAAAAAATGACAAGATTTAGATAAGTAGATATAGACTTTACTCATTGCGTAAGCATGAATCCAGATCTAAAAAGATAGAGTTGAAATTGAATGAGAAATCATGGATCCAAATAGAGTGCATGCCAAAAACCTATTAGATCTGGAATCAATTATTCCGGTTAACACACCCCAGCATAATTAACTCACCACACAATAGATCTGAAAATATGTAAGCTACTGGATAATGCACATGACGAAGGGCTACGAGTGAGGAAAACAAGTTGGATTCGGGAGCTTCCCAACCAGTTGTTGCCTCTTGAAATGAGTCAAATCATAGAATCACAATTAAATGAAAATTGCAAAATAAAACCTAGTACAAGATTCTTTTTTATTAAAATTATAGCGCAACCTTCTATATCGTGAGTTGAATTCTCACGATCCAACACCTAAAATAAATCTGCCTCCAAGCTAAACCAATAGCATAAAAGTATGGAATGGATTTTTCTGAAAGCCATGGCTTAGTTTTATAAATTCTTATAATACAATTTTGCCTCTAAACAAGTCAATCCATTACAAACAAAATGATTAATCGAGTCACAACAATTTTTCATCAATAGAGGTCCAGTACAACCATTAACTAATAAAGGAAAATGCATTTTCTACAAATCTAGGCATGATCCTAGAATTCTCGAAAATAGCAATAACCCTTTGGATCTCCCAAACCAATGAAAATTTTGGAAAAGTTTTTGGGTGGAACATAACTTTCCATATTGTCGACAAAACCCATGTTTCTAAATTTTTGGATTCACCTTCATTTGCATGAAAATTGAGGATAAATTTCGGAGTATGAAAATTGTGCAAATATGGAGTTGATTTATTAATTTGCTTGTAGAAACTCCCACGTGTGACCTTTGTGCATTTTGACTCATGTGTAAGTATTAAAAGATTATTTTGAACAAAAACCATGTTTGGTTTCCCCGAAAGTGTGCCAATACGTGGAACCCCCAAATGGTGTAAGAACAAGTCAGTGAAGGATAATCACACCTTTGATTGCCACATAGGATCCAAAATAGTCTCGAACAAGTGCTCATACTATCAGCTAACATTTGCCTCCGTGGCAAGCTCATATGGTAAAGCAGTCCACATATACTTTAATTTTGATGCAGGATCTCTATGGAGTGCAAGATCTGCATAAACTTGTATTAGTGAATTACGATACACACAAACTTTGAGAAACATAAATGAATGAAGGAATTTGATTACAAATACACATTGGACTCAATCCTTCATTATTGTGTCAAAATCATAAGGCAGTTCATGATAAGAGAGTCGAAATTGGTGAAACATGGGGGGAAATAAAATATCATGGGGGCAAGAAGATGTGTTAAATATAAAAATTTTGAGACCTAACATCCCCCCATGTCAATCATCTTGCATATCCTTGCATGTTTGATCATCATCTTGTTTACAGGGGTAACAAGCAAATTCTTTAATTATTTGCAGTTGTATAAGATGCATGTGAACCAACTTATCCTTGGAGTTATGATATAGGCAGAATTAATTCAATTGCAGACACATTTTTATTGCAACATATTTCAAACAAAGGGAAGAGTTGCAAGTCATTTTTCGATGAGGAATAACATATTCTTCATATATATAATCGAATTGTACCTAATTCTATTGAAAAAAAATGTCTTCGTATCATAATCAATGTCAAACTATTTGAGATTTTGGTGGACCAAAATCTTTCCTCCGTGGGAAGGTATGATCCACAAGGATCTTGTCACTAGTTTCCAAGTTCTACAATGCCTAAGGCATGTCTATTGAGGTCTAGGTTATGATTTTTTTGGGTGAAAAGTATCGACACTTTATATGCTCATATATTTAAATTTTTAAATTGTAAAATAGAAATTGATTTATCAGAGAATATCTTCAAAATCATTTAAAAATCATGTTGGAATTGAGAGTCTCATGGGATATTTTTGGATAAGGTCCAAGTTGTAGAAATTCTTGTAGATTCAAACTACTTATGTATTTTTTTTAAAACAAAAGACTTGAATCTACTCTACTCATTAGTGGAAACAATTAATATATTGAGAAATCACGAAGCATACAAGAGAGAATTAAATCAACACATTACACAATGATTTCTTGGGGAAATCCACAACTAAAAATCCATGCTATCTGTATATTGTATTAGTCAGAAAATATGAGAAGATTACAATACTTTTCTCAAGCCCGAGCAACCTCTGCACTATCTCTATCTCTCTCACTACTTCCTAGACAAGCTCTAGTCAATACTTAACCAAATTTTGGCTCTCCTAAGTCCCTATTTCCTTGCATTATTTCCTTACAAATTAGCCTCCTATTAATTACGGAAATTCCTCAATATGAATTGTACAATCCTCATAGGCCTTCCTCTGACTTCATGCACCACTTGTACCATTCAGATGATTATACAATTGATAGTACACTACCCTTGAACTCCAATCTCAACTAGGTAACTGTCAAATCTAACATGATTGAGTTATTTATGAGTCAATCATCAATTAACTGGTTGAACACATGAAGAAACACCCCACAATCCAACCTCGTACTAGTTCCTCCATCTGTTCGAACTAGATTAACTGACTTTCACTCAGTTCAACCGAATTAATTAATTACAACTCAAAATAAACTCAACCAGGGCTCCTATAAAGTAGCAAACACTCTACATGACTCAAGCTAGACCCTCAAATTGAATTAACTAAGACAACTAATTCAAATTAACTTAGTTAACTTGTACAAGTTGCTGTCTTGTGATGTGGAATTACAATTTTATTCCTAATTTAATTCAACGATAAAATTAAATTAGGATTTTCTTGTTGCATTTTCAACACTCCCTCTCAACATGAAAGGGATTATCATATATCCCAATCATACCTCTATGGAACTCTAATTTTCCTCTTGATAGTGCCTTAGTCAAGATGTTTGCATCTTGTTCCTCTGTAGGAATGTACTCCAACACCATGATTCTCCTATGCACACAATATTGTAGATGGTGATACCAGATGTTGATATGCTTGGATTGATCATAAAAATTGAATTCTCAGAGAGTTTGATACAACTTTGATTGTCGCAGTAAATCACTATAAGATCCATCTGCTGACCAAATAACCCAACATGGATCTTCCTCATCCAAATAGCTTCACAAGGTGCTTGACTAACAGTCATGTACTCTAATTGTTCTGAACAAAGTATATTTGATCTCTGATTTCTGTTGTACCAAGAAACTGTTGTTGAGCCAATATTGAATATTCTCCTTAATGTGCTCTTCCTGTCAGATGGGCTCTCTACCCAATTTGCATCTGTGAAACCTTGTAGCTTCACTCCCTTTGTCTATTTGTACCAAATACCAAACTGAGTGGTGCCTTTGAGGTATCTCAACACATGTTTAGTTGACTTCTAATAGAGTGTGGTTGGCTTAACCATTGCTTGACTAAGCTAGTTAACTACAAAACGTATGTTCGGTCATGTGTTCACCAAGTACATAAGTGAACCCACAAGCTACCCATAAATAGTATCCTCCACTACTTGACATGAAGTAGCATCTTCCTTACTCCAATTTCCTGCTAGAGGATTATCCATGGGTTTGTTGCTCTCAATGTGGAACGTCTTCAGTATGTCGTTTGCATACTTTCCCTGAGATACAAAGAGTTCGTCATCTCCTTACCATACTTCCATAGCAAGGAAATAATGCATGAGCCATAGGTCCTTTGTCTCAAATTCTCTTGCAAGATCCTCTTTACAATATTTGACCAACTTCTCATCACCTATTAGAATTAAATCATTGACATATAATAGTATAATCAATAATTTACCTCCAACCAGAATTAGGTAAAGGTTTGCATCTGTTTCACTTTTGGTGAAGCCCAACCTGGTGAAATAGTTGTTAATCCTGGTGTACCAAGGATGGGGTCCTTATTTGAATCCATATAATGCATGCTTGAGTCTATACACATGCAAATATCTATTGAAGGTGTGAAATCCTTTCGGTTGCTCAATGTACACCTCTTCCTCAATAACTCCATTGAGGAATGTTGTTTTCACATACACATGATGTATCTTCCATCCCATTTGTGCTAAAAGTGCTAGAATAGATATGATTGAAGAGTACCTTTCTACTAGAGAAAAGGTCTCCTCGTATTCAATTCCCTCCACGTGAGGGAACTCTCTAGTCACAAATCTAGCCTTGTGTTTCTTGACACTCCCATATGTTGCTTGCTTTACCTCGTAAATCTTTCTGGAACTCACTACTGACTTGTCTGCTAGCCTTGGTACCACTTCCCAAACATTTTTTCTGATAATGGTGTCAACTCCTATACCATGGAATCAACCCATACTGGTTAATAAGTTGATTCATCGAATGAGTATGGCTCAATCTCTACACTCTCACTCGTCAGAACCATTTATCCAGTGTACTAATCTGGTGACCTCCTCTACCTGCACTGTGATGCGGGTGCTCCAACATTCTCTCTAGCATCATGCATCAATGTGTCAGCTTCTATGGTGCACTTCCTTCCATCTTTAAAATTCTCTGCATAAGTGGGTTCTTCCACTCTCTACTCCTTTGCATGTGGATGCATCACATCATCCCGAGATTCTTCCTTTGGAGCTAGAATCTCCTCATATGCATTTAAATAAAGTTCCCTCTCAAGGTAACATCTCATGCCCTTCTCTTCATTATACTTCACATCTCTACGAACCATTGTTTTCCTATGACATGGCAGGTACACTCGATAGTTGTGAGGTGTATTAGTGTACCCCACAAATAAGCCCAACTTAGCTATCGGTTCTAGCTTTTTCCTTGCATCCTCGCTAACACAATAGTAAAATGGTGAACCAAAGATCCTGAAGTGTGGCACATCTAGTTTCTTACCTAAAAAAACTTCTTTCGGTGTACTCAAACTGAGAATCTGATGAGGAATCTTGTTTTGCACATATACAGTTGTGTTGCATGCTTCAGCCCACAAGTGTAATGGTAAGCCTCGATCATGTAACATTGCTCGTACAACTCCCACAATAATTCTATTCTTCCTCTTAGCCACCTAATTATGTTGTGGGTTATGGGATGTTATTAACTCCTATTGAATGCATTCTGATTCACATAAGTTCTTGAATTCATTCGACACATATTCTCCACTGTTATCAGTCCTAAGAGCCTTCACTTTCCTGCTAGTGTCTTTCTCAACAAGTGCTTTAAATTCACAAAATTTAGAGAACATATGATCTTCCTTCTGCATGAAGAAAATCCAACAATTATGTGATAAATTGTCTATGAATATTACATAATACCTATGCTTGGTCATGGAGGCTATCGAGAATGGTCCACACACATCTGAGTGAACTCTTTCAAGTATCACTTGCACTCGACTATACTTATCATGAATGGTGGCTTTGGTGTACTTCCCCAATCCACACACTTTGCATGTATCTCTCTACTCTAGTTCACCCTTAGGAATTCCTATAGAAATTATTTGTTGAATGATTTTCAAAGTTCCATGTTGAAGATGGCTCAATATTCTATTCCATAATTCACTAATGTCTCGGCTCTGTACCTTCTCTTCTTTTGTGCTCAATGTTGCACAATATTGTACATCCAATTTCTAGAGGTTCTTCACCTGAACCTCGATCCACTTCACTTGTCCTGAGGCTATGTGACGAAGGAAATTCTTTCCTTTTCTAAATATCACATCGTAGCCACGATCCTCCAACATAGGAACTGAAACTAAATTCTTCTTTAGACCCAGAACATACATGACATCTTCTAATGTGAGAGGAGAACTCGATTCCCCCTGAAAAATTATAGTACCGACGCTGGTAGTGCTATACCTTCCATCATCTCCCATCTCGATGTGAATTTGGAGGTGCTTATCCTCCAAGTCACTGAAAAATTATTTGTTTCTGGTCATATAGAATGAGGCTCCACTATCCAGATACAACACACTAGCCATCAACAATGTCACCATGAAAGCAATGATGGTGAAATACAACACAAATTGTTAAGAAAGAACTTCACTTGTCGCTCCTCCTGAGTGATTCTTATAAGCCTTCTTGTGCAGACACTTCGTGGAATAGTGTCCCATCTCATGGCAGTGAAAATATTTAATCTTCGATAACTCATCCTTCTTGCCGCCCTGACTGGAATCTCGTTTGGATTGGAATTTCTTTCCTTTCCCTTTCGTCACCTTTCTAGCTAAGGCACATTTATCCTCATCATATGCTTTGATGAGGTACCATCTCTGGTGCCCCACCTTATCTACTCTTGCACCAAATTGGACCACAAACGCTCCCACTTTGGTATATGCTCCTTCCCATTTATCGAATCCTGATAGTTGTGCCAGCTCTTGGGAAGGCCTAGAAGTGTTAGGATAACCAGGTCATATTTTACAACTATAATATCGACACTCCCAAGCTCATCTTGACATTGGGTAAATGTGCTCAAGTATTGTGGTATTGTGTCTCCCTTCTCCATCTTGATCTTCTGAATCTTGTCCTTTAGTGCTAGTTTCTTCTGGTCACTGCCGTTTTGAAATAATTCGATCAAGGCTTTCCACATTGCATATGGTGTATCATTCTCATGGAGGTTCGAGACAATATGATTTCAAACTCCTTCTAGTATGATCATTCTCGCCTTTGCAACACATTTCTTCCACTATACCATATCTTGAGCATATGTACTTGGAGGCTTAGGAATATCATTTTCTATGATTTCCTTCAACCAATTATCTTCCAACACTACCTCCATCATGTCCTTTCAAGCAATATAGTTCGAACTACCCTCAAGGGAATATTTGAGTCTCAATCTGTAGAATGACATCTTGTTGGCTCTGAAGAATGATACTACAAATTCGATTTCACTTGTAAAAGACAAACTTGTATTCTCCTCGTCTATAATGATTTCTTCTCTAATACCATGTATGAGTTACTTGTAAATTCAAATAACTTACATAATTTTCCAAAACAAAAAACTTGAATCTACTTTACTCATCAGCGGAAATAATTAATTGATCAAGAAATCATGAATCAATGATATAAGAGAAATAATTCAATCAACACATTACACAATCATCTCCTGGGAAAAGCCACAACTAAAAACCCTTACTATTTTTATATTGTGTTAGTCAGAAAATATGAAAAGATTACAATGCTTTTGTCAAGCCCAAGGAACCTTTGCACTATCGATATCTGTCTCACTACTTCCTAGACAAGATTTTTTCAATACTTAACCAGATTTTGGCTTGCCAAAGTCCCTATTTCCTTGCATTGTTTCCTTGGGAATTAGCCCCCTATTAATTAGGGAATTTCCTCAATATTAATTGTGCAATCCTTATAGGCGTTCCTTTAACTGTATCAACCACTTGTACAGTTGAGATGATTATACAATTGATAGTACACTACCCTTGAACTCCAATATCAACTAGGTAACTCTTCGATATGACATGCATGAGTTATTTATGAGTGAATATTGAGTTAACTGGTTGAACACATGAAGCGTCACCCACTCTCTGACCTCTTACTAGTTCCTCCATCAGTTGGAATTAGTATAACTAACTTTAACTTAGTTAAGATGAATTAATTCATTACAACTCAAAATAAACTCAATTAGGTCTCCTATAAAATAGGAGACACTCTACATGACTCAAATTAGACCCTCAACTCGAATTGACTGAGCCAACTAAGTCAAATTAACTTAGTTAACCTATACAAGTTGTCTTGTGATGTGGAATTAAAATTGTATTCCTAATTTAATTCAAGAACAAAATTAAATCAATATTTTCTTGCTGCATTATCAACACAAGTTTGATGGAGTTGAGAGATTTACTCCTCAAGAATCTCATTAGACCTCTTTTAGTGGATTTAGAGAGTTATTTTCTCCTTGGAATAGGGATCCAAGGAGATCTTCTCTCCTTTTTTTAAGGATGTTTGAAAACTACAAATCCCTGATTTGTACTCTTTGGAAAGGGAGATGGTTGGAGAGCTTGTTTGTGAGAGTTTTTAAAGAGGTAGTCTTGTTTAGAGAGCCTTGAGAGCTTAAGAGAGGAGGTCTTTATGAGATATTGAACAAATGTGTGCAGTGTGTTGGCCATGGTAAATTTTAGGGGCAAAATTTAAGGGGTTTGTCATTTTAGAGGGACGAAAATTTTATAAAACACCCATTTCATATATTTAGCCCAACTTTTATTTAAACAATAATTATTTTTTTCATTTTAGCCTGAAAAAAGGGGCAGATAAACTATGAAAAGACTCATTTGACCTGATTCGCCTGGCTTGGAAGGTTATATTCCATTACAATCGCCCGATGTTTCTGCTTTGCAATGTTAAATTCATTTGCAATCGCCCATTTCTAGTTTGGGAGGTTGCATTTGGTCCCAATCGCCCTAATTTCTTACGTGAAGGACTCCCTGTTTTCAAATCTGGTTTTTATCGATGGCAAGGGTGTAAATAAATAAAAATATAAATAAAGTGGAGGTATGGTAAATAAATAAAACCTCTTTTTATATTTAGTCCATAATCCTCTTTCTATTTAAGAAGGTTCAAAAAACAGTTTTTATTTAAGTGAATCCTATGGGCTAAATACCATATTTATAAAAGAGGTATGGTAAATTAATAAAAATATAAACAAATGAGATGTATGATAAATATATAAAACATTTTTTTATATAAGGGTGTAAATAAATAAAAATATAAATAAAGTGGAGGTATGGTAAATAAATAAAACCTTTTTTTATACTTACTCCAAAGGTATGCTAAATAAATAAAAATATAAATAAACTAGAAGTATGGTAAATAAATAAAATCTCTTTTTATATTTAGTCCATAACCCTCTTTCTATTTAAGAAGGCTCAAAAAAAGAGGTTTTATTTAAGTGAATCTTATGGGCCAAATAACGTATTTATAAAAGAGATATGGTAAATTAATAAAAATATAAATAAACTAGAGGTATGGTAAATAAATAATTTTTTTTTTTATATTTACTCCATAATTCATCTTATATTTAAGAATATAAATAAAGTGGAGATATGGTAAATAAATAAAATCTCTTTTTATACTTATTCCAAAGGTATGGTAAATAAATAATAATATAAATAAACTAGAGGTATGGTAAATAAATAAAACTTCTTTTTACATTTAGTCCATAACCTTCTTTCTATTTAAGAAGGCTCAAAAAAGAGGTTTTATTTAAGTGAATCCTATGGGAAAAATACCATATTTATAAAAGAGGTATGGTAAATTAATAAACATATAAGTAAACGAGAGGTATGGTAAATAAATAAAATATTTTTTTATATTTATTCCATAAGTCACCTAATATTTATGAACACTAAATAAATGTGTTATATTTAGGTGAAGCCTATGGGCCAAATATCATAGGCCAAATTATTATTAATACCATGAAAAAAATATTATTATCCCTAATATTAGTATTAATAAAAATAAAGATGGCACATGGTATTGACCCATGGTATTCACGTGGAATGTAGCCTATTTAAAGGGGGAATTAAACCAACATAGATCCATCTTTACTCTGGATCTACTAAGCCCCAAGTGGGATCAAATATCGTGCTATGCAAACTAGCATTGAGTGAAAAAATATTTGATCCCTCTCGTAGATCAAGAGTAAAAATGGATCCTATAATTTAATCGCTTAAACATTTTAACCCGACTAAAATAAAAAATAAAATAATGATCAATTATTAATTTTATTAATTTTTATAAATTACTAATAGTAGTTTTTAAGCTCATGGTAATACCATGGTATTCGTGTGAGCATAGACTATTTAAAGGGGAAATTATATTACCTTAGATCCATCTTAATTCCAAGTCTACTAAGTGCTTAGAGGGATACATAGATTTCATCCCTCCAAGAGTGGTAGATGTGGAGTTAAAATGGATATAGGTTGGTTTTTATGATAATAAAGATATTAAATAGACTTAGGAAATTATATTGTAAAAACTATCTTAGAGTGAATGGTTAAAGGTACATTTAGTCACTTCACAAAATTTAGTAAAAAATACCAATATCTCTATTAATATTGGTTTTTTTTTTTATTTAAAAAAAAAAATCAAAACAGTGAAATCTTATCACTCTTTCTGCATCACCCTCACTGAAAAGAGATATTCGTTGCCCAAATTTCCCACCATTTTTCAAATGTTCTCAATATGATATCTTCATGAAAATGTTAAGGTAATGATGTTGGATTAGTTGTTTGAAAAATATGTTGGTTTGTACAACCTTTCATCTTCTCTGTTATTCTTAGTTTGTCATAATGATCTGTAGGGGTTGTCGCTGCCTAGATTTCCCACCATTCTTCAAACATTTTCAATATGATATCTTCATGAAAAAGTTAAGTTAATGATGTTGGATTAATTGTTTGAAAAATATG
Source organism: Pinus tabuliformis (assembly GCA_031772625.1). Taxonomy (NCBI): domain Eukaryota; kingdom Viridiplantae; phylum Streptophyta; class Pinopsida; order Pinales; family Pinaceae; genus Pinus; species Pinus tabuliformis. Next base: position 1,753,423,763 of record CM062816.1, on the reverse strand, counting down.
ATGGTTTGTACAACCTTTCATCTTCTCTGTTATGCTTAGTTTGTCGTGATGATCTGTAGGGGTTGCGCCACTGCACCATATTGTCCTAAAAGGCGGAGATTGTGCACCAAAAAGGAAATTAATCAACATGTTACAACGCTGTTAAAAAATGAAAGACGTATGAAGGTAGTGAATTATTTTAATGAGCGATTTAGATTGGGAGAGACATAATTAAACTTTATTATTTAATTGAATATTTTCAATTAAAATAATAATAAATCTACATTTATATATTTATATATTGATTAAAAGGATTTTGACAATGGTCACTTCTTTCCATTAGATCCCCTTTAGGCCTTTGGGATACCTACTACTTTCTTATATTATATAGTTTGGGCTTGCTACTTGTTGGCGTGTTGGGGTAAAAAAAATTGCTGTGTTTTTTTTTTTATCTTGCAGTTGGAGTCTATGGAATAAGAAAGAAATTTGATTTGCATTTTCTCATCCTAATAGGTAAATGTTCATAGATGAAGATTCCATCTTAGCAACTCTGTCACAAGGAAATTCTGTATATTTTGTTGTTGCTCAGTACAAAATCAAGCAATTTTTTTTTTAAACTCAACATTGGTTGCATTTAGGAGCAAAGAGCTATCTCCATGTCTTCTTCATGCAAGAAAGTTGTATGGTCCAACGATCTTGCCATATGACTGTTGACAACTAGCTTGCGGTACAAGGCTATCTTTGATGATGAAGCAATAGTAGTAGTTTGGTGGTGGGGAATATTTGGAAAGTTAAATATTCAATGAAATCCATTATTTTTATGTGTTTGGCCCTAACAAATAATGTTTTGACGTGAGAGGTTCTGCAAATAGGTAAAGGTAGGGTCCTCGAATTTGTACTCTATGAAAATGTGAAGGGGAAACAATAGACCACGTGTTGGTGTTCATTTCTATTTTTGCTTAGGAGGTATGGGGTGTTATTCTCCCCTTATTTGAGGATAGGGTACTTGGCAGGAGGCTTCCTTGTTGGATTGTTTGATGATAAAGCACTCAAATAACATAGATCATTGACCCTAATTACCTCTAGAGCCATTTGGACAAGAAATAAGGAATAACAATTTTGTAGACAAGGAGGTCCCTCCTTTTTAGGTACATCATCAAATAAAATACCTATACGAAGTCATAAAAATGACTCCAAAGGTTAAAGTTCCAAGGTGGGTTGCAATCTAGAGGTTGATAAAACTTATCCATGGCCTTTCTCTGTTGGTGTTTGCCAAGGTGATATTCTTGTTATATATATTATCTGCGAATATGTCTGAAATTCTTGTTCTATATATTATCTACGATTCGAACCCAAGTCAATTGCTCCTGCATGTGTGATATTCTTGTTCTATATATTGTCTGTGATTCAAACACAATTCAACAACATGTAGGAGGCAAATTCAAACAGGTGCTACTTTTGGTGTCTTTCATGTATACCTCTGCCAGAGAACTATTCACAATACATCAAGTTCTGGATTCACATGTCTCCTGATATTTGATTATTTTTCACATTTTCAAGTGGGCACAGAGGATAGCTCTTGTTTCAAGTGCTCAATTATGATGCTCTTATTAATGATGAGGCTTGTAGCCAAGTTTTTGAAATACTTGGTGATAAAGATGCAAAAGTTGTTATAAACATGTTGAGTCTACCTCAAGGATGTTATCATCTCTTAGGTGATGATGATGAACATGGCAATGCTACTTAAGAATATGATGGAGCAATTCAATAAAAAATAGTAGTTGATGACAAAAACCACATACAAATTTTACAAATGCTAATCAAAATGAAATTGTTGAAATTAATATGATTGAAGGTGGTCAAGTGATGGGAAGCATTAATGAGAAATTTGCATTGCGAAGCCAAGTGACCCTACATGAGTGGTTAGCAGAAGCCACGATGAATATGAATTGAAATGATATTTACGAAGACTAATGAAGAAATCCTTAACATGCCTTCATTCGTGCTGGGCCATAAGGTGTTCAGGTGGTGGGGACTAGAGTTACATAAATATTTTATTGTTGGTCTATTAAACTCCATAATTCAAGGTAGGAACCATTTGTTGGTTGGGTGAGATACAAATATTCAGGTAAGAGAAAGGAAGGTCGGTAAGTAAGGGGGACCTATTTCATTTTCCTACTTGCATAAAGATTGCTTGAAGGGGATGGACTTTAACACAATGATTCAAAACAGAAGATTGCATCATCAGACCACAGGTAAGGTTCATGGGTATGGGATTCCCTCAATTCAACACTTCATGATATGGTAGAATGACTTTCATAACTTATATATTTCTTGAAGAACAGAGTGTAATGACCAAATATCATATGGAAGGATGAACTACCTGAAGGTCGATGGCTTAAAAACTACTGAGAGAGGCAATGAAAGTGTTTATAAATTGCCCCTGCAAATATAACAACTTCTCCTTACAATGAGGTTGCAAATTTGTAGAAGAAAGAAAGTCCTTTGTCATAGTTAGGGTAGCATTTGAGAAATTGGTTTCATATGGAATCAACAAGGTAGTGATGGAAACACTCAAGGAAACAAAAGTTGGGGAAAAGTAAAACAAAAATTGTACAAACATTAATCTCTCATAGCTTGACAAAAGTGGTAGAGAAAATATTAATCTCTCCTACCTTGACAGAACTGGTGGTCAAAATCAACACCTACAAGAACTTTGTTGTGGAATATTATCAAATCTAATAGAAGGATATGAAAGAGTGTACATTAAGAACCTTGACAAACATGACCACTGAAACTTGCAACACTGTTTGTAGGAAGAGAAAAACATGTTTCTCTTTTCCAAACATGTATGTTAGTATATTACAGTTTAATGAGTATGTTTTCCTATTATCATATATGGTTTCATACTTTAACAAAACATTTGCCAAAACTTCACAATGTTTTATTATTCAGTGCAAGATTTGCCAATATCTTACAAGATTTTATAATTCAGTGAAAGATTCGCCATGACTTTACAAGATAATATAATCTGGTGAGAGATTCGCCAACAACATTATATATGCAGATAATATTATTGATAAAATCGCCTCCCATTTTTCCTATGTATCATGGGGATTTGCCCATTTATTATACATATAAATTTAGGGTGGTTGTTAAAATTTTCCTTGGTGTTGGCATTGAAATCTCGTTGGTAGTAGAAGGTAGTTTTGGGAGTCAGTTCTTTTTGTAAAGCATTGTATACATTCAACCTCTTTTGAGGAAGACAATAAAGTGATTCGACCTTTGGTGGTGAATCTGAAGATGTAGCTGAGTGGAACTGTTGACTGGGTGAAATTTGTTATCCTCTTCTTCTTTGATGATTTGTGTTCTCCCTTATTCATGGCTTGTTCATGTTTTTAATGTGCCTCTTAGTTTACAGTTTTATGGGATGTTCCACATGTTTATGCCATAATTTTGGAACTTAATTTCTCAAGCCCTTATGGTCAAGAAAAGAGACTTTGTTGCAAGTTTTTATGCTCTCTAGTTTTCAGATTATTGGGTATCAAAGTGGTTGATTATTTGGCATAGTGGGTTTGATTTATTTTCTAGCTTCAATTCAAGAAAAATGAAGGTAATTCCCTTTGATTCAAAATATCACATTTTGATTATTTCTTGGAAAATCTTTATCAAGATTAGAAAGTTTTTCAATATTTCTTAACCATGAAGATAATGGTAGAGGAATTGTATAATGACAACAAAGAAAGCAATAAGTTGCGAAATTAGATGAAGATATTGGATGGAAATATCCAAGATGACTCCACGAATTGGAGGGTATTAACTTAGCATTTAGAGTGGAGAATTTCAAGTTGAGCAGATTGCTTGAAACCACAAAGGATGAGAAAAGGAAAATACATCTTCAGTTAAAAAAATGCTCTTAAGAGAAAATTGACAAATGTTTGGCCATCCAAACGATAGAAAGTCCTTCCCATACTAGATAGGGTTGTGGTGATAGCAAGTATACATGATACAGACTTTAACAAGATAATATTGATGGTTTCACATTTTTCAAGCTGTTAAATTGACATTGAGAACTCATAGGATGGTTTGTTTTGGTCAATGTTTATTTGGAGCAACTCACATATCAGAAAGTGGCACATCTGCTTCTCAGGAATCAAATTATATGGCCAAATTCTAGAGTGATGCAGAAATTAAGTTGAGGATTGTCATAAGTACAAGGGCTGTTGTGGGAACTGTTACAACGCTAGGTAGACTTTTGTATGATTCGGGAGAAGTTTTCACATATTAAAATAATGGTGGATACATTGCATGGAGAGTGATGGGGCAGTATGAATTTGTCACGATTTTGGCCAACGTTATTCCATGTTCAATGGTCTACTGGTGGGATTTCTCCACAATTTCTGCACAGATTTTTAGGCTCAGTGTTTTTTGCAAAACAACTCCAGTAACGCATATTTGGAGAGATGCGCAATGTCCATGGAGGAACCTGTGGAAACTACATGGAGTATTCATCAACTTGTGTGCAATAGACTAGCATTGATTCCAACAAGGAAGTTACATAGAACCACGGAGAACTGTTATAACTGGAATGCAACACAATCTTGATTTTTATAATTGGAATTGCGTTCTGCTACGTGGAAGATATGCGCTAGAGGTTTGAAAAAAGAGGATTTTTTTTGGCATGTTTGGTGGCCATATCCATGGACTATTAAATGAATTGACACAACATGCAACGGTCTATGTGTAAATCTTTGAAGGTTCTATGTGCAACATAATTAGTCGATTTTGTAGCAGATGAATCATTTCCAAATTCCATCAATGGTCATTTTCAATTGATTTTGGCGATTGAACGATTTGACATGCCATATAATATATGCTGGCATTTCCATTTCAATCTAAACATGGTCAACTTATCTATCGGCCTCCAGTTAGTCTTCACTGGCGAAGGATATGGTGTGGTTTGTGCCAGATACAAACCCACGTATCAACCATTCAACTGAGGTCAACGATATTAGCGGTGAATTTCTGGCTCAGTTATAATATTATGTGGCCTCAACCCACGTATTGAATTCCACTTGTATGGTTAAATAACATTAAATGGTTGACGAGCAAAAGTCCAAAAAGTGAAGTTGCAGAGATGATTTTGTGTCATATGCATCGATGTTTTACATGACATAAATTCTTAATATTACATCATCCATGCAAAGGATTAAATTGAAGCATGGGGAAGAAATTACTGGAAATATAGATAATTTAGTGATGGAGAGTTCGATTCAGAACCTCCATAACAAACATATGCAAAATTTCTATGGTCCATGATTTCTTTTCTTGAAAACATGGACAAAGTCTCTCCTTCAGTGTCACCATCAGCAATGGCAACGCGGTCATTTCCCCTGACCTGCTATTTTGGTCAGTATTCGATTTTAATTTATCTTTATGGTGTTAAATGGCTTGATGGTTTTTGAGGCAGCTGCATGTTTTTCGTTTGAGTTTATCACTGTGGATGTCAAGAAATAAGCTTTAAGAAATCACGAAAGAATCTTCAAGAAATCACGAAAGATGAGTTTGTATTTCTGGGCTGATTACACTACATATTTCTTCCCTCTTTTGAAAGGATATTAATCATGCTCAACATTGGAGAAACATGTTGCCGAAAATTGCAAGGCCAAACATAATATAGTGGACCAACACATTGATGTGAGCTCGTGAACAAAGACAAGTTTAATATTGAAAGTACTAGAGCCCCGTAAAGGAACTAGAAGTGAAGAATGTGAAGTTCTTAAATCAGTTTTGTTTCGATCAACTTCCCTGACCTTGGATTTCAACTCTGATTTGAGCTTTGTTTACAACTGTAACGTGCAAATTCTTTAATTATTTGCAGCTATATAAGATGCATGTGAACCAACTTACGCTGGGAGTTATGATATAGCAAAAATATTCAATTCAATTGCATACACATGTTTGTTGCAGTATATTGCAAACAAAGGGCAGAGTTACAGGTCATTGTTCGAGCATGAATAACAATTTTTTCTTCTCTTTAATCGAATTGTACCTAATTCTGCAGAAAATCAACATCCTGATATCAGAATCAATTCCAATTCAGAACTCTTTGAGCTTTTGGTGGACCAAAATATTTCCTTAGTGTGGAGGTATGACCCAGGAGGATCTTGTCACTAGTTTCTAAGTTGTACCATGACTAAGGAAAGTCTATTGAGGTCCAAGTTATGAGTGTTTTTAGGTGAAAAGTATTAAGAATTTATATGATCATACATTTGAATTTTTAAATTGTAAAATAGAAATTGATTTATGAGATAATCTTCCTCAAAATTATTTCTAAATCCAAGTTGGAATTGAGTGTATCATGGGATTTCCTCATATCCCTTGACTTTGGATAAGGTCCAAGTTTGGTGGAGTTGAGAGATTTACTTCCAGGGAATCTCATGGAACTTCTTTTAGTGGATCTAGAGAGTTATTTTCTCCTTGGAATAGGGATTGAAGAAGATATCCTCTCCTTTGCTTAGGGATCTTTGAAAGCTTTAAATCCCTCTTGTGTACTCTTTTGAAAGGGAGCTGGTTAGAGAGCTTGTTTGTGAAGGTTTTTGGTGAGTTAGTCTTGTTTAAAGAGGCTTGAGAGCTGAAGAGAGGAGGTCTTTATGAGGTAAGGAAGAAATGTATGAAGTGTGTTGGCCTTGTAAGCTCTTTGGTATTAGAAGGTAGTTTTGGGATTTAGTTCTCTTTGGAAAGAATTGTATACATTCAACTTCTTTTGAAGAAGACAATAAAGTGATTCAACCTTTGGAGGCGAATCCGAAGATGTAGCCAAGTGGAAGGGTTGACTGGGTGAACTCCATTATCGTCTTTGTATCTGATGATTCATGTTCTCTCTTATTTATGACTCATTCATGTTTTTTATTGTGCCTCTTAAGTTACAATTTTATGTGATGTTCCAAATGTTTGTGTTGTAATTTTGGAACTTAATTTTACAAGCCCTTATAGTCAAGTAAAGAGACTTTGTTGCAGGATTTTATGCTCTCTAGCTTTTCAAATTACTTGGAGGCATAAAGGATATGGTGAAAGACCGGAAATAAACTCCTCAAACTCGAGCTCTGATGTTTTTTCCTTAGATTGGCAAGGATTATTAAATGAAACTCTAGGGTTTTGAACTTCAACAACAGGTTCAAGGCAACTTCCAATCATAGGTTGTTCCTCTAATGGTATTTGAATTGAAGCTTCCCAAGGCAACTCTTTTGTAGTAATAGGGGAATTTTCTCAATTTACTCATATCCCTAATTTAGAAGATGGGAAATTAGATTCTATAGGGGATTTAGTAAGAAGAACATGTGTGTGGAATTATTGTGCAACCTCCTTGTTTGAATTAGGGTTTTGACTAGGGTTCGGTCTAGGGTTTAGATAAGGGCTAGGTTAAGGATTTGTATTACGGATAGGTATAGGGTTTGGATTAGGGTTTAGGCTAGGGTATGGATGAAGATTGGATTCAAGGTTTAGATTAAAGTAAGGTTGCACAGGTAACTGAGACCTTAGAAGAGGATAACTTGATGGTACATTGGATGGAAATTGTGATTATTGTTATTGTTCAAGTAATTGATTTTGCATGGGAGATTACCACAGAGAAAAGGCCCCAAACCCTCCTTGAGGGCATGTGGATATCTTGCTCGAGGATGTGATCCAAGGAGAGGGCCACTATGGCCAAAAGGTAGTATGTTCACTCGGAGCAGGGCTAAAGGTTTTCCATAGAACTGTAGGATTATAAATTTGTTGAGGAACTTGTTTAGGATAAAAATATTAGTCCAGGTATTAAATAATGATGGGGGTTGAATTATACTTGGAAATCAATTCAATTCCTTACTTGATCCCTTGAATACTTCTAATAATCCTAAAAGTGATGGGAAATGTTCTGTTAAGTGACAATCCTTGGAAACACTTTCCAAGGAAGTGTTTCTTCCTATAGTTGGCATAGCATATCGACAGTGGTTCTTCAATTTTATCCTTCATTTATTCTTCTTGCAAATCATTCAATTATGAACTAAGAGGAAGAATAACAAATTTTTTAAAATTTTCAAGCAAAATACTCATTTTTGCACTCATAAGTTCACCATTGGAAGATCTTCGTATCTCAATAGCAATATTAGATATTATCCTTGAACTCTTCATTGAAAGATTTCTCAAAATACCATTTTTCTCTTCTCAAAAATCCAACTAGTATATTTTGTCATCACATGGATGAGTGGATATAGAGGGGTTTCTTACAAAACCCAAGAAATAAAAACCCTAAAAATTTGCTCTTCTTCAAATAAGTTTATTTTATAAACTATAGAGTGTTTTCCCCACACGAAAATATTGTTAAAGAAAAATCTTTATAGAATAATCCATTACTCTTATTTATAATCATTCATAAAGCTACAGATCAATAATTCAATTCTCTTTATGAAGTAATTTAAATCCTTGTGAAACCAATACTTGTTTCCAGACACAGTGACACTTTTGTCATGAACCCTTCAATTTTATAAGCCAAACAACGTACTTTGTTTTGATGCACAAACATAACAAAGTCCAAAAAGTAATGGTGTTGTACTTACAATCTAAGTTTTTATCCCACCAATGTTTTAAGATTTGATGCAACAAATGCATTTCATAAATCAATCATGTGCATACTTTATTTTTCCGTAAGAGAAATAATTTGATTTATAATCTGTAGGAATATTCAAAGACAAAAAGTGCGCATTTAATGGATATGATCACAATTCATTAACATGTCACATGAATGGAAACAAATGTTTCGATCCAAACAATCCTTGGGTCACGTTATAACTTATCTAATCATACCTTAAGTTTTAATGATTCTCTATGTAATTGTGATTCAAAGTAGTACATATCACGACCTTTAGTACAATATAATATTGAAATATTAGTGATCCAAGTGTATTATGAATGTGCAAACAAGAATCAATATGAAACTAAAATTGCAGAAATGACAAGATTTATGAAACTAAAATTGCAGAAATGATAAGATTTAGGTACGCAGACATAAATTTACTTTTAGTGTGTAAGCATGAATCCAAATCTAAAAAAATAGGGTTGAAATTGAATGAGAAATCATGGATCCAAACACAGTGGATGCGAAAAACCTATTAGATCTGGAATCAATTGTTCTGGTTAACACACCCCAGTATAATTAACTGACCACACAATAGATATGAAAATCTTTAACCTACTAGATAAATGCACATAAAGGAGGGAAACGAATGAGGACAACCAGCTGGATTGGGGAACCCTCCCAACCAGCTTCTTGCCTCTTGAAATGAGTCAAATTATAGAATCACAATTAAATGAAAATTGAAAAATAAAACTTAGCATAAAATTCTATTGTATTAAAAAGATAGCTCAACCTTCTACATCGTGATTTGAATGTTTAGGATCCGGCACCTAAAAAAAGTTTGTTCCAAGCTAAACAAGTAGGATAAAAGTAAAGTTTTCTCCAACCTAAACCAGTAGCATAAAAGTATGGAATGGTTTTTTTTCTTAGAGCCATGGCTTGGTTTTATAATTTTTTACAATACAAATTTGGCTTTAAACAAGCCAATCCATTATAAACAAGATGATAAATTAAATCACAACAATTTTCTATCAGTGGAGATCTAGTACAATCATTAAATAATCAAGACAAATGCATTCTACAAATCTAGGCATAATCTTAGAATTTTGAAAAATCACATTTTTTACAAATATGCCCAAAAGAACCTTTTTGATATCCCAAACCAATGTGAATTTTAGAAATATGTTTTCAAGGATCCTAACTTGCAATATTTTCAACAAAACCCATATTTCATAATTTTTGGATTCGCCTTCTTTTGCACGCAAATCAAGGAGAAAGTTGGAAATTTGAAAATTGTGCGAATTTGGAGCTGATTCATTAATTTTCTTTTAGAAACTCTCACGTGCGACCTGGATGCATTTTGACTCAGGTGGAAGTAATAAAACATTATTTGAATAAAAACCATGTTTGATTTTCCCCAAAAGTGTGACAATACCGTGAACCCCCAAATTGGTGCAAGAACAAGCCAGTGAAGGATAAGTGCACCTTTGACTACCATATAGGCTCCAAAATAGAATCGAACATGTGCTTGTACTATCAACTAGCATTAGCCTTTGTGGAAAGCTCAAATGGCAGAGCGGTCCACATATACTTTAATTTTGGTGCAAGATATCTATGGAGTGTAGGAACTGTATAAATTTCTATTAGTGACTTATGATACACATAAACTTCAGAAAACATAAATAAGTGAATAAATTTGATTACAAACACACATTAGACCCAATCCTTCATTATTAGGTCAAAATCATAAGACATTGAATGATAAAAGAGTTATAATGTGTGAAATAAGGGGGTAAAATATAGTATCATGCGGGCAAGAAGATGTATTAAATATAAAAATTCAGAGACCTAACATCTCTCAGTACTCTACCTTACTTTCCTCGGCTAGAGTTAGAATTAGGATTGCTCAAGAGCTTAGAAAATTTTTGCAGTAAGTGTGTAAATCTGAATCCAAGAGATTTCGTCAAGTTAGTTGGGGAGTGGTCAAAACTTTGAAGAGCCTTGAGGGAGTAGGGGTCAAATTTCCTTCCCTAGTGAATATATTATTTAGGGCTAAAATTCTATGGAGGATGATTATGGATCAATGCCATTGGTGGAAATAAGTGTTTCAAAGAAAATATCTCAGAGGGGATTAGGAAACATGTTTAGAGCATCCTGCCCATTTGAGCGAAGTTCTCAAATTTGGAGAATACTTGTAGCTAGGATCCCTCTCATAAAATCTCAATTGACAAGGTTTCCTAGTAACATGCATCATATCAAACTATGGCCATAAAAAATCTTGGGTCAAAACCCTATTGGCTTCCCACTCCCCTTTACAAAAATGGTTGAATATACTAAGAAATATTTCTCTCTGTCGTGTTTTTCAATGGTCTGAAGATGGATCTTGGAAGGGGTGGAATTTTAGGTCAATCGCCCCTCATATGTAGTCAATGATTTGAATTCTATGAACTTATTTTTTAAGTTTCACTCCTAATCATTGTAATGACATAGACTATCAGGATACTCGAAGTATTGTTATGAAGAAATGCTACCACTCTCTTCTTTTTCAATATGGTCTACCCCATAAATCTAGGACATGGTGTAGCATCTAGATGGTATCCCAAAGATCAATATCTTGTGTTGGATATTAGTTCATGGCAAGCTCCTCATTGTAGAAAATTTGGAAAAGCAAGGAATTCAAGGCCCATCAAGAAGCCTCATGTGCCTAGAATGTTATGAAAGTATTCATATCTCTTCTTGGACATTCACAAGATCCATGTGGATTCTAACTCTCTAGGATATTGCTCCTCACATTCAATGGCATGCATGCCTTCATCAATTCTTCAACTCATGGAGTAAATTATCTCTGGATTTCGTTTGGTTAGCCTTCCCTATATAGTTATGTCGGAAAATTTTGGTTGGCTCGAAATAAATCCATATTTCATGGTGTCCACTATTAGTTGAAAATAGTGGCTGACAAGTTTGTATCCTTATTGGCTAAGCATATAAGCACCAAACCTATATAGTTTTCCTCACCGTAATAGGTTGATTATACGGATTAATTATGTAATCAAAGCTTAATGTTCAATCTTTCCTACATCCCCTACATTGATAGGAAACAATTGGTAACTAAGAATACCCACTAATGAATTCAACCATTGGCTTAAGTCTTATAAGAAATATATTATATGCTTCAATGCAACCTCTAAGTGAAAACTAACGGTGGCAGGTGTCAAGGCATTGTTAGTAGGCTCATAGGAAAACTAGAATTATGTTTTTCATGGAGCTTGGGAAAGGCTACCAATAACTACGAGGAGGCTTATGCCCTCCTTCAAGGGGTTTCTCCAATCAATGTCACCTCAAATATAGAAAATGATCATACTTGGGGACTCCAAGGTCATAATTTACCATCTTCACTTTGGCTCTTCTCTGTTAGACCTCAAAATTAATATCCTTTCTAAAATGATCATAAACCATTTGATTTATATGGTTGATATCAAATTGATGCATGTCCTAAGACATAATAATTCAAAAGTGTATCTATTAACAAACAAAAACACTATGTATGAAAGTGGTACCCTCCATTTAAATGATTAGTGACTCACTATCCAATGCCATGATATGCATTAGAGAAATTTTGAGGTAAAAAAGGGCCTCAAAATAAAAATGTACAAAAAAAATCAAATTTATAAGAACCAATAGGATTCAATATGATGATGTCAACCATGGGGGATGATTCACCATTTTTGGAGTAAAAAGGTAAAAACATATTAACAATTAAAAAACATTAACAATAAAAGAATTTAAAATTAATGCATGCATATATATATATATATATATATATATATATATATATATATATATATATATATATATATATATATATATATATATATATATATATATATATCGAGAGATTGAGAGAGAGAGAGAGAGAGAGAGAGATGCTTTATATTTCTCAGTATCAGGGATATATGTTAAGACATATAACAATATTTAAAAATAATTAATGTGAACAATGTAGATTATAAATACAATATTTCAATGTCAACTATTTATATACCAACATAGATTCATCTTAACTCCATATCTACCAAGCATCGATATGGATTAAGATGAAAACCTCTTTTTGAGTGTAAAACTTCGAGGAAAGTTTTGCAGCTCTAAAAATTTGATTCCTTTATGAGCTTGGTAGATCTGAAGTTAAGATGGATCTATTTTGGTTCTATTAATATTTTAATTTGATTAAAATTTTGATTTTATATATATATGGGTAACTGTTAGAGGAGGTTGGGAGGGGTTTTTTCCACCCCATCACCTCTTGTTGTAACTAAGAGGGTGGCAGGGGGTGGCATGGGCATCTCCTCCAATGAAATTTGGCATGTGAGACTTTATTTCCCCAGACATTATGGAATTTCCTTTGAAGGAACCTTGGATTTCGGTGGTACTATGTGGATTTGGGTATTTATTCCTGAGTGGGAGTGCACTCCCATTGCTAGTGGCATCAAAATTCCCTGTGTTGTTCTCTGAAATGTCTGAATTTGTGGTATGCATGGACAGAAGATGGCATGAGACTTGGCCTTTCCTAGTGGAGAGTGGCTTGCCTACGGTGTTGCAGAGGTAGTAACCCGCACTAACTTTCAATTACCCCAGCCCCTAATGTTTGCACGTGAATTTTGATCATTCATCAAGTTGAGTGGGAGTGTTGCAACAATCCCTGGAGTTATTAAAGAGTTTTTAAGTGGGATATGAGGGAGATATCAAGTTGTTTTAGGGGATTTTTTGGACACCTTCACTTCGTTGTCACAGTCATAACTTTTATTGACCCCAACCTTTCTAAGTAGCAATGTACGGGCAATAGTTCCCTTCCTATTTTTTTATTTCATTGCCTTTTACTCACCTAGGGTTACTTAACTTATGTTATGATTTCTACATTTATCTCATTGCTCCCCTGTCAACTGAGTTTCCAAGTCTTCGGAAAGTCGATGGTTTCTATGTTGATTCATAAGCTTGGTCTTGTCCCTCTCCTAGCGAAAGTGTTGTGGTTAAAATCCTTTGGTCTCTCGCCCCTCAAACAAGTTTGGTTAAGTGACTTTCCTCCTATAGTTATATGATTTCTTAGGGACCAGTTTAGGTCATGTTTTTGGGCGTATGTCATTTCTTGTTTTGTCATTACTTTTGGGGAGGGGGGGGGATGAGACCTTCACTGGATTCTCCATTGTTGATTTACAGTTAATTGTGTTGGTTGTATAGGTTTCTTTCTAGGGGATTTGGTTGTGGAACTAACTATATGATTGGTTTCTTTCCTACTTGGTCGCAATGCCTAAAAAGAGGATGTGTATCCATAGAGGGGTTGGAACGCATGACCCACAAGGCTAATCACATGCCCAAGAAGCGACAATGATTTATCATTAAGTTACCTCTCTTAACATTCAGGAGGAGATTCATCATCTTGATAAAATGGTTTCTCATGCTCATTACGCTTACTTAGATACAGAAATTATGGAGGAGGTCTCCAATTGGCTTTCTAACCTTGGTGATACCATGGGAAGAAGGAACCAATACATGCATTTAATAAACTTGCATTGGAAGCTAAAGACCCTATTAGGCCAAGTTTTGATGGAAAAATATGAAGACAAGAATGATATCATTTCCTTCCTGGATGATATTGTGAGGGTGCAGTGCCACCATAGGTACTGCCTGGAGAGATTGGATGCTTGCTTGACCCAACTGGAGAGTTATCTCCAATGTGAGTCCAAGCCCTCTACGCCAGTTGGAACAAGTGCAAGGGACCCTGCTCTTATGAAATCTTCATATTCCTAAGTATGTTGTGTTGTTTTTTATTTGGTTTTTCTAGTAGTTTGGTTGTGATAGGCACTGTTATGATCAATTGTAGACTATTTGTGTTGATACTTTGCCTCTTTCATTATCAACCAATAAATATAGATTCCCTTGTGGTGGATTGATGCCATTTTATTTTTGACACATGATTTGTTAGTGATGCATCTTGAAATCCAGAGGTAATAAAAAATTTAACATGCACACACACAGACATATATTAATGTGATATTCATAACACTAATGATATATATATATATATATATATATATATATAGAGAGAGAGAGAGAGAGAGAGAGAGAGAGAGAGAGAGAGAGAGAGATATTAGAAAAAATGTTTATTGTAAATATTGAATTTATATCTACCTTTTTTCTGGGGTAAATGGATGCTTTCATTAATAAGAAAAACGTTGCATATATCTTGGATTTCCAAAATAGTCAAAATGCTTATATATTCTATTTAAATGCATTTTTCATCATGGATTTAATATATATATATATATATATATATATATATATATATATATAGATATATATATATATATATATGTTGTGTTATATAGTTAGATAAAAATGTAGGAAGTAAGTTACAAAATTATTACTCAACTAATAAATTTAATAAAGGTGAGAACTAAGAAATATATAGTTGTCACATCATTATATTAAATAATTTTACAAATATGAGTCATGGAAATTTTAAGGAAAATTACAGTTTCTAGATCAACTCGAGTCCTAAAAGGTTGTTGAGCATCACCCATCTTATGTTATTATGAAGAACACATTATGCTAAATAGTAATAAAACTATGTTAAATATTTTGTATGTGTGTGTGTGGGAGAGAGAGAGATATGTTATAGCTATAGCTATGTCATATATAGTTATATAGTTATGTTAGATATATATATATATATATATATATATATATATATATATATATATATATATATATATATATATATATATATATATATATTAAACAACAAAAAAAATCGTTTTGGACTTTTAATTTAATTAAAAATTTATTTAAGTATAATCAAGTTTAAGAAAAAATATATATATTTATTATTAAAAATATTAAAAATAAAAAATTATTTAAATTAAAAGCAAATGAAATAAAATTTCTTATTCTATTTAATAGAGGTTCACCTTGAGCAACCATATTCATTATGTTAATTTAAATTTTTTAATTTATTTATTTGTTAGTTATAGTTTAATTGTTTTTTGTTTTGGATTTTTTTGGGTATATTTTTTGTCATATTTATTCGAAATTTAAAATGTATTTTTATAACAAAAAATCAATGTTCTTTAAAATTTATTTTACTAAATTCCTAAAAAGAACTTTATAACCTAAAATAATTAAAAAATAAAGTTTTACCATAGAAAATATTTAGAATAAGCATGTTATTATTGCAGATAACTTATATAATGAAATTAATTAATTAATTAATTAATTAAAACCTAAATTATAGTGTTTTGGGTGGTTTTCAAGGGTTTTCTTCATACTTTTCTAGGTTGTTTTTTGTCTTCAAAGGTTTTCTTGTTGGTTTTATAGGTTTTTTTTTGTGGTTTTCAAGGGTTTTCTTGGTGGTTTTTTGTGGTTCTCGTGATTTCATTTTGTAGTTTTTGTATGATCTTTTTTTCATATTAGTTTATTTTAATTTACAAAAATAAATAAATAAAAGAGACGAAAATGACAGGAAACCTACCTTGGCTTGAGCCTCTAGGTCATTAGCAGGGTTGATTGGCAGTTGGATTGAGTTCTTCCATCTCATCCAAGCTTACAAACCTTAATCAAAATCATTTTTTCTCATGGTCTAATCAAAGTGACATTCATAGGTTGCGGTTGGGGTTTCTAATAAGAAATAACGCTCAATCGAGCCATAGAGATCGATCGAGCCATAACTTTCGATTGAGCCCCTAACTCGGGTTAGAAAACGGTTCAACCGAGAGCTTGTTTAAACACTCAATCGATCTATTTTTAAGCACCTAAACAACTCGATCGAGCACTTAAAATTGCTCGATTGAGTATCCTTTTTTCACCAAAACGCATGCTTTCTTTGCCAAAAAGTCTAACCCAGCTCCATGCACTCACCCATAACATTGTTCTTGATCATTTCCTTCATGGTGTTTTGTATAGCCAATTTAGTAATAATGTTTCAATTTAGCATTTGAGTTTATAATTTTTTTATTTAGTTATTTATTTTAAATTTTTCGAATAGAAAATTAAAATACATTCAAAAAATTGCATTACTAATTTTAAACAATAGACATCTTATTTTTTTTTCGTAGGTAAACACCCATGGGGATTTGAACCAGTGACTTATCGCAAGGAGTGCCTTAATAGTGCACCCATTCACCATCAATCCAAAACTCGGTGGGCTAAACAATAGACATCTTCATTCTTAATACTAGTTTTAAAATATTTTTCGAACTCTTTGAAATCCTTTTCTTCACAATGACATTGCATAAATATCTAAAAATTCAATGCTAATTCTTTAATTATTTAAACATTTCCATGAAATTTATCACCAGGAAAGTTAAACATCCACATCTCCCTCCTTTCAATTAGATACTAAAATCCAATTACCTATGTGATGGAGAAATGAATGAAATTACATTAAATAATTGGATTCATCCAAATGATGGAGACATAAAAGCTAGGAACTCTTGAAATTAACATGACAAGGTTAATACTATTCAATAATATGAAAAAATATTTCTGAGTTCCTTTCCCCTCTTAGTGCTACATGAGAATTCCCTCTAAATAGAAGTTAGGTCTCCACATCTTTTTGTTTTTTTTTTTTTTTGTTTTGTTTTTGTTTTGTTTTGTTTTTCTATTTTGTTTTGTTTTTTTTTTGTTTTTTGTTTTGTTTTTCTATGCAATTTACAGACCCTTAATATTAATTACTGCTATGTCCATGAAATATTTGTACTAGGTTGATCCACCTGAAGGGATCACTTCCTACAAGATCAACCTAACCCTGAGGGTGTCAAGAGAATTGAACATGTCACCTCTCATAAGCAAAGGTGCTTTAACAATGGACACTCAACCAATTAAGCTAACCCTTGGGGCTTACATGGGATGATATATGTTAGGAATTCATTACATGCTTCTATACTTTAGAAGTATCCACAAGATTTACTTTTGACAATATTGTGTCCAGTTAGTTAACAAATTTATAAAAATATTCTCCTAATTATGTGATCCAGGTGGCTCTAGAGAGGCTCAAAACTCAAAACCTTCTAATTTCGTCGAAACCAGGATTAGAATGTATAGCTCATCATATTGATTCTAATGGTAAAGACAACACTCAAATCCAACTTCATATTCCCAAGTTATTCATGGCCAAATTTCAGGTCAAAGGATCAGTACTTTCATCACGAGTTAAATTTGGAAGTACAACTAAATGTAGCAGACCAGCTAAATTTGGTGGAACTCACCAAAGTTGGTGGTAGCTAACTGAGTGAGATTTTGGTGCCTATCGATGGTCAGAAATGACGAAATTGTTTCCTCTTTAATTTCATTGATGACCCCCACAATCCAGCCGACGTGATTTTAACGGCTTGTTATTCATAGAAAAAATTAGAATGGGGGGCGGGCCCAATAGTCCCTCCCACACCCCAACCATTGTATATTATATAAAATATAATCAAAAAACATCCATATAATGGGTGACCATAAAATGAGGTTGGTGGTTATCAAACTCGCGCCAGCTAGGTGGGTCGGCCTGCCATCGGCAACCCCACTTAGCATACATCATGCCAAATGGAACCAAACTAAATAGCAACCCTTCTAAATTTAAAAACATGCCAAAATCACATATGGTCAGGCAGGGATTGGAACCACCGACCTCCCGACCAACTTGCAACCTTTAATTGGCACGATAATCGTTTGAGCCAACGACACTTATGGAAAAGTCCACCCACAAAATTATATTTAAAGACCAATCATTTTCATTCGATAACATAAGGAGAGGATAGAACCATGTAGTTACAGGACCTAGACATAGTAAGGGTACATTTTTCGAGACGAGAAATTTATAAGGGAATATTACCTAAAATATTCCACAGTATATTCCTTATGTAGATTCTTTGAGGAATCATGGAGATTACTTAGGACTGATTTTTTAAGATGTCAGAATTATGCCACATTTATACTCATTTGAATTGATTTTTTTCCAGGAGTTTGATGTTGCAGTCTATTTATTCATCTGAGTAGCATATTTTTAGGTCGTGTTTGGAAGAGAATCTTGTGAGGAATCTAAAATATTCACAAGGAGACTATATTTGACCAAGACAAAATGAGGTTGTGTTTATGCACAAACTTTAGAATATTTCTCAAGGAATATGATGGCGTAGACCGTTTCTTCATCTG
Organism: Pinus tabuliformis; assembly: GCA_031772625.1. Taxonomy (NCBI): domain Eukaryota; kingdom Viridiplantae; phylum Streptophyta; class Pinopsida; order Pinales; family Pinaceae; genus Pinus; species Pinus tabuliformis. The sequence goes on along the minus strand of CM062816.1, from coordinate 1,753,404,979 downwards.
AGTAGCTGGTTTTCATGCCATCCCCAAACTTGTAGGTATAAGGTGTATTTTCACCATGTGTTCATGTGATTTTATTGAGATGATGATTTGATTCTAATATCCATGTATGCCACCTTGTGAGAAGATCATTATATGCCACTTTATGTGAGATATTGTTCCTTGTCATGCTGAAGGAGAACATCTTGTGAGTGAGAGTTATTATAAAAGAATGTCTCTTAGGAGAGACATGCCACTCTAGATAAGGGGGATCATCATTGTATTGACAGAGATTGCATCATGTACTTATCATTTTCTTGCAACAACCAATGAAGCAACATCCCCACTCTTCACACCGGGCCCAGATATGTAGTCCACATTGGATGAACTCCATTATCATATTATGTGTTTATGATTGCGTCCTATTTGTTACTTATTTCATGATATGTTGAAGTGTTGTTTGAGAATTCAAATTGCTCATGATTTCAAATGCAAACATGTGTTAGTAAAAGGTCCTATATAATGGATATTTGTTTTGAAAACTTTCACAAAAATTTCCCAGATCAAATGGTATCAGAGCGGCCTAACCATTTTTCCCATGATTGTGAATTTCATCACGAGCAAGATTGAACTGAAGAAACAAGGGAAATGGGGAAGAAAAAAGATATCTACGAGGCCTTATACAAGATTGAAAACATGTTAGATATATTGTTTGCCGATTATGAGGAGAAAGTGGCAAAAGAGGAAAAGGAGAAAGAGAGAGCAAAGTATGATGCTCCATCTCCATCCTCAAGTGAATATTCTTCCTCTTCTTCTTCTTCTTCTTCTTGTTATTCAAATGATGAGATCAATGAGAACCTTCAAGTAGATAATGTTGAATTTATGAGACTTCTACAAGAAGCAGGAGAGGATAAGCATAGATTGCATCCTTTATTAGGTTGTGTTATATTCTTTCCATGACTAGCCTCCCTAGTTAACTAGGGGGTTAGAGGGGGGCAGAGCCTCCTGTTCATTGTGCCAATTATAAAGTGGGGGGGTCACCAGGGGGGGTGGTAGGCCCCCTTGTCCACGAGGTTTGTGGGGGGCGGGTAGTCCTCGAGTGGGATATCTAAATCTAGAGGGAGATCTAAATCTCCAGGAAAAACTGTAAAGGTGGTGTGTTGGAAATGTAGAAAGGAAGGGCACTACAAAAGGGATTGTAAATCTAAAGCTCCTGACAGAGGAAAGGGATCTGATGATGGTCCTTCTGTAGAGGTGAAAACCACCTCAAATGAAGGTGGGGATGTGTACTTGGCTTCTTTAAGTACGCATGTAGATCATGAGGCATGGTTGATTGACTTAGGTGCATCCTTTCACTTCACTGCCCACAAAGAGCAGTTCTGCGAGTATGAGAAATATGATGGTGGTGATGTCTTCTTCGAGGATGACAGGAAGGGTACAATCGTTGGTTGTGGAAAAGTGAAGTTAAAGTTGCAAGGTGGAAGGATTAGAACACTTCTGAGTGTTCTGCATATTCCAGCATTAGCCAAAAATCTTATTTTTGTAAGCAAGATGGATGATGCAGGTGTAAAAATAGTGTTCGAGAAAGATACCTGCAAGATGGATCAGGGAGCATTGGTATTGATGCGGGGAGTTTGGATTGGAACTCTGTACAAGCTACAAGGTAACATTGTTATTGATGGGTGCAACAATTTTGTGGTTCCTGAAAGGGAGCAGAATATCTAGTGGTCTCTGGAGAAAATACCATGCTATGGCATCAAAGGCTTGGACATATTGGAGAGAAGGGCCTTTGAATACTTAATGGTAAAGGTATGGTAGAAGGTATGACTAATAGCTCATTGGATTTTGATTTCTATGAAAATTGTGTATATGGGAAGCATAATCGGGTGAGTTTCCCCTCTGGTGGTAAGAGGGCGAAACAGATATTAGATCTTGTGCACAGTGATGTGTTTGGACCTGTGAAGGTTCCATCACTGCGTAACTCTGTGTACTATATATCATTTATAGATTACTTCTCAAGGAATACATGGATATACTTCCTCAAGAAGAAATCTGATGTCTTTGACAGGTTTAAAGAATTTAAGGCTCTGGTGGAAAACCAAACAGAGAAGAAGATAAAGGTGTTGAGGACATATAATGGTGGAGAGTTTTGCAGCAAAGAATTTGAAGAATTATGTGAGAAGTGTGGTATAGCATGATAGAATACTACTCCATACACACCTGAGCAAAATGGAGTTGCAGAAAGAATGAACAAGATGTTGATGGAAAGGGTAAGAAGAATGCTTATTGGTGCTGGGTTAGGACAGGAATTCTGGGTAGAGGCGGTTGAGACAACATGTTATCTAGTCAACAGATCACCTTCATTAGCATTGGAGGATAAGACTCCACAAGAGGTATGGACTGGTAAGAAACCCTCTCTTTCACATTTGAGGGTATTTGGATGTGATGCATATGTACATGTTCTAAAGGAGAAAAGAAAAAAGTTGGATAGTAAATCTGAAAACTGCATCTTTATTGGGTATAGGGATGGTTTAAAGGGTTATAAGCTTTGGAACCCAGATACAAGGAAGGTTGTGTACATCTGAGATGTTGTGTTCAGGGAGGTGAAAAATGTTATTAAACATGAAGTCCCATCAAAGGAACCTGATAAGCTAGAGTTTGAGCTAAAGGAGGAAGGATCAGACTCTATAGCAAAAGAGGAATTAGAAGATGAAGAGCCACAAACTCCGGTTGTGAGAAGATCAGTTCGAGAAAGAAGGAAGCCAAAAAGGTATAGTCTATCTGTTTTCTATTCAAATTTTGCTTTATCTATTACTGATGATATCCCAGAACTGTGAAGGAAGCAGTAGATTCAGAGGATGGAAAACTCTGGAAAGAGGCCATGGTTGATGAAATGGCATCTTTGCGCAAAAATGAGACTTGGGATCTGGTGCAGTTGTCGGCTGGAAGGAAACCCATTGGCAGCAATTAGGTGTTCAAGAAGAAGACAAATACAAAATGAAATGTGGAGAAATACAAATCTCATTTGGTTGCATAAGGTTATTCCCAGGTGTCAGGAATTGATTTTAGTGATATTTTTTCTCCTATTGCCAAGGTAGCTTCTATTAGATTACTTTTATTTGTTGTTGCTACTTTTGATTTTGAGGTAGAATAGATGGATGTGAAGACAACATTTCTTCACGGGGATCTGAAAGAGGAGATCTACATGAAGCAGCCTGAAGGCTTTGCGGTGAAGGGTAAGAAGGAACTGGTATGCAAGTTAAAGAAGTCTTTGTATGGGTTAAAACAGTCACCAAGGATGTGGTATTAGAAATTTGATACACTTATACGGGGACTTGGCTTCACTAGAAGAAAAGCAGATCACTATGTATTTTAACTTAATTGGTGACCATGTTATTTATCTAGTATTGTATGTGGATGACATGTTGTTGGTTGGAAATGACAAATAAATTATCCAGGATTTGAAGACCCAATTTTCCTCCAAATTCGACATGAAAGATCTTGGTGCTGCAAACTATATTTTGGGCATGGAAATTAGAAGAGATCAGGCAAAGAGGAAGCTCTGGTTAAACCAAAGGAAGTATGTCGAGACAATACTATAGAGGTTTAATATGCAGGATAGTAAACTGGTGAAGGTTCCTATTCCTGTAGGTGTAAAGTTATCTGTTGAACAATGTCCCAAGACACAAGAAGAGGAAGATGACATGTCCCATGTTCCATATGCAATTGCATTTGGTAGCCTGATTTATGCGATGTTCTGTACTAGACTAGATATTTCACATGTAGTGGGAGTATTGAGCAGGTTTATGTCAAAACCAGGGAAGGAGCATTGGACAACAATGAAGTAGCTTTTTAGGTATTTTCATGGCACTAGTGATTATGGTTTGTGCTACCAAGGAAGACCAGGATTGGACAAAGTTTTGGTTATCTGTGCTTTTTTTATGCAGACTGGGGTTGGATATTTGGATCAGAGAAGATCTACAAGTGGGTATGTGTTTAACCTATTTGGAGGTGCAATCAGTTGGATGAGTAAGAAACAATCTATAGTGGTACTATCAACTATGGAGGCAGAAAACATGGTAGCCACTCATGCAAGTAAGGAAGAATTTTGGTTGTAGAGATTGTGTTCAAGTATGGGGTTAGTAAAGGGAGCTATAAGGATATACTGTGATAGAAAAAGTGCAATTTTCTTGGAAAAGAACCCTGCTTATCATTCACAGACAAAGCACATTGATGTTTAGTATCATTTTGTGACTGATATGATAGAAGACAAAAAGGTGTTGCTGGTAAAGGTGGACACTTTGAAGAATACTATGCATTGACAAAATCTGTAAGCTTTGAGAAGTTCTCTTGGTGTAGAGAAATAATGGGCATTGCAGGATTGGATAAATGACTAAGCTCTCTTGTGACCCCCTATGGAAAGAAAACAACAAGTGGGATAATGTTGGGTTGTGTTATATTCTTTCCATGACTAGCCTCCCTAGCTAATCGGGGGCTTAGAGGGGGGCTAGAGCCCCCCCTTCATTTGGCCGATTGTGCAGCGGGGTGGGTCACATGGGGGGCGGAATCCCCCCCTGTCCAAGGCATTTGAGGTGGGAAGGTAGACCCCCTCTACGAGATCCTAGGCAGCGCCCTCAGGATTTTTTTTTTTGGACCCTCTATTAGATGGGTGAACCTACCTATGGTTTTGTGCATGGTTTTCGCACATGGTTTTGGGTGCAATGTTTTTTGGTCCATGGTATTGGATGCTTCAGCAAGTATATATATGTATTGTAACATATGAAAGGAACATAATGAAAAATCAAGATGGTAGTCCCAGTTTTGGGATCCAGGGGAAAATGCCTGTGTATATGTGTTTTATGTGTTATGCTCTCGCATTGTTTATTTTTTGTGTTTTAAGAATTCGTATCCAGGTAATTTCTGTATGGGGTTAAAACCTACGGCTTCAATTACGAGCCATGGAAATGGCCTTGGAAAAGTTGAATTGTAGCGAAGGCTTAGAAAAGCTACCTACTTCATAAATAAAAACTGAGGTAAACAATGTTCGTAGTTGTTCAGTTTCATTTTGATGTGATGAAGATGATTTGGGTGCTTTTAAAAAGAACACTATAGGCATTGTTTCGATATTAATGAAGAATATGGGATATGATGGTAAGATCCTAAGATTTAATGGCCAAGGCACTGTGAATCTCATCCAAGTGGTGGAATTACCTCAATTCACAGGATTAAGGTACATTTAAGGATAATTTTTGAAGGAAACAAAAGCTTCTAAGCCATTGCCAAATCCATTGAGAAATGAGGATGCTGAGAGCACATCACAATATTCCCATGACAATGAGCATTGTAGAGGAAGAGCTAAGGAAAGTACTTCTCACTAGGCATGCGCGAGAGACAACCAAGCAAGGTATAAAAGGTCTCAATATTCTAATATTATTTTTTATTACAAGTAGATTGATAATGATGAGCATAACTTGTGGAATTGAAAATCATGTGATTTTAGTGGCTTGTATAACCATATTGTTTCCAAGTGTTGAAAAATAATGGCAGTAAGGAAGAGGACAAGACATGAAGACCCTTCTCCACATTAGGGAAGGAAGAAGGTCAAGAAAGTATGGAGGAATAAAAACTTTTACGGCCTGTGTAGCAAGCATGGACATCAAAGAGCCACATGTTGGGAGCTCCATCCAGATCAACAACCGAAGGAAGACCAGAAAACAACCTATGAAGGTACCATTCAATGAAGTTGATCAACAAGAGAAGTGGCCATGGGAAGAAGAACCATTAACTTGGTTGGGTAAGAAATGGGGATTTATAAGTAGTTGAGCATGGACACATTTTGTTAATCACATGTTGCAAGATATTTGTAAAAGTAGTGAAGTGTTTGCCACCACTTATGAAAACAACATAGTGATATTTTGGCCTTTTAGTTGCTAGTTTGAGATATGGTTTCTATTGTAAACTTTACCAACAAGTGTGTTATAAACTATTGGAAAGTATGGAGTTTTCTTGGGTCATGTTTGGTCTTCTATAAAAAAAAAAAACACATGTATTTTTCAATTCGTACTACAAGTTTGTGTAGGATACAAGTGTCGGTTCATCACTTATGGCTATGAAGTACAAAGGTGAAGGAGAAGGAAGTGTGGCCTATTAGGGCACCTATTGTACATATGAAGGAGTATAGAAGATTGAAGATCATGTTTATTCTTTTGGAGGACCAGAAGTCCCTCAATGGGGAGGGATGATCCAAGTGGCTCTAGATATGCTAAAACATCAAAATCTTATAATTTCATCGAAACTAGGACTAAACCATAGAACTCATCATCCTGATTCCAATGACACATATGACACTCAAATCCGACTTTGTATGCCCAAGTTATTCGCAGTCAAAGTTTGGCTCAAAGGATTAGTACTTCAATTGCTAGCTAAATTTGGAAACACATCTAAATATGACAGACAGGCTAAATTTGGTGGAACCCGCCAAATTTTGTGGAAGTTAATTGAGTGACATTTTGGCACCTATCAGCTGTCGTAAATGATGAAATTTCTACCTCTTTAATTTTTCCGAGGACCCCCAAAATCCGATTGATGAGTTTTTAATGACTCGTTATTTAAAAAAAATAAAATAAAAAAGGGGGCAGACCTGCCCACACCTGAACCATTGTATATTATATATAGTATTGTAAGAACCAACCCTATATAAAGATTTTTCTTTATTTAATCACAATAAAATACAACCAGAAGAGAAAAACATTGGGAATTCAAATTTATTTAGCAATGTCTAACACCTTCTTGAATTTCATTTCATTGAACATATCATAAAATTTACATATATTTAACTAAGGCCATAAAAAAATCATACAAAATAATATTGCAACACATATGTACCATTCACCAGAAGACGAGACTCCACTTGATTTTTCGTTACTTGTCTTCCCTTGTTGTCGGTCACCTCCGAGAGTGAATGACGATGTACTTGATCCGAACACGATGACCCACTGGTTAACCTCCCATCCTACTCCTTGGGTACTCTTCTTCCCCGCGGACCCCCAAGCTGCAATGGGGTTGTGCAATGGAGGAATACAATAGGTGGTAGAGGAGAGCACTCCTTGGCTCAAGAGTCCCCTCTCTAAAATCCTCTACCTCACCAAACTCACTATAGTTTTGTAATCACTTCTCTGACACAGTCTCATCCATCCAACAATAGGGTTCCCAAAAGTCCCTTCTCCCATCGCTTGGCCCTTCTTTTATAAGAGTCCTCATAGGTGACACCTGGCATGTCATGCATAATTAATTATTTTTTTATAATTCAGTTGTTTGATTATTCACCCACCCATGTATCACTCTCTCATCAAGGGTCTCCAAAATTATTTACTTAAATTTTAATTTAAAACTAATATTTTACTCACCTCAACAACATTCCTATTTCTTCTCCTAGTTGCCTCTTGATCCCCCTTGTTACTCCTTAATTTGTGTTCAATACTAAAGTAAATTAATGAGTCAAGATTTGATCCTCTATCTACTCCCTAATTTAAGTCAAGTTATCTCTTAAATGGATATTCTTATGTTGGTTATTACCACATGGAGGTTCTCTACATTTCTCTAAAATTTAATTCACCTTCCTCTTCTCTTAATTAGGTTTAACTAGTTTAGGATTAATCTTTATCCCTACATTTATGTCCCTCTTTCCCCTTTTTACCTAATTAAGCTACATAATCTACCTAATATTTTCGAACCTGGGGAGGGTAGATTTTTTAAGATAAAATATTTTATTTCTTCTCATGATCCTCTTAACCCAAGTTTTATTCTTGATTTAATTACCTCGGTTTCTAACATCATTTACCCTTGATGTAAATTTACCTAGTTTTCATTTCTTGATTATATTTATTAATTTATTTATTTATAATGATTGCAAGGGTGCCAAGTTTGGTCATGCCCTTCAAGAACTTCCATTGAAGTTCCAAGGGTGCCATGCCTAACCATTTATTTTTTATGCCAAGGGTGCCAAGTTTGGTCGTGCCCTTCAAGAACTTCCCTTGAAGTTCCAAGGATGCCACGCCTAACAATTTATTTGTGATGCCAAGGGTGCCATGTTGGTCATGCCCTTCAAGAAATTCCCTTGAAGTTCCAAGGGTGCCACGCCAGTTGCCCTTCAAACATTCAGTGGCTACGAGGGGAAAGTATAGGTGCAACAGCAGAGACCACTATAATCTCTTATGTTGCCTACTATAGTGAGAATAATGGTGTCGGGGATCAAGGAATCCACCTTGATGCGCTCGAACTTTAGGACCTTCTCTCATGACATTGTGATCTTCAAGGCGAAGGTGTTTCAACCTTTCTAGCCCACGTCACATCGGGAGTGCTAGTGGGTGAGATCAAGGACACTGTCCCACCCCTCCCATGCAGTTCCATCCAATTGTACAACCCCATCACCCATATGTGAGTCATTCGGCCAAGCAACTAATCTGTGCCTGCAACCATTAACATATCATCAAAATATAGATAAACATATATAGCAGGTTTCAAAATCGACTTAGAATTTCAAAAATAAAATAATATAAATTTTCATCAAACCAGGTGTCATCAACTTGTCATGTGTGAGTTCCTCTAGTGGTTTCCTGCCATACTCAATAATAATCAGTAACAAGGTTTCTTAGTGTTAGTTACTATTATAATATCATTATTACCATCACCTAGTCATTCACATCATTGTTCATTGTGAACCAGAACTAATGTAAGTAGGTAACGTAGGGGACACATCCATCATGGCTATCATCATCATAACAATAATGGAAGCATACATATTCATGAAAGCTATCAACATCATAACATCAAATAGATAACAAACATAACCATTTATGCCACAATCATCATAATATCACTAGAGAACATGCATAACCATTAATGCTATCTTCATCATAATATCAATAGAGATCATACATCAACATTACAACCACTAATATCACACCCAATAAATAGAGTCATGTGCTTGGATCCTCAACCTGAGGTCCTCAAATAATAAAGTGTGGGCCTTAGGGCTAAATAAATGTTAATCTCATATCATTGTCAGTCAACTAGAGCAGGGCACTACATACACCCCCTCTTAATAATAGACTTCGTCTCGAAGTCCTTGGAATAGTTAAGGAAAATGGTGACGCAACTCCTCGGCATCCTCCGAAGTAGCTAAACTAGGACTATAATTTTCCCACTGGACCTTAACTTGGTCCACTGAATATCATCTAATCTGCAAAGTTTGTTGGTCCAGTATGCGAACTGGTTCGGCCATTACTATTCCCTTGACCAAAACCTGCAAATGACCAAAGTCAATAACATGCGAAGGATCTGAAATATAATGACGCAAAGCATAAATATGGAACACATCATGCATACATGCTAAAGATGGAGGTAAAGCAAGCCTTTATGAGACCAACCCTCTCCTTTCTAATATTTCAAAAGGTCCCACAAATAGTGGAGACGATTTTTCTCCCATTCCAAATCTTATAGAGCTTGTTTTGGGGCCTTACTCTCATGAAAACCCTATCTCCCGATTCATACTTCGGTCTACCTTATGAGCATCAACATAGCTCTTTTTTCAATCTTGCACTTTCTTGAAAATCAATTAAATAAAAGACCCACCACTTAAATAATGATAAGAGTGGGGAAATTTACTACTACGCGTTTTAATTTAACTAAAAATTTCAATGTGAACGGACCTTTGGATGCGTGTGGGATCGTTCACATAAATTCTACATAACAGAAATCGATTATTACCACGGATGCCTCAGATGTTGTCCGCATGGACACGGTTCTTCTGGGCGTGGCCGCTGATCCTCGGCTCAGCGCGTGATGCTTCTTATTCGGCGACTTCTTATGACTGCGGGGGCTGAGGCTATCATTGAGGCACGAATTGATCCGATTCTCAATCTGTGCCGACTCCAAGTAATTAACTGTCCTCTTCTTTGAAGACAGTGGCTGATAGTCCACAAATTTGGCAATCTTCTTCTCTGTTTCCCATCCTTATTCAGGGCACTCAAAAAACTGATGATATTGAGGGGCAACTGCACCACTGGAGTACCTTGCATATGATACATCATTGCCTCGATGATCTGGATGGATTATCTACGAAATCAAAAGGCAAAAACCCTAAGAAATTTGGAAACTGATGATACCATGATACCTAATTATCTGAAATCAATTAGTTAATAGCATGTGGATTGTATGGTTGTTTCTGGAAGTCTTTACTGTGTGTGTTTTAGGTGAACACTCTATTTATTTACTTAGAAAATTGATGCTACCAAGTATTTAGTTATCTGAAATCAATCAATTAGTTAAAAGTATATAGATTGTAGTGCTGTTTTTGAAAGTAATTACTGCATACACATAATATTCTCTGCAAAGTTTTAAATAAACACTATACTGCAAAGTTTTGGTGAACACTCTATCCATCATTATCCATCATTAAAAACAATGAGAAACAATATAACATACCTGACTTCCATCAACGTCCTTCCCCTTCCGCTGTTCAACCAAAGACATGAGATGCCTCTGCAAGTCATTATATTTAATACTCATGCACTTCAACATAGACTTGAGTTTCCGATTCTCTTCGTCTATGACATTCATCTCAGCCACAAGCAGAGTGATCTGCACAAATCAATTACAAGCCATGTAATCTGTAAGAAACAACACCCAATAGTAAAGGAAATAAGGTTATATCTGGGAGAACTCCCTGCAACACCTTATTTTTGTGACGCTCCATCTCCAAAGAAATGTTTGCTGCCTTCCTGCCCGTGAATTCTTGTGACCTAATCCTAATTAACCCTTTCAATTCTGCTGGGCTAGATTCCATAACCGTCACTACCAAACGCAAGTGACGGGTCACGTCGACAAAATTTTCTTGCAGGGAAGATTCCCCAAACGCGAAGGCGTCGACGAAATGGGTATCACATAGCTTTACAGTTTTGTGGTTTTTTTCACTGTAAAATTCTGAGCTATCTAAAATGGTACTAAATTAGTTGGTTTGGGTAGCTCAATTAGTAATGGCTAAGGAAATAAAATCTCGCAGAATTAGAAGCCTTTGTGTTCAAATTTTATATTATCCGTAATCAAAGTGAAAACCCAAATCTTATACTAACCCCAATCAAAATAAAAAATAATAAATAATAATAAAAATATTATCCTACAAAACTTAAAAAAAAAACTAAATTACAATCATTTTAAAAATAATACATACAATTGGAAAGGGTTCCTTTCAAAGATTATCCCTCGGATTCAGACAGATCAGAGACAATTGAAATACCCTGTGTCATACGCAAAGCTCAGACCAAACACAGGTGACAGGTCGCGTCCAGCCATAAAGTTGGCATCCTGAATTTTCTACGTTGATTTTGAAAATTATTAATAAAAAAAATTCATTGATTATCGATTGATTTTTGCAGGTCTCAAATTGCAGAAGCGAAAGCGAGTTGCTTGACATTATCCACTTTAATGGAGTCAATAAAAGTGACTGATAAGCTATGAAATAAAGGTAGCCCTTGTTTAGAGTTTAATAGGGGGACATCTTGTGGTCTGTACGACAAAAGAAGAAAAAGGTGAGAATAGTCCCGAAGCGGAGAAGAGCCATTCACTCACTATAAGGGCCCTCAAGATCTTTCCACACCACAAGAAACGATAACAGGAAATTTATTTTCCAAATAAGGTGAAAATATGAGAAGAAAATTATGATAATATAATCCAGTTTCTAATCCTTATATATAAAATATTATATTCTTTTGTTTTGCAACTGTATAAGAATATATAAATTGTTATATTTTTACAATTTCTTTAAATTTATTTTCCAAATAAGCTGAAAATATGAAAAGAAAATTATGATAATATCATTATATTGTCATGCTGTATTTTGTGTAGTTTTTATTATAAAATATTATATTCTTTTGTTTTGGAACTGTATAAAAATATATAAATCATATAAATTGTTATATTTTACAATTTTTTGACATAATTGGAAAAATGGAAAAATAATAATAATAATTTATAGTATAATAAGTTTAATAAATATATTATTTTACAAAATGAAATAGGGAAACGTTAAGTGAAAAAAAATAAAATCTTTTTGGAATAATATATTATATTCTATGTACAATTATTAATACTTGTGCAAACATCAAGTTTGAGTATCTCATGCTTTGGTTAGTTTATTTCAAAATTTTGACTCTATTTATTAGTTTAAGCTCATGCAAGTGGGGATAATGCCTTCCTGCTTATGTTTGAAGTGTATTGATTTGTGGGTATGTTTTATAGGTTTTTTTTTTTCTTTAAAAATGTCATGGGATAATGCCTTCTTGCATATGTTTGAAGTATATTGATTTATGGGTATGTTTTATGAGTTATTTTTGGATAATCTTTATTGTTTTGATGGTTGCAACTTTTTAGTTTAAGAATTTTTGTTTTTATTGTTTTTAATTTAAATGGATTTACTCATTTTCAATATAAGATTTTTAAGATTATTTTAAGGGAAATTAATCATTTTCTATATTTAAGAACTTTTTAATACAATTTATTTCATTAGCAGGGAAGTTATTAATAATCTAATTCTCATTAATGGTTTCAGTAGTTCATATTAATTTTGCAACGCCTATGAGAGAGTCCTCTCCAAATCCACTTTGATACATATTATAGTACAAAAAGACAAATTTCTTCCCGCTTTTACTTATCAATAAATTAACGTAATTTGCTTCTCGCTCAAAAATGTTAACATCCTAAACCATGAATTGACCTAATTTTCTTCAGCTCAAAAAGTGTTAACATCCTAAACCATTAAAAATAAATAAATAACCTTACCATTAAAAAGGTAAAGTAACCTAACCAATATAGGGACTCTTATGATCTCTTATTATGACCTAATTTTCCTCCAACCCAAGAAATGTTAACATCCTAAACCATTAAAAAGAAGTGAAGTAACCTTATCAATATAGGGCTATTGTGATTTCTTATTGTGAGTTAAAGTCAAAAGACCAGCGAAATAAATGTGTTACCCTCCATCCCATAAAATATGATAAGGAATGGAAGATCAAAACTAGATCTTCCCCATTTTGGAAAAAAATAACAAAAGTCCTCATTTAGATGCAAATGAAAACAAGGAAGGTTGCTAAGGCAACAAGTCCCTGCCACCAAAGCAGCAAGTCCCTACCACCAAAGCAGCATATTGAGATCGCAACGTAACTATGCTCTGCCTCCAAAGGATAGGTAGCCAAAATCAAGGGAATCAGAGCTGTGAAATAAGTAGCTGAAATCAAGGGGATAAGAGCTATGAAAGCACATGGGAGTCGAGGCAACCCATGAGCAGTAGCTTTTGAAATGACTGACAGAGTGGTGCAACCGAGTGGAATTAAATTTCTTATGCTACAAAAAGTAGAAACTGGCACTATTTATTGTGAAATAAAAGTTTTATTGCACAAAAAATAGCAATCGACACTATTTATTATGCATTGTGTTTGTTATTTCATTTTGATTATTTCTGTGGAATTGGAGTCATTTTGATTATTCATGTGGATTTAGAGTGAACTCCAGCGGTAACCCCCAAAGAGCCAGAGGGAAACAGTGGGTGTCTCGGCGCAATTTGCAGTGGGATAGAAAACCCCAATTAGCTGGTGAAATCCCTAGAATCATGGTAATCACATCCGACAATGGAGGCGTAAAGGGAAAACATAGGGTTAGCCCTTGCGAGGATTGAATTCTAGGTGGTATCCACATCGGCTTAGCCCTTGCTAGGATGGAATTCAAAGTGGTATACATCGATGCTGGGGTGGACCTTCGAAACCTGGACCTGCATCGACAACAAAGTATACTACGCAGCCATGGAGGTCTTAAAGGGTGAGAGCAACTTTGAGAAGGCTTTAATTAGGGATAAAATATGGATTAAGATTCTTTGCATTAACAAACCTGGGTATAAGATAATCTTAGGGTTTGGAGGAATGCATTGGTATGGCTGGTGGATGCCCTAGAAACTGGACCGAAGGGTTACCTGATCCCTCCTATGAGCACACAAGTTCCCTAACGAGTCGAAACCACAACCCCAATTCCAATCTGATCAATCAACATTCACAAAGTTTCATTATTTTCATGATTCACATGGCTGCAATGAGTTTTTACAAAAATAGTTGCAACAAGCCCCAGCCTGACACCCACTTGCTCCTGCAGACTGCAAGAAGCCCTAGCCTAAAATAATGAATGCTAATAAACGTTTCAGTTAAAGAGATAAAAAGAGATAGATATCACACGACTTACCGAAGAAGTGAGATCATCTGCCTTAAGCAATTTGGCAAGGCCAAAATCACCTGCACATGCTCCACTAATTAATAGAAGCCCTTTGGTATAAAAGAATTGTTAAGTTATGGTATGTTCTATGCTTATAACAGTTTACTTCTTTTTCTTATTATATTCCACCGATTAGCAATCACATGTACATAAAGTAAATTGTAGATAGAACATTAAACGATCGACATAAAACAAGCCAAGACAAGAGACACAAGATGTGGCGGCTAGCCAGGGACAAACCCCACAATGTGTGGGGAAACCCTTTGATCAAATCTTCTTTTATCTTCAATAATTCAGCAGAGAGAAATAGTACAATAAATCTGATTCATATCAGCAGTAGCAAACCCTAGATCAGTAGCATCAGCATTAGCGGCTTCATTATCAAACTAGGGCAGTCGATATCTTACAAACCGTTCGTCGGATTGACTTCATTCCACCACCAAAAGTTTCGGCTTCCAAAGAAGGTTCAGATGAACCTACAATGCAGTTCTGATGAGGAGATCTTCTAGGCCATGCAAGTCAATCTTTACTTATGCAGTTGCAGCTTCAGTTTCAGTAGTTTCCGGCTTCAAACTAGGGCAGTCGATATCTTGCAAACCGTTCGTCGGATTGACTTCATTCCACCACCAAAAGTTGCGGCTTTCAAAGGAGGTTCAGATGAACCTACAACACAGTTCCAAAGAGGAGATCTTCTAGGCCACGCAATTCAATCTTTACTTCTGCAGTTGCAGCTTCAGTTTCAGCAGTTTCCGGCTTCAAACTAGGGCAGTCGATATCTTGCAAACCATTCGTCGGATTGACTTCATTCCACCACCAAAAGTTGCGGCTTTCAAAGGAAGTTCAGATGAACCTACAGTGCAGTTCCAAAGAGGAGATATTCTAGGCCACGCAAGTCAATCTTTACTTCTGCAGTTGAAGCTTCAAATTCAACAGCTTCCGGCTTCACATGTGTGAGAGAGAGAGACCCATTTCAGCGCAGTAGAGAAGAGACTCATATCTGCGCAGTAGAGAGAGAGACATGTGATGAGATGAGTGAGTCTAAATGAGGAAAAGTCCTCTTATATTTATACACAACGTTGGTGGGTGAATAGATGCGACTGTTGGGCTTCTGAGCCTACATGAGTTGTAGGTCGGCTTGATAATAATTCCATAATCAAAATAAATTCATATCTCCATGAATACTTATCGAAATTGGATGATCTTAATATCAATCCTACACCTCTCGACAAGAGGAATCTAATAAAAATATTATTAGCCATGAATAAGATGACCCACATGAAGTTTTGCCCTGGTTGCCAATTTTAACACTCCCTCTCAACCATGGAGAACTTCATCTGCAATCTGTCTATCGGTCATTACTATTCATCCATCAAATGCACTGCCTTGTACAGCCTGACCCTTGCCCTGCTCTGCTCTATTTTGTCTGTTCTGCTTTGTCTTGTTCTGCCCTGCACTGATCTGTACTGTTTTGTTCTGTTCTACTCTGCTCTTGCATTGTTCTGTTCTACTCTGCTTTTGTCCGAATTATGAAGAAGAAGAAATGATCGAGGATGTATGATACTGACTCAAAGTCAGTTTCAGAGTATGTACCACTGGTCCCAGACCAGTCTCAACCAACCCAAAGTCAGCGTCATAGTGAGTACAACTCCAATGCTCCCAGACCAATATCATCCTCCACTGACTCAAAGTCAGTCTCAGAGTATGTACCACTGATCCCAGACCAGTCTCAACCGACCCGAAGTCAGCGTCATAGTATGGTACAACTCCTACCACTAGTCCCAGACCAGTATCATTGATCCCAGATCAATGGAGGTCATCCTAGCGTAGGGAGTACGGTAGTTACAACGATGCATCGATCGGTACTACTATGGTCCGTAACTTCATTTCCCTGCTCATTGATCAGATGAGAGGTACTTCCCATGAGTCCCAGACTGCATGGGTAGGATGCCTCGACAGGAGAACTAATCAATCCTGTCCTCATAGGAGAACACATCAATCCTGCTACAATTGCCATGGAGAACACATCAATCCAGGCCTCACAGGAGAACACATCAATCCTGCTACAATTGCCATGGAGAACACATCAATCCAGGCCGCCATGGAGAACACATCAATCCAGGCCTCACAGGAGAACACATCAATCCTGCTACAATCGCCATGGAGAACACATCAATCCAGGCCTCACAGGAGAACTAATCATCCTGCTACACAGGAGAGCAAATCATCCTGTTCCACAAGAGAGCGAATCATCTTGTCCCACAAGAGAGCGAATCATCTTGTTCCAGTGTGCACCACCAGGGGAGGGTGAGTCACCCTGTGGTCGTATGTTGCTCCAGTAATAACCGCAAGCCCTCAGAGCTCCCAGAGCTCAATGTATGCAACATGCAGGACCCTTGTACAAGGGTTTCTTACCGACTCCAAGTCGTTTGGGAAAATCACAGATTAGATCTTTCCTCGGGATTTTGACAAGGTGTATCAACCTGTACATCATCTTAATGCGATGGAGCCTCCTTGCTCATCAACTTACCGTATCCAAGATGATGTCTATCTGCTGGAGCAATCGACGAATACGGGATTCCTCAATAATCGAATCCCACCTCTGGTTGTTATAGAGAATCACAGTGGTATCCAATGTAAATCCAAACAGCTCACTGAAGAGCTTTCGCAAGCAGACTATCTCACACGAGGTTATGCTAGCAACAATATATCCTGCTTCGGCGGTGCTCAAAGCCACCGACTTCTGCTTCCTGCTCATCCAGGATATCGAAGCAGATCCCAAGGTGAAACAGTACCCGGAAGTGCTCTTACGGTCCACCACACTGCCTGCCCAATCAACATCAGTATATCCAAGTAGTCTCACATCTCCGGCAGTGTATCTTAATCCATGAGAGATTGTGTCCTGAAGACATCTCAGAAGATTCCTGGCATCAATCCAGTGAGGCTCAACCAAATATGAGCTCACAATGCTAACTGCAAAAAATATGTTCGGACGGAGGTTCACCAAGAACATCAATGCGAATGAGTTTATGAAACTCAAAGGCATTTCCCAAATCTGGTCCGACATCACTACCATATAACTTCTAAAAGTTAAGATCATCGAGGTAGTCACAGGCTTGCAGTCCATCATACCAAATCTTTCCAATATCTTTACCACATATTTCCTTGAGATAGGAAAATTTCCCTTGGCTTCTGCCATACTTCAAGTCCTAGGAAGTAGTGCATTAGTCCTAGGTCTTTCATTTCAAATTCAGAGGCCAGCTCCCTCTTACATTTGTGAATGAGAGGGTCTGCACCTGTTAGAAAGAGGTCATCCACATACAATACTAGTATGAGAGGCTTGTCATCTTCAACCTTAAATTAAAGGTTAGGATCGGCTTCACTCCTAGTGAATCCCAGCTTCATCAAGTAGCTATCGATCCTCTCATACCATGCTCGGGGTGCTTGCTTTAGCCCATAGAGAGCTTTCTTCAACCTGCATACATGAGATTTTCGATCATAAATCTCAAATCCTTCGGGTTGCTCCACGTAGACCTCTTCTTTGATCGAGCCATGCAAGAACGCAGTCTTGACATCCATCTGATGTAGGTTCCATCCTTGTGAAGTAGTAAGGGCTATGATCGAGCGGATGGTCGTATATCTGGCAACAGGTGCAAATTTCTCATCATAGTCTATACCTTCCTTTTGGGAGAAACCTCGAGCAACAAAACGAGCCTTATACTTTTCCGTGCTTCCATCTGCTGCATGCTTTATCTTGTAAAGCCATTTTGAAGTAACAATTGTCTTGTCCAGGGTCTGGGAACTACTTCCCAGACATCATTCTCCATAATAGACTCATATTCTACGGTCATAGCATCCTTCCATACTTGATGCTTGACGGCATCTGAGAATGACGAAGGCTCATTTTGTATGATCGTGCTCATGATGGTCAGGTATCCTTGATACCTATTAAGTTTCTTACTTTGACGGAAGGTTCCTCAGGTGCAGCATGTCCTTTAGCATCATCAAGTATCCCCCTAAGCCATGAAGGCCTCTTCCTAGAAGAGGAAGGCTCATGTGGATGAGAATCTATCAGATCCATGGGTTCTTCTACATCAGGCATTGATTCATCATCCTTTTCTTTCGGTTCCCTGGTGTTGGCTTCTTGAGAGCTCCTCAAAGTCGAAAGATTGTTCACCTTGCGGTGAACTTTTCTTTAGGAGTCTTGGAACCCAATGCTTGATGAGGGCATCAATTTTGTACATATACGACGGTGATTGTAGTTTCAGCCCATAGAAACATCAGAAGTCTTTGATCATGTAGCATGGCCCAAACAGCTTCCATCATCGTGCGGTTCTTCCTTCCCACCACACCATTCTGCTCAGGAGTATGTGGTGTAGTAGTCTCCCTCTTAATGCCAACCTCAGGTATGCCTGAGTGAACCAATTGTAATATATCAAAGGTCTTGCTTTGGCTTGAGGGGAATGGTCCCCTTTTGAGCTTTTCTTCAGCACATCCTGGACATACACCTTCATTCTCTATTCAGAATTCGGGCATCCCTATCACCATTTGTCTTACACCGAGTATAGCTTTATAAAGAAGGGGGGGAAAACTCTAATTCCAAAGTTCGGACTGAAGAGATGTGTCATAAGACATGACACCTAGCAGATTTCCATCGACCTGATATAATGAATCAAATATACAAACCAAGAGCAAAGGCATCTTTAACATTATTTTTCCATATACATACCTTGCCATCGCTGAAGGTTACCTTGTAGCCTTTGTCTTCCATTCCCGAGATGGACACTAGGTTCCTTTTGAGGTCAAGTGCATTTAATACATCCTGGAATTTCTGGCCTTCTTGAATGCTTGTCCTCCTCCTTGATTCCTAGCTCTCCTCTTACCTTTGCTGTTGAATTTGTCATTCCTTTGATTGCCATCAGAGGGATTTTGATCATCGTCCTAGAGTGAGTCCTTTCTATCAGGGCACTCCCTTGCATAGTGACTTGCAAATGTAACATCGTCATTTCTTCTAGCCTTACGTCTAGCCTTTCCTTTTGATTTAGTCCCGGAATTATTTCTTTTCTTTGCATGAAAAGAAAAGGCAGCAGGAGGACCTTTAGGCAAGGGCATTTCTTACACTTCTTCCCTTGTTTCTTCTTGAATGCGTCTAGCCATTAATTCCTCGAAACTAGGAATTACATTATTTTCAGAAGAGTGGTCCTGAACACATACCATTCAAATGGTAATCCTCTGAGAGTTGTGAGTGCCATTTCTCTGTCAGTAATGGTTTCCCCAATAGATAGGAGATCGTTCTTGATCTCGGTGATCTTTAAGAAGTATGCTTGCATACTTTCATCTTTACCCTTCTTGATTTCCCTCAACTTATTTCTAAGAAACAAAACTTGATTTGCATCATTAACTTTAAATAAACTCACTAGTCTGTCGTAGATCTCCTTGGAGGTGTCTAGATCAGAGATGTAGGCCACCAAGCGCTTGTCGATAGAGTCCCGGATGATCTTCTTTGTTTTGACTTCTCCATTTTTCCATTTGTTCCAGGCAGCAGTAGATGCATTTGATGAAGGCTCAACAATATTGCCTCTTACATGGTCCAGCACTCCTTGATCTTCAAGGGTTCGATCGATAGAGATCTTTCATCCGTGATAGTTAGCTTTCTCACGGAGCTTGTCCTCGGCAGGAAAGAGTGTTGAGGACCCCATAGTTCTTTTAGGATAGCCTTGCCAATCTTCTCTTCAATGATTGCTCTTGCTCTTGCTCGGGCTTTGTCTTCACCTCAGCTCTGATACCATGTTAAGTTATGGTATGTTCTATGCTTATAACGGTTTACTTCTTTTTCTTATTATATTCCACCGATTAGCAATCACATGTACATAAAGTAAAGTGCAGATAGAACATTAAACGATCGATAGAAAACAAGCCAAGACAAGAGACACAAGATGTGGCGGCTAGCCAGGGACAAACCCCACAATGTGTGGGGAAACCCTTTGATCAAATCTTCTTTTATCTTCAATAATTCAGCAGAGAGAAATAGTACAATAAATCTGATTCATATCAGCAGTAGCAAACCCTAGATCAGTAGCATCAGCATTAGCGGCTTCATTATCAAACTAGGGCAGTCGATATCTTGCAAACTGTTCGTCGGATTGACTTCATTCCACCACCAAAAGTTTCGGCTTCCAGAGAAGGTTCATATGAACCTACAACGCAGTTCTGATGAGGAGATCTTCTAGGTCACGCAAGTCAATCTTTACTTCTGCAGTTGCAGCTTCAGTTTCAGCAGTTCCCGGCTTCAAACTAGGGCAGTCGATATCTTGCAAACCGTTCGTCGGATTGACTTCATTCCACCACCAAAAGTTGCGGCTTCCAAAGGAGGTTCAGATGAACCTACAGCGCAGTTCCAAAGAGGAGATCTTCTAGGCCACACAAGTCAATATTTACTTCTGCAGTTGCAGCTTCAGTTTCAGCAATTTCCGGCTTCAAACTAGGGCAATCGATATCTTGCAAACCGTTCGTCGGATTGACTTCATTCCACCACCAAAAGTTGTGGCTTTCAAAGGAGGTTCAGATGAACCTACAACACAGTTCCAAAGAGGAGATCTTCTAGGCCACGCAAGTCAATCTTTACTTCTGCAGTTGCAGCTTCAAATTCAACAGCTTCCGGCTTCACATGTGTGAGAGAGAGAGACTCATTTCAGCGCAGTAGAGAAGAGACTCATATCTGCGCAGTAGAGAGAGAGAGATGTGATGAGATGAGTGAGTCTAAATGAGGAAAAGTCCTCTTATATTTATACACAATGTTGGTGGGTGAATAGATGCGACTGTTGGGCTTTTGAGCCTACATGAGTTGTAGGTCAGCTTGATAATAATTCCATAATCAAAATAAATTCATATCTCCATGAATACTTATCGGAATTGGATGATCTTTATATCAATCCTACACCTCTCAACGAGAGGAATCTAATAAAAATATTATTAGCCATGAATAAGATGACCCACATGAAGTTTTGCCCTGGTTGCCAATTTTAACAAGAATAAAACATGAAAGGTTCATGAATTTGTTAATGTGTTTAATCTCTTATTTTCCTTAGCCTTGTCCTCAAATCAAAAATGGAGAAATTGAAACTAATGCTCTGCCTTTGCCACTCTAAGATTGGACTAGATGTTCCCCTTTCTCAGAATGGCAGTGACTGGAGTTGGAGATATGGTGTCCCTTTTTCAATATACAAAATAGCATGAATTGTACAAGATGACGATCCCCAGATCTTCTTTTGAAACTAAACTTAAAAGCTACAGGAATCTTGAAGATGATGAATGCAAATGGATTTGAAGTATGCAAGCTTTATATAGCGTGAGATTTTCCTCCAAAATCAGTGTCCTTTCTTTGTTCAACGTAGATTTAGTGTCCCTATGTAAAGGAAGTCTTCATAAAATTACTAGGGATAGTGGATTGTTAGATGTTAAATTAAAATAGGCTACAGCTGAACCAGACAGCATATTAGTACAAAATTCCAAGAACTGATTGGCACTTGGAAGAAGCTGAGAATGAATAGTTAGTCCCAGATGCACATCGAGGCGGAATCTGATTCTTTGATGCTGATATCAAAATGATTATTTGATGCAGATGCAAATTACCATGAGAATACCAGAATTTGATTGCTAGATGCAAATACTACTTACCGTGAGAATACCAATTACATCTGCATCCAAATGCGTTAAGCCCAGGGGTAAAATGAGATGTGCATCAGCCTAATGGTTAATTGATAAAGCATGTTTGCCAAAGAAAATGGCAGTTGCATGCAGCCCATGTGTTAATATTAAAAAATCTATAAATTGATAAAAACAACACAACAGACTTGTGGGTCCACGCGGTGCTTGCATGCAACCTACGTTGCCACTATGCAGACTTCACAGTAGAGTATGAAATTGACACAGAAAAACATGTGGAAAAGAGTTTATCAGACCCTTAGATTAGACGATATCACATAAAATAAACCGACAATATCTTACTATAATTTTTTTTAAATAAATATATTTAAACTAACATAACACAAGAATTACTAACTAATATGTTAATGATTAAAACTAAAATGTTTAATTAATTGATTTATTTATTTTTATTAAATAAATAAAAACTTTTAATATTAAAATAAAAAATTACTTTCCCTTAAAAACAAATTTTACTCTTTGTCCCGCTTTTGGAAAGGAAATGAAAGTAATAATTGAAATAAGAATACAAAAGAGTTCGTGCCATTGACTAAGTTCATTAACCTATTTTGAATGTTATAGTAAATTATTTTCCCAGGTTAATGATTAAAACTGAGTGTTTCCAACGACAGGTGTTGGAAGGAGAGGCACAGTGCCCATGCAGAGAACGAAGGCTTCTCTTTTCTTGTATTTTTCCAGTGGAGCTGGTGGATGATGAGACAGAATGTTGCAGAATCAGCCAGAGAAGGAAGAGATGAATGGCAACACGATATTGAAGAGCGCGAAAGTGAGGGAGATCATCCAAAACAAGCGCAGGCTGGTGGAGGTGCCACACACGGTGAGTGTAGCCGACACTCTCAATGCACTGCTTGCAAACAACATATTGGCGGTGCCAGTGGCAGCCCCTCCTGGGCAATGGATAGGAGCAGGGGGTTCCATGATATTGGAGTCTGACAAACTCACCGGCTCAGTCAGGAAACAATATATAGGCATGGTCAGTATGTTGGATATTCTTCTCCATGTTGCCGAATGTGTCGTTGGGACTGATATAGAGGCCAATCTCATGTCTGTTCCTGTTTCTGCTATCATTGGGTGCTCTTTGGAGGGACTCAGCCTATGGAGCGTCAATCCTGATACCAGGTACATCGCTTAGTTTCTGCTAAATTCCTATAACTTTGCATGTTTGGGTGTCTATAACAAACAACTAGGGCCACTTTTTATAGGCTGCTACTAAGTATTTCAGTTAATGGCAAAGAACAGGGCAGTAAAAATAGGTGACCAATTTTGAAATTTGGTGCAAGTATCCTCTCCTGTTATAATTGGTTTTTCATGATAGCAAAAATGATATTTCATACATTGGATTGCTGAACCTAAAACTTAATTTCCTGAAGCCATATTCTTCCTGCTATAAGTTTTGAGGTTTTTTCTTCTCTATATTTTTTTTTCAAATGTGTTCAAAATTCCAGTAAGAATTTGTCCAATTTACAAGTTTGAATTGTGATTTTTTAATAATGTGAGTGTGCCAATAATTTTGAATGAGCTGAATTTTAAACTTTGACCAATTTTTTTACAGAATTCTAAACCATGGCTTTACCTATGTGTTTGCAGTGGCATTGAATTAGATTCCTGGGGACGCCATGCTGGAGAACAAAATCTTGGAAGGTGCGAGAAAAAGCAACTGCCCAGTGCTCGCATAATAGGTTCGACCAATTTGGGTTCTTTTTTTTTCTTCGCAGAGCACCTACAGTGTCCATTGAACCTGTCGAGCTAGATCATGTATGTAATTAACTCGAGCTCAAAAATTCAAATTCAAGTTAATAGTATATTCAAATTCAAGTTAATAGTATCTTGTGATGCAAAAATTCAAATTCAATACTAGGATACAGAAATAGAGAAATTCATAACATTTTAACAATATATGTGGCTTGAATTTCCAGCGACGGCTTCAGAAGCACAACCAGCACAGAGGCTACGCTACTTAAAGCAGCAAGGCCGCACAGAGGCTACGCTACCTAAAGTAGCAAGGCCATACTACCGTTGTTGGTATACCACCGTCGTTGGTAGATTACCCGGCCTCCCCTGGCTCTTTCACCGTTCGGGCTCAGCTCCTCCAGCAAACAAAGGATTTTACTATGCTCTGGGCACAGGCCTGCGGTGTTTTCACCAGACTGCAAATAGTGCCATCCTCTACCGCCATCCTCCCCGTTGGCTGCATAGTATTCCAGGGTTGTCCCCGTGCGTTCTGTTAGGTGAACCGGGCCTGCTTCAGATTACCTTCCGGAAGGTAGCACCTTCTTGCAAACCGATGCCTCTGCAACAAAAGGAAAAGCTAACACAAATATGGGAGTTTGAAAAGTGAGGCGGTGAAGGCCACCGAACACACGAAATCTGCATGGCATGCAAGCGGCAGTGGGATGGGTGTGTAGGTGGCAATCGGAATAACAAGTATAACCGTTGTTGTATTATAACTTTTGACATTTTAGCATTTAATACTATAGATTAATGTTAGCATTAGTCTGTTAGCATTGGTCAACACTATGAACATACGAGCAAAAAACACACATAATATATGGTCAGCCTCGGGAAGAGGCCAAATAACATGGAAAAATTGTTTGCGCATAAAAACTTTGCTTAAACTGCTTTTGTACTGGATGGGAAAGACAAACAAACAGCTAAACTAATGCTTATGGACTAATAATCAATTACTATAGTCCCTGGCCATTGCTAGATGGCAAGGACTAATAACTAAGCTTGAATCTCGAGTACTTAACCTGACTATTTAGTTCTTCGACTATGTTCGAGGATATAAACTTTGTGACGAATGCAACTCAAATAGAGTAAGGACATATTTTATTGCCTTTGGTGATGGAAGAGCCTCTTTAGGGGTGGCGTCGAATAATTTAACAAATCTATTTTAAAAAGTTAAATTTATTTGGCCAAAGAACTAATTAGTGTTTTAAATGTTTCAATTTTATATTAGAAAGAGTCACTCTTTGTCACTTCCATGGAACCAATCTAGATTTATATAATGATTTATTATGCGTATATTGAGGAACCAAATTTATAATAATATTATCAAATTAAAATTTATATTAATTAATTATAATAAATAAACTAATATTTAATTATTATAGATTAATTAATACTTAATAATAATTATTTTTTAATTAAAGTTATTAATAGAATTAATAATTATTACTTAATTGTTAATAATAATAAAATTAATAATTATTTAATATTAATTATTCTAAATTGTAATTATCATATTATTTGATCAACAATAACATGATTGAGAGATCATATTCTAATCTAATATCTATAATAATTCTAGATATTAGGTTAAAAAAATTATTTTTAAAGAATTAAAATGATGTAAATTTCAAGGTTAATTATGGAAAATAAATTATTAAAAATTGAATAATAATTTTAAATTCATTTTCACAATATAAAATCAATAAATCTTTATTTAAAATGGTAAATAAATTTTTTTTCAACTGATATTGTTTTCTTATTAAATCAATATTTATTTCTTTTTATTTTAAAATGACATATGTCACCTCTAAGTTGGGCACTAATAGAATAACACATCTACTTCATATTGTTTGTAGAATGAGCCTCTAGTGGAAATTATGTTACTTCCTTGACATTGGTAGATTCTTCAAACAATACCTAGAGCTAAATGGTGAACTTCTTATAGGAATGTTGAAATATTCTCCAATGATTTGGATATGCTAATAATAGCTCACTCCCATGGATTGATGCTAACTTTTTCACCTTTGTGAATGATTGAGATAATGGTTAGCATCCAACTTACCTTATAAACATCTCGACAACAAACTACTCATCCATATAATCTCTAAATAAGTTTTCTAGTTGGCAATTTGATTACTTAAATGACAACTAAGGTAAACCCTACATTATGAGAAGTGCATCCCTACATCATAGGAAATATTCATTTTTTACTATATTGAATCTTCTTGTATATCATTGTTTCCAAATATTTTACATTATGTGATAGGTGAATTTCATCATCCACCTACTTAACATCATAAAGATGAGAAATTCTTTATCCCATTATATTTTAAAAATTATCCAACACCTTGAGTCATTTCACGACTCGTAAGAATTCACTCTTATTTTAAAAAATTTTATTTTCTTCTTTAATATAGTGAATGATTGAGATAATGGTTAGCATCCAACTTACCTTATAAACATCTCGACAACAAACTACTCATCCATATAATCTCTAAATAAGTTTTCTAGTTGGCAATTTGATTACTTAAATGACAACTAAGGTAAACCCTACATTATGAGAAGTGCATCCCTACATCATAGGAAATATTCATTTTTACTATATTGAATCTTCTTGCATATCATTGTTTCCAAATCTTTTACATTATGTGATAGGTGAATTTCATCATCCACCTACTTAACATCATAAAGATGAGAAATTCTTTATCCCATTATATTTTAAAAATTATCCAACACCTTGAGTCATTTCACAACTCGTAAGAATTCACTCTTATTTTAAAAATTTTATTTTCTTCTTTAATATATATATATTATATATATTATATATGTATGTATGTATGTATATATATGTATATATATATATATATATATATTCAATTAAAATGAATAACTCTTTATAATATTTTAATTTTTTTACTTAGCACATTATAATTGATTTAAATTTTAAATTTTTATTTTTGCAAATCAAGGTTGTATTCACTCATAAAAAGTTGAGTGCATCGATATCAAAATGAAAGTAGTCTCACCCGATAGTCTCACCCCGACTAGGCTTTCTGACTATTGCTAGCAACATATGGAAAATAAACAGAAGCACAATTAGAGAGACAATCCACAACTTAACAGGCCAAAAGCACCAAAAGACAAATAAAACTTGTAGAACACTTGTAGCCATGTTCATTCATTAGAGGTAATAGAGGTGGGATTATCTGGTCCAGTCCGTGGAGGGGGCGGGGGACGGTAGGTGCATTGGACATGCTGTTCAAAATGAGCCATCAATGTTTCCCGTTTTTCCACCTTTTTGGATAGCAGATTCTTACTGCACCAAACCACGATGATCCTTTCCTTGACATGGCATTGAAATTATTGCAATTGGTTGAGCATGGCAACGATAAATTCATGTTCTTCATTCCTAGCCTTGTCATGAAATGCCAAATGATCTAGGACAGACTAGAGCAGGTCTCGACAAACCATAGAGCACCATTGTCAGCCAGCATCCCTTGCATAGCCAGACCAATGCTTCCTGCCTCGACCACCAGCTTCGGCCCCACGCGTCACACTGCCCTCCTTTCCCTTCATCGTTGCATGATCACCACAAGTTTCTCTCAAGGCATCCTTACCACCACGGGCCCCCGAGGCCACCCGACCCATGCTTCCAACAATTCTACCACCCTAAGCAGACCGCTTAGACACCTAATCTGCCACCACCACCTTCAAATTCCTATGAAACCATCCCTGGTTAGATGAGGTTCCCCTTAGCTAGGGAGTGGAGTGGTAATTACGTGACATAGGTCGCATTGTGAAATCCCATGGAAATTCTTCAAAGAAATGAACACTAGAAGACAACGTCACCTCCCAACTCTCTGAGACACCCAACAGAGCAATGAACAACCCTAAATTAGCAAAGAGACTTTTGCGATGAGGAATTGTCAACCTACTCTCTCTAGCTTGGGGAATTACAAGTGAAATCACAACGGGACAACACACCAATCAGACCAAAGGCTCACCAAATCCTCTACCAAAGGAAGCATTAAGAAGCCAAGATACAAGCCAGGTGACTAGACACCCAACTACAAACACACTGGGAACGAACCCCACAATGAGAACCGATTGCCGCAAACACCCTAATATAATTTTCGCACCACTAGGCCCAAAATATGCTCACCCAACAATCGGTCGGAGACGTCGACAAAAAATCCACAAAAGTAAGAGAGCCTAGAAGAAGATCGGTTAACAAGAAACACATACACCCCCTTAGACTTAGAAGGGATCCAAGAAGAGAATTAACTAAGAACACAAGAAAGGGATCAAACGTTGACCTTATAACTATACATAATTCACTCAAACCTCTTAATAAAACAGGAAACCATGCACAGAGAAGGGAACTTAGCGTTTTTTAATTTAGAGTCTAAGGAGGAGAAGACATCAGCGAAATATCCACCATTGCCAAACAAGCCATAGGCTAGAGAAACTTGTGACACTACCATAGCTTGGTCCTCATACATCTAACCACCAAATTGACACATTATAATAGCAAACCTGAAGATCGACATTCGCCATATACCAATGGCCCTCACCCACTCTCAATCCTAAAGAGACAGATTGAAACATCGCATGTCACACCATTAATTTCCCTGTACTACAAACGTAATAGGAGGACGAGGTGACCAACCTCCATACCATCTACCAGATGATCAGTGTCATGAGACACGCATCCGAGTAGCCTCGATGTTCATCACCCCCATCAGTGAAATTTATTTTAAAATTTAAATTTAGATGTGATAATATCTTAAATATTACCAATATTAAAATAATGTTTATTGTATTTTTATTTCCTAATAATTAAGCTTTGTCTATTTCAAAGTAGAGCATCCATAATTTTTATTTTTTGTAAAAAAAATTATATGGATGAATGAGATTTAATAAAAAAGCACATTCTTGTTTATCTTCATAGAGAGATCATATTAAACTCTAACTCTAATTTTGTTACTTAATCAATTTTTCTTAATTATTTTATTTCAATTGTTTCAATAATAACACATACATGCTTCATAATCATTATTATTAGAAAAATAGAAAAAGAAAAAAACAAATTAAACAAGATACAATCAAATAGTAAGATTAAAAAAATAAAATTAAAGTGGAAAAGAACAAGACAAAAAATAACATTAAAAAAATTCAATTAACTGCAAAAAAAAAAATACCATTTAAGTTTAATAGTACAAATTCTATTAACATTAATCAGCCATTTAACTTATACAATTAACTTATGTAATTATATTAATTTGACTAAATTTCAAAAATTTTATATTAATCTTTTCTGAATTAAAATTATTTTTTTAAGATGGATTTTAAAAATCTATGTGATTATTCATTAAACCGAACACATCAGGTTTAAGCTCATGGATGAAGGATACGGGTACGAACCTTATGGACTACTTACATCGCAATTTCATGATAACGACCGAAATTGAAAGTTTGATACGTTAATCATTGAGTTGTTTTATTTTGTGGGCCGAAAGTCCCATGGACTTTGAAGCAACGAAACTATAATTTGAGAGATACATCCTTTACTTTGATTAGAGTGATATTGGGTTTTCCGGTTTACTTGTAGGCTTTCCTCTTCTTCTTTTTTTTTCGGTGGAATTTATGGTTGGTGGATTTTTTTGTTGCTTTTTTTATTTAGGGTTGTTTGGACGTTTTCTTATGGGTAATGATTTCTAGGGAAATATTATTATACTTTTCACATTATGACTCAACGTCAAACTCCTATGCACCATAGGATATAAGGATTTGCATCTCGATACCGGTAGCTTACACTAGCTAATATTCAGGAAGAACTCTCTCGATGTAAGGGAGAAGCCTCCTATCATAGGATTACTATCTCAGAAACTAAGGTTCTAACTAAATGCACTAATTGGA
This sequence comes from Pinus tabuliformis, assembly GCA_031772625.1. Taxonomy (NCBI): domain Eukaryota; kingdom Viridiplantae; phylum Streptophyta; class Pinopsida; order Pinales; family Pinaceae; genus Pinus; species Pinus tabuliformis. The sequence continues at coordinate 1,753,375,318 of CM062816.1, read as the reverse complement.
TCTCGAATATAGGGTACATAAGGGGGTGATTCAACCAATACATGCAAATTGACAACCTTTATTAGCAGATGAAGTTTTTACTGGGATGGACTCTCTTGGACCGGAACGAGAACCACATGGATATCTTGCTCTCTCTTGAACACCTGCATAGGATGGATTTGGATCGGAGAATGGAAAAGATTGAGTGACACATCGACATTCCTCTAGTAGCAAATGGTACTACAAAGGACCCAAAGCGCACATCTAGGTTACTGTAGTATCGATACAGATCTTCTGGCTTAGATATGTTATCGTATTAGTCATAAACTTTATGTTTTTGTTTTCACATATTGATGTACAAGGTCATTTAGGCCAGTTTATTAGTCTGAGTCGGTTTAATTTTGTCTATGTTAGAACTCAGTTATCTCTCCTCTTTAAGGAGAGTGTATTTCTGGATATGGAAGTCTCATTAGTGAGAGACTTACTTGACTATATATATCATACCATGTAAATTTCAATTTTATGAGGTAATAAAATTCACTCTACAAAAAAAAATACTAGAAAAATAAAGTTAGATTTTCACAATTTAGTGAGGAGTTAATTAAGTGCACTAAATTAAAAGTGTTAATACTATTACTTTGGTTGAAAGTTCGTTAATTTATTTAATAAGGTACGTAAATGATTGTGTGTAGAGGTGCTCTATAGCCGAGGATGGGAGATGATGGAATGTCCATAAATGAGTGTAAGTATTTAAATATCAGGTCAATATGAGGGAGATGTTGTAATGATTGTAAATAAATGTAAATATCGGCTCATAAAATAGAAGAGATTGTGTAGTGTTCGTAAAATGAAACATTATATCAAATAATAATAATAACAAAATTAAAGCTAATAATAATTAAAAAATTAAATCAAATTTGTTATACTATAATTTTATTTTTATTAATAAAAAAAAAATCATAAATACATATGATATTAAAATAAATTAAAGTAATAATGATTCATATCTATAACATGCAATAATAAGCATATAATTAGAAATAAAAATATTTTTATATATAATTATTATATTCATACTTAAATTTAATTAATAAACATATAAATATTTATAATATTTGCTTTTAAGTTAGTTTTATATTATAATAATAATAATAATTTTAATTTTATATATATATATAAAAAGATGATATCACCTATAATAAAAAGACAAAAATGAACATATATTTTTGTTTACTTTAGTTAAAAGCAATATAAATAATTAATAATTTCATTTTCATTATGATGACTTGGTTGGTTGTTGATATTACAACCCTCTATGAAGAATATTTGGTAAATATATTTTATTCTCTTTCAACGATAAATAAAACATTTTAGAAAGACGTGGTAAAAATATTTCACACTCACTCTAAGCCATAAATAAAACATTTTGATGTCTATGTGATGTAACATATTTTTATATAACTTTAAGGAGAGATAAAGTAATTAAAAGTAATATATATATATATAGATAAAGTAATTAAAAGTAATATATATATATATATTATATATATATATTATATATATATATATATATATATATATATTCACTTTTGAGTATGACAAAAATGTATAATTATTATAAATGGTAAAAATAAAAATATAAAAACTATAATAAATTATGTTAGATCTAAGAATTTTGTGATCGAAACGTCGACCTAATCCTATATATGTGATAAATCCGGAAGACTTATGTCTATAATAAATTATTTTAATATTATATTAAATATTTTATTTTAATACCATTTTTGTATATATAGAGAAATAAAACATGTTTTAATGTTGATCATAATAAATACTTCAATGTGAAATGTTGAGAAATGGAAACAAGAAATTCCAGTTTAATTTGTCCTTGAATTAAACTGAGAATTAAAATCTTATGAGTTTAAATTGAGTTGGAAATTAGGTCACTCAGTTTACTGAGTTAAGTTTAGTTAAATTAGTTCTAAATTGTTTTTGCACCTAATAGAGGACTAACAGTCAATTTGTGGGCTAGTGCATCCACTAGTGCTACACTAGTTAACTAAAGATTCCCTCATGAGAAACTCATGAATGTCAATTCAGAGAAAGACCCAGTTGAGACTAGAGTGTAGGGATAGTGTACTATCAGTGGTATTATTTACTAGAGTGTAAATATCATGCATGCATCATAGATTGATCCTATGTTTGGATTGCGCAGTTTTGGAAGCATGAATTCCCTTTAAATATGGGTTATTCATCCTAGGAATTATGCAAGAGATTAGGAGCTTGGGGAGCTACAATTGGCTAAGTGTTGGCTAAGAGCTACCTTGTGAGCTGAGAGAATTGAGCATACTTGTTCATAATTTTTCTAGTGAGAACACGCTCTATATCTTCACTCATATTTTTGATATATGCAATACAAATAGCTAAGTTTTGAGTAGTGGCTTTCCTTAGATACATTTTTTGTTATGTGCCATTGATTTATCTTCTTCTTGTTCATATTGTTTTTATTGTTCTATTAGCTTCCGGTGGTTGAAAGTAGAAGTAGATTCTTGTCCTCTTCTTTAGTACTTTGCATGAGCTTGTGAATCTACAAGATTTCTACATTGTATCGGAGCCGACAACAGTATACTAGAGGAGATTTCAAACTTTTGAGTTTTGTGTTACAAGTGAAATTCGAATTTCCAATACATACTTCAGGATCGGAAGATGGCGTTTGATGGTTTGTGGCTCGAGTATGCCTTGGAAGGCATCTCGAATTCTATAGCGTGGAGGGACAGAATGGAAGTCATGCTAGAGGATAATGGCTTGAAGAAATTCATTGATCAAGAAATTCCTAAGCCAACAGCATCTGATGCACAGAATTTGGTCGAATGGAAGAAGTGTGTGGTGAAGGTGATGTAGATAATCCTTGAGGGAGTTTGAGACCACATTGTCTCGAATCCCCATGACAAGGAAACTCTGTATGCTATGTGGAAAACATTGACAAATTTGTATCAGAACAATAGTGACCAAAGGAAATTGGCATTGAAGGACAAACTTCGAAAAATCAAAATGGAGAAAGGTGAGACTATTCCAAAATACTTGACCAAGTTCACTCAATGTCATGATGAACATGGGAGTGTTGGAATCACAGTTGCTGAGGATGATATGGTGAGTATTTCTCTTGAAGGACTCCCAAAGAGTTGGCATAGTTATCAGGACTCTGTTAGTGGTCAGGAGAACCTACTAGATGGGGAATGACTGTGGTCGAATTGATGCAGGAGGAGATCAGGAGAAACACCAGGGATGGCTCTTCATCGAAGGCTGATGATGAAGAGAACCGTGCCTTAGAAATTAAGGCAAAGAAGGGGAAAGGGAAAGCTTCCCATTCCAAATTGAATTCTTATCATGGAGGTAAGAAGAAATACATGACAAAAGTTAAGTGATTTCATTATCATGAGCTAGGCCATTTTGCTACAAATTGTCCACTCAAGAAGTCCAAGAAGAGGTCATCAGGAGGAGAAGCAGCTGATGCTTTGGCCACTCAATTTGAATTAGAATTTTCCCTGATTGCATGCATGGTGTCATAAATCATGGGAAGTGTATGGTACTTAGACAATGGAGCTTCATTACACATGACTAGCAACAAAGAGTTATTCAGTGACTTGGAGGAGAAAGATCTCCATATTCATATCGAGATGGGTGACGATGGGAAGTATAGTGTTACTAAATTGGGCATGATTACTTTTTAGAGGGTGAATGGGGCTCCACTCACCTCGAAGAATGTTATGTATGTGCCCGGGCTGAAGAAGAACTTGGTATACATTGCCATGCTTGAGAATAAATGCTATGATGTGATCTTCTTGAAAGGAAAGGAACTCCTTTGACACATAGCCATGGGTAAAGTAAAGAAGATAGGGATTCAGGTGAAGAATCTCTGTAAGCTCGAGGTAGAGGAGTGCGATGCTTTGAGCACAAAATAAGAAAGGGTGTAGATGCAAGACATTCATGAGTTGTGGCATAGGTGATTAGGCCACTTGCATCATGGGGCTTTGAAGATATTGCAGTAGATCTCTATCAGTCTTCCCAAAGGTATGCTTGAGCAAGTTGATACATGCAAGGGGTTTACTTTGGGAGAATACACCAAATTTTCCTTACACAAAAGAGACAGTTGAGTAGAGGCTATTCTAGAGCAAGTCTATTCAGATGTGCATGGACCATTCTTGATAGCATCCATGGTCAAACATAGGTATTATGTTATATTTATTTATGACTATTCTTGGAAATGATGGATATTTTTCATGCAGAAAAAGGATCAAACTTTCACAAAGTTTTGTGAGTTTAAGGAATTGGTGGAGAAAGAGTTAGGAAAGAAGGTTAAAGCTCTATGGAGTGATAACAGTGGTAAGTATGTCTCAAATGAGTTTAAGAACTTCTATACAGCGAAAGGGATTAAACGGGAGTTGAATACACCCCATAACCCTCAGCCGAATGGGGTGGACGAGAGGGAGAAAAGAATCATAGTAGGGGAAGCAAGGACGATGTTGCCTGATCAGAGCCTAGCACTAGACTTGTGGGTTGAGGCATGCAACACAATGGTTTATGTTAAGAATCGTAGCCCACATCGGATAATTGAGATGAAGACACCAAAGGAGGCTTATTCCAGTAAGAGGCCATATGTTGGTCACTTCAGGATTCTTGGGTCATCGGTATATTTCCATGTGACCAAAGATGCATAGAAGAAGCTTGAGCCGATAGCAAAGTTGAGTATATTTGTGGGGTACACTAATACAACTCACAACTACCAAGTGTACTTGCCAACCAATAGGATGACAATGGTTCACAAGGATGTTAGACGTGATGAGGAGAATGCCATGCGAGTTTCCCTTAAGAGGGAGCTTGAGCTACATGCGAATGAGGAGATTTTAGCTCCTAAGTTTGAGGAACCTTAGATTGATGTGGAGTAGCCACACACAGAGGATATGGCAATGGAGACATCCACTCAGGCAGAGTCTTCCTGAGAGGGAAGAAAGCACACCATAGAGGCTGGCAGATTGTTGGATGATGCATGGGAGAATGTGGGAGCACCCACTTCTCAGCGTAGGTAGAGGAGGTCACTTGAGAGGTACACTGAATACATGGCTCTTATGGGAAAATGTGTTAGGATAGAGCCATCTTCCTTTGAGGAAGCAATGCAGCATCTGGTTTGGGTTATGCCATGGTGGAGGAGTATGACTCCATAGTTCGTATCAGTGTTTGGGATGTGGTCCTAAGACCAGAGGACAAGTCAGTGGTGAGATCCTGATGGCTTTACAAGGTAAAGCAAGCTACATATGGTAGTGTAGAGAAACATAAGGCTAGATTTGTGGCCTGTGGCTTTTCACAGGTAGAGGGGATTGACTATGATGAGACCTTTTCTCCTATTGCAAGGTACTCATCGATTAGATCTATATTGGCACTATCAGCACAGATGGGTTGGAAGATACATCATATGGATTTGAACACAACCTTCCTTAATGGCATGATTGAGGAAGAGGTGTACATAGAGAAACATGTAGGTTTTGAGACCCTTGATCATGAGTTGCATGTGTGTTGAGTGAAGAGAGCATTATATGGGATGAGGCAAGCACCCTATGCTTGGTACACCAAGATAGATAGCTACTTCTCGGGGTTGGGCTTCACAAAGAGTGAAGCGGATGTGAACCTGTACCACATAGTGGTTGAACGTAAGTTGTTGATTATTGTACTTTATGTTGATAATCTCATACTAACAGGTGATGATCAGCTAATCAAGTCTTGCAAGGAGAACCTTGCAAGAGAGTTTGAGATGAAGGACATCAGACTCATGCATTACTTTCTTGGAATGGAGGTATGGAAGGGAGATGGGGAGTTACTTATGTGTAAGGGCATGTATGCCAATGAGGTACTCAGGATATTCCACATGGAGAGTAGTAAAGCCAAGGAGACACCTCTAGTAGGTAACTGGAGGAAGGAGGATTCTACTTCAGGGGTAGTAGTGGAAGATATTGTTTACAAGCAACTTGTGGGTTCAATCATTTAATTGGTGAACACACGACCAGATATGTGCTATGCAGTTAACCAGCTTAGTCAAGTGATGGTTAGGCCTACCAAGATGTATTGGAAGGTGGCAAAGCATGTGTTGAGATACCTTAAGGGCACTACTCAATACAGATTATGGTACAAATGGATAGAGGGAGTGAAGCTTCAAGGCTTCATTGATGCAGATTGGGTAGGGAGTCCATCCGACAGGAAGAGCATATCAGGAGGGATCTTTAGTATTGGGTCATCAGCAGTTTCTTGGTATAGCAGGAAACAAAGATGAATTGCACTCAGTTTAGTAGAGGCAAAGTACATGGTTGCGAGTCAGGCAACATGCGAGGCCATCTGTATGAGGAATATCCTGGTTGGTTTATTTAGTCAGCACATGGATCCAACTATGATTTACTATGATAATCAGAGTTGTATCAAACTCTCTGAAAATATAGTTTCTCATGATCGGTCTAAGTATATTGATATTTGATATCATCATCTCAAATATTTTGTATTGAGGTCAATTATGTTGTTAGAGTACAATCCCACGAAGGAGAAAGATGTTGACATTTTGACAGAGGAATTATCAATATGTAAATTCGAGTTTCATAGAGACAGGATTGTGGTAGCTAATAATCCCTTTCTTGTTGAGACAGAGTGTTGAGAAATGGCAACAAGAATCCAGTTTAATTTGTCCTTGAATTAAACTAAGAATTAAAAATGAATTATATTCTCATAGAAACTTGTAAATAGTTAATTAAGTTTAATTAACTTAATTAGCTTAGGAATTTTGAGTTGGAAGTCTTTTTGTAGTCATGTATATGTTCTCCCGAAGTTTTAGGGGTCTAGTATGAGTTTAAATTGAGTTGGAAATTAGATCACTCAGTTTACTAAGTTAAGTTCAGTTAAATTAGTTCTAAATTGTTTTTAAAACTAATAGAGGACTAGAAGTCAGTTTGTGCACTAGTGCATCCACTAGTGATACTTCAGTTAACTGAATATTCCCTCATGAGAAACTCATGCATGCCAGTTAAGCAAAAGATCCAGTTGATACTAGAGTGCAGGGATAGTCTACTAGTAGTGGTATTATTTACTGGAGTGTAAATATCATGCATGCATCATAGATTGATCCTATGTTTGGATTGAGAAGTTTTGGAAGCATGAATTCCCTTTAAATACATGTTATTCATCCTAGGAATTACGCAAGAGATTAGGAGATTGGAGAGCTGCATAATTGGCTAAGTGTTGGCCAAAATATAACTTATGAGTTGAGAGAGTTGAACATACTTGTGTGGAATTGTTCTAGTGAGAACAAGCTTTGTATCTTCACTCATATTTCTGATATATGCAGTATAGATAGTGGGGTTTTAAGCAGTGGCTTTCCCCAGATACATCTTATGTTATGTGCCATTGATTTATCTTCTTATTGTTCATATTGTTTTCATTGATCTATTGGCTTCCGTTGGTTGAAAGTAGAAGTAGATTCTTGTCCGGTGCTTTAGTACATTGCATGAGCTTGTGAATCTACAGGATTTTCTACATGAAAATACATAAAGTAATTGAAAGTTACAAATTTTAATTACTTCCTAATAAAATTAATAAGAGGGGAATGTGTAACTTATTCATTTCCCAATATAAAATTAATTTGTTATAATGTTTTTGGTGCTATTTTATGTGAATCGTGAGATGACTCACACCACTAACATGTGGTTTGAGGAGCTACTACCCAAGGGCATCTAAGCCGTCAAAATCACCCAGGGATCACACCCACATGGGCCTCACCAACTGTTAGAATGGATGGATTTTTGCTTACAGTATTTCAAATTAGTAACCAAGTTACACCATTAAGTGCCTTAACAAAACAATTAAAAAGTATTAAAATATTAAAAAAATTCAATATAGATCATAAATAAAACATTTTAATACCATATTAAGTAAAATATTTTGATGTCATATATATATATATATATAAATATATATATATATATATATATATATATATATATATATATATATATATATATAGAGAGAGAGAGAGAGAGAGAGAGAGAGAGATAACAATGGAAAAAAATAAAATCGATTTGTCTCACTAATTTATGTTTTGGCTTTTTAAAGTATATTTTGGGTTAATTTTATTGAGAAGAGATTTGTAGAAATTGCACGTTTAAACTATGTAATATAAAAATTCAAGTGACCAAAAATATTTGTAAGGCAATAAATCTATTTATGCATTCAAAAATGCAATTTAAACAATGAAATATTTAGTTTATATAGAGATCCATCTTCATCATGAAAAAAGATTAAATCTATAAAAATTCAAACCCATTTTCAAATTTTACATTTATTACGTAGAGTTGGAAATTATAGGGATAATAATATAGTTAAAACTTTCATATTATACTATAATATAGTTAATTGTATGTTTGAATTTATATACATATATAAATTGAAAAAAAATGTTTATGAGTTATTTTTGTTTTTTTAAATATTAAAAATTTAAATGATAAAATAAATATGGTAAAAAGTTAGTGTATTTTTTTAGTAAATTGATTTTTAAGATAAATTATCATAATAGAATATCAATGCAACATTTAAATTATGGGTCAAACTTCTATGAGACAAAGATATCATTGTGCATAAATCAAATTTGAAAGTGATCCAACAAATGGAACAAGGATTGATCACTTAGGAAATATTAAATGAAGAGAAAATGGAGTTCAATTTTCCTCAAAAATCTCTTTAGGTGGAGGATCTTAATTAAACATCAAAATTCAGAAGCCTGTGTCTATGACTTGGTGATCTTAATACCCATTTCTTTCATAAATAAGCCCAACTAAGTTACATTGCAACAATGTGAAATATATTTTGGTGGATGGTTAAACATACCTTTAATATGTTATAATAAAAGAGGCTACTCTTATTCACTTTGGGAATCTTTACATTTAACAAGGACACATTAAAATAGATGATGTAAAAACAATGTTGGAGCATATCCATTATCTTTTTCTTACAGAAGATAATGAAGATAATGACAGGTGGACGTCTCTAGTCTTCAAAGAAGAAATATGGGAGGTGATCCTTTCCTTTGACCCTGACATGGTGCATGGCTTGGATAGATTCACTATTCATTTTTATAGGAAATGTTGGAACATAATCAAATTTGACATGGTGCATGGCTTGGATAGATTCACTATTCATTTTTATAGGAAATGTTGGAACACAATCAAATTTTTCTTATGTAGAATGATTAGTTTTTCCATTGATTTTCAAAAATGCGAGGAAGAATCAATTATGAATTTTTGACACTTGTTCCTAAGGAAGTAAACTCATCTTCATTTGTAAGGTTTAAACCTATTTCATTATGCAATATATCTTATTAAATAATTTCAAAAATTATAGAAGCCTATTTAAAACCACTACTCCCTAAATTGATTTATAACAATCAAAGGGTTTTGTTGGGAATATGAAAATCATGGATAACATGATTCTTTTCCAAGAGGCCATACACTTTAGTAGAAATCAAGGAGATAAAGACATGATAATAAAATTAGATATGGATAATGCTTTTGATCATGTTATACACATTCTTTTCTTTTTTTTCCTCCAAAATTTTGGTTTGGATCTTAAATAAATGAACTATATTTCTTCATGCATATTTGTTCCATGGATTCCTCTTTGGTTAATGGGTGATCTACAATTTCCTTCAGAGCCACCAAGGGCTTAAGGTAGGGCTACACTCTTTCTCCTCTTTTATATATTATCATGGTGTAATCCCTTAGTAGAAAACTAGACTTTGAACGAAAAATTAATTTTGTTTTAAGTTTCCACTATATGAGAGGGATAAATAGTATCAACCATTCTCAGTTTACTAATAATATGTTTCTTTTGGGGGGTTCTTCAACTATAATTGCAACTCAATTTAATTCTATCATGTAGGGTTTTGAGAGAGCCGGAAGTGATCTAATCAACATTAAAAAAAATAGTTATATACTTGGAATGCCATTCACTTCACCCAAGGAATGGTGCCTCACAAGATTTAGTTTCCAATTCAAGAAGTTGGAGAGGCTTTAGATGCCCGGGAATTCCTATTACTCTTAAATTTTTTCCTCATTCTTCATGGTTTCCATTCCTCGCCATTTTCAAAGTTAAATTCTCCCAATGGGGTGCTTAATGGCCCAATTCGATGGGACACTTAGTCTTAGTAAATTCAATTTTTTCTACCCTAGCTTTTTTCAATACTCTACCTTACTTTCCTCAGCTAGATTTAGAACTAGGATTGATCAAGAGATAGAAAATTCTTGTAGTAAGGGGGTAAATCTAAATCTAGGAGATTTCATCTAGTTAGTTGGGGAGTGGGCAAAACTCTAAAGAGCCATGTCAATATAGGGTCAAAGTTCCTTCCCTAATGAATCTATTCTTCAGGGCTAAACATATGTGGTGGATGATTATGGATTAATACCATTGGTGGAAACAAGTGTTTCATAGAAAATATCTCAGAGGAGATTAGGAAACATCTTTAGAGCATCCCTCCCATTTGAGGGGAAGTTGTCAAATTTGGAGAATACTTGTAGCTAGGATCCCTCTCATAAAATCTCAATTTATAGGGGTTCCTAGTAACATGCATCAAAACAAACTATGGGCATAAAAAATCATGGGTCAATCCCCTATTAGTTTCTCAAATCCCCGCCCCCAACCCCCCTTTACATGAATGGTTGAATAGACTAAGAAATATTTCTCTGTTGGGTGTGGTATATGTTTGTCTCATGGACCAACGTTTAATTGGCAATATGAGGTCCATGGAATTAGACATGCAACAGTGGGAATGCGGGAGAAAGTCTTCAACAACTTGCAAAATAAAACACTAATTTGTCTAGAAATTGCTCACACTTTAAGTTCTTGCACCTTGCTCTAATCCTGCACATAGAATTTATTAGAAGAAAAACACTAACTATTGCGCACAACACTCTTGTAGTCTTGCTAAAAAATGAAAGCAAAACTAAACTAAAAAGCGAACACTAATTATTGGCAATTAAAAGGAAAAACCCTACCTAATGGCAATTAAAGATATAACCTTGTCTACTCGCCATTAGAAGGAAAACCCTTACTCTACAAATCCTAGCTAGAGGTAATCAAAGAAAAAAACCCTAGATAGTGAACAATTAGAAAAAGTGAGCATTTCTTACTGATTTAAACTGAGAAAATGTAAAGACAAAAGAAACCACTAAATTCATAGTAATTTTGCACTAGGTCCTATGATAAAATATTTTTGTGGAAGAGAAATATTCCATATCTGTTAAATCCATTACGAATGTGCTAACTACGTAAAGCATCTTGAGTGACAAATTCTTCATTTTGGCACACAACACTCTATTTAAACATTCATAAAAATTGCAAGTAAATTTGCTCTTCTTCAAATAAGCTTATTTTATAAATTCTGGAAATGTTGTCACTGCAAGAAAATATTTTTAAAGAGAATGCTTTGTAGAATAAGCTATAGATCAATAATTCAATTGTATTTTTGAAACACATTTAAATCCTTCTAAAATCAATACTTATTTCCAGACACAAAACAACACTTTTGTCGTGAACACTTCAATTTTATAAGCCAACCAACATACTCTATTTTGATGCACAAACATAACGAACTCCAAAAAAGGAACGTGTTGGACACACAATATAAATTTTCATCCCAAAAATGTTTTAAGTTTTTATGCAACAAATATATTTCATAAATAAATCATCTGCATATTCTATTTCCGCACAAGAGAAATAATTTGATGCATAATCTGCAGGGATATTCAAAGGTGAAAAGTTCACATTTTAGAGCTTTGATCACAATTCATTAACATGTCACAAGGCTGGGAACAAATGTTTCGATCCAAACAATCCTGGGGTCACATTATAACTTACATAATCATACCTTAAGTTTTAATGATTCTTTATGTAATTGGGATTCAAAGTAGTACGTATCATAAGCATTAGGCCAATATAATATTGAAATATCAGTGATACAAGTGTATTATTAATGTTCAAACAAGAATCAATATGAAACTAACATTTTAAAAATGACAAGATTTAGATACGTAGATATAGGCTTTACTCAGTGCGTAAGCATGAATCCATAACTAAAAAGATAGAGTTGAAATTGAATGACAAATCATGGATCCAAATAGAGTGCATGCCAAAAACCTATTAGATCTGGAATCAATTATTCCGGTTAACACACCCAAGCATAATTAACTCACCACACAATAGATCTGAAAATATATAAGCTACTGGATAAGTTGGATTCGGGGGCCTCCCAACCAGTTGTTGCCTCTTGAAATGAGTCAAATCATAGAATCACAATTAAATGAAAATTGCAAAATAAAACCTAGTACAAGATTCTTTTTTACTAAAATTATAGCGCAACCTTCTGTATCGTGAGTTGAATTCTCACGATCCAACACCTAAAATAAATCTGCCTCCAAGCTAAACCAACAGCATAAAAGTATGGAATGGATTTTTCTGAAAGCCATGGCTTGGTTTTATAAATTCTTATAATACAAATTTGCTTCTAAACAAGTCAATCCATTACAAACAAATGATCAATCAACTCACAACAATTTTCCATCAATGGAGGTCCAGTACAACAATTAACTAATAAAGGAAAATGTATTTTCTACAAATCTAGGCATGATCCTAGAATTTTGGAAAATAGCAATAACCCTTTGGATCTCCTAAACCAATGAAAATTTTGGAAAAATGTTTGGATGGAGCATAACTTTCCATATTGTCCACAAAACCCATGTTTCTAAATTTTTGGTTTCACCTTCATTTGCATGCAAATTGAGGATAAATTTCGCAGTATGAAAATTGTGCAAATATGGAGTTGATTTATTAATTTGCTTTTAGAAACTCCCACGTGTGAACTTTGTGCATTTTGACTCATGTGTAAGCATTAAAAGATTATTTTAAACAAAAACCATGTTTGGTTTCCCCGAAAGTGTGCCAATACGTGGAATCTCCAAATTGGTGTAAGAACAAGTCAGTGAAGGATAATCACACCTTTGATTGCCACATAGGATCCAAAATCTCGAACAAGTGCTCATACTATCAACTAACATTTGCCTCCGTGGCAAGCTCATATGGTAAAGTAGTCCACATATACTTTAATTTTGGTGCAGGATCTCTATGGAGTGCAAGATCTGCATAAACTTGTATTAGTGAATTATGATACACACAAACTTTGAGAAACATAAATGAATGAAGGAATTTGATTACAAATACACATTGGACTCAATCCTTCATTATTGTGTCAAAATCATAAGGCAGTTCATGATAAAAGAGTCGAAATTGGTGAAACATGGGGGGGAAATAAAATATCATGGGGGCAAGAAGATGTGTTAAATATAAAAATTTTGAGACCTAACATCCGCCCCATGTCAATCATCTTGCATATCCTTGCATGTTTGATCATCATCTTGTTTACAGGGGTAACATGCAAATTCTTTAATTATTTGCAGTTGTATAAGATGCATGTGAACCAACTTATCCTTGGAGTTATGATATAGGCAGAATTAATTCAATTTCAGACACATTTTTATTGCAACACATTTCAAACAAAGGGAAGAGTTGCAAGTCATTTTTCGACGAGGAATAACATATTCTTCATATATATAATCGAATTGTACCTAATTCTATTGAAAATCAATGTCTTCGTATCATAATCAATGTCAAACTATTTGAGATTTTGGTGGACCAAAATCTTTCCTCCGTGGGAAGGTATGATCCACAAGGATCTTGTCACTAGTTTCCAAGTTCTACAATGCCTAAGGCATGTCTATTGAGGTCTAGGTTATGATTTTTTTGGGTGAAAAGTATCGACACTTTATATGCTCATATATTTAAATTTTTAAATTGTAAAATAGAAATTAATTTATCAGAGAATATCTTCAAAATCATTTAAAAATCATGTTGGAATTGAGAGTCTCATGGGATATTTTTGGATAAGGTCCAAGTTGTAGAAATTCTTGTAGATTCAAACTACTTATGTATTTTTTTTTAAACAAAAGACTTGAATCTACTCTACTCATTAGTGGAAACAATTAATATATTGAGAAATCACGAAGCATACAAGAGAAAGAATTAAATCAACACATTACACAATGATTTCTTGGGGAAATCCACAACTAAAAATCCATGCTATCTGTATATTGTATTAGTCAGAAAATATGAGAAGATTACAATACTTTTCTCAAGCCCGAGCAACCTCTGCACTATCTCTATCTATCTCACTACTTCCTAGACAAGCTCTGGTCAATACTTAACCAAATTTTGGCTCTCCTAAGTCCCTATTTCCTTGCATTATTTCCTTACAAATTAGCCTCCTATTAATTACAGAAATTCCTCAATATGAATTGTACAATCCTCATAGGCCTTCCTCTGACTGCATGCACCACTTGTACCATTCAGATGATTATACAATTGATAGTACACTACCCTTGAACTCCAATCTCAACTGGGTAACTGTCAAATCTAACATGATTGAGTTATTTATGAGTCAATCATCAATTAACTGGTTGAACACATGAAGAAACACCCCACAATCCAACCTCGTACTAGTTCCTCCATCTGTTCGAACTAGATTAACTGACTTTCACTCAGTTCAACCGAATTAATTAATTACAACTCAAAATAAACTCAACCAGGGCTCCTATAAAGTAGCAAACACTCTACATGACTCAAGTTAGACCCTCAAATTGAATTAACTAAGACAACTAATTCAAATTAACTTAGTTAACTTGTACAAGTTGCTGTCTTGTGATGTGGAATTACAATTTTATTCCTAATTTAATTCAACGATAAAATTAAATTAGGATTTTCTTGTTGCATTTTCAACACTCCCTCTCAACATGAAAGGGATTATCATATATCCCAATCATACCTCTATGGAACTCTAATTTTCCTCTTGATAGTGCCTTAGTCAAGATGTTTGCATCTTGTTCCTCTGTAGGAATGTACTCCAACACCATGATTCTCCTATGCACACAATATCGTAGACGGTGATACCAGATGTTGATATGCTTGGATTGATCATAAAAATTGAATTCTCAGAGAGTTTGATACAACTCTGATTGTCGCAGTAAATCACTGTAAGATCCATCTGCTGACCAAATAACCCAACATGGATCTTCCTCATCCAAATAGCTTCACAAGGTGCTTGACTAGCAGTCATGTACTCTAATTGTTCTGAACAAAGTATATTTGATCTCTGATTTCTGTTGTACCAAGAAACTGTTGTTGAGCCAATATTGAATATTCTCCTTGATGTGCTCTTCCTGTTAGATGGGCTCTCTACCCAATTTGCATCTGTGAAACCTTGTAGCTTCACTCCCTTTGTCTATTTGTACCAAATAACAAACTGAGTGGTGCCTTTGAGGTATCTGAACACATGTTTAGTTGACTTCTAATAGAGTGTGGTTGGCTTAACCATTGCTTGACTAAGCTAGTTAACTACAAAACATATGTTCGGTCATGTGTTCACCATGTACATAAGTGAACCCACAAGCTACCCATAAATAGTATCCTCCACTAGTTGACCTGAAGTAGCATCTTCCTTACTCCAATTTCCTACTAGAGGATTATCCATGGGTTTGTTGCTCTCAATGTGGAACGTCTTTAGTATGTCGTTGGCATACTTTCCCTGAGATACAAAGAGTTCCTCATCTCCTTACCATACTTCCATAGCAAGGAAATAATGCATGAGCCCTAGGTCCTTTGTCTCAAATTCTCTTGCAAGATCCTCTTTGCAATATTTGACCAACTTCTCATCACCTATTAGAATTAAATCATTGACATATAATAGTATAATCAATAATTTACCTCCAACCACAATTAGGTAAAGGTTTGCATCTGTTTCACTTTTGGTGAAGCCCAACCTGGTGAAATAGTTGTTAATCTTGGTGTACCAAGGATGGGGTCCTTATTTGAATCCATATAATGCATGCTTGAGTCTATACACATGCAAATATCTATTGAAGGTGTGAAATCCTTTCGGTTGCTCAATGTACACCTCTTCCTCAATAACTCCATTGAGGAACGTTGTTTTCACATACACATGATGTATCTTCCATCCCATTTGTGCTAAAAGTGCTAGAATAGATATGATTGAAGAGTACCTTTCTACTAGAGAAAAAGGTCTCCTCATATTCAATTCCCTCCACGTGAGAGAACTCTCTAGTCACAAATCTAGCCTTGTGTTTCTTGACACTCCCATATGTTGCTTGCTTTACCTCGTAAATCTTTTTGGAACTCACTGATGACTTGTCTGCTAGCCTTGGTACCACTTCCCAAAAAAAATTCCTGATAATGGTGTCAACTCCTATACCATGGAATCAACCCATACTGGTTGCTAAGTTGATTCATCGAATGAGGATGGCTCAATCTCTACACTCTCACTCATCAGAACCATTTATCCAGTGTACTAATCTGGTGACCTCCTCTACCTGCACTGTGATGCGGGTGCTCCAACATTCTCTCTAGCATCATGCATCAATGTGTCAGCTTCTATGGTGCACTTCCTTCCATCTTTAAAATTCTCTGCATAAGTGGGTTCTTCCACTCTCTACCCCTTTGCATGTGGATGCATCACATCATCCCGAGATTCTTCCTTTGGAGCTAGAATCTCCTCATATGCATTTAAATAAAGTTCCCTCTCAAGGTAACATCTCATGCCCTTCTCTTCATTATACTTCACATCTCTACGAACCATTGTTTTCCTATGACATGGCAGGTACACTCGATAGTTGTGAGGTGTATTAGTGTACCCCACAAATAAGCCCAACTTAGCTATCGGTTCTAGCTTTTTCCTTGCATCCTTGCTAACACAATAGTAAAATGGTGAACCAAAGATCCTGAAGTGTGGCACATCTAGTTTCTTACCTAAAAAAACTTCTTTCGGTGTACTCAAACCGAGAATCTGATGAGGAATCTTGTTTTGCACATATACAATTGTGTTGCATGCTTCAGCCCATTTCTCGTACAACTCCCACAATAATTCTATTCTTCCTCTTAGCCACCTAATTATGTTGTGGGTTATGGGATGCTATTAACTCCTATTGAATGCCTTCTGATTCACATAAGTTCTTGAATTCATTCGACACATATTCTCCAATGTTATCAGTCCTAAGAGCTTTCACTTTCCTGCTAGTGTCTTTCTCAACAAGTGCTTTAAATTCACAAAATTTAGAGAACATATGATCTTCCTTCTGCATGAAGAAAATCCAACAATTATGTGATAAATTGTCTATGAATATTACATAATACCTATGATTGGTCATGGAGGCTATCGAGAATTGTCCACACACATTTGAGTGAACTCTTTCAAGTATCACTTGCACTCGACTATACTTATCATGAATGGTGGCTTTGGTGTACTTCCCCAATCTACAAACTTTGCATGTATCTCTCTACTCTAGTTCACCCTTAGGAATTCCTATAGAAATTATTTGTTGCATGATTTTCAAAGCTCCATGTTGAAGATGGCTCAATATTCTATTCCATAATTCACTAATGTCTCGGGTCTGTACCTTCTCTTCTTTTGTGCGCAATGTTGCACAATATTGTACATCCAATTTGTAGAGGTTCTTCACCCGAACCTCGATCCACTTCACTTGTCCTGAGGCTATGTGACGAAGGAAATTCTTTCCTTTTCTAAATATGACATCGTAGCCACGATCCTCCAACATAGGAACTGAAACTAAATTCTTCTTTAGACCCGGAACATACATGACATCTTCTAATGTGAGAGGAGAACTCGATTCCCCCTGAAAAAATATAGTACCGACGCTGGTAGCGCTATACCTTCCATCATCTCCCATATCGATGTGAACTTGGAGGTGCTTATCCTCCAAGTCATGAAAAATTATTTGTTTCTGGTCATATAGAATTAGGCTCCACTATCCAGATACAACACACTAGCCATCAACAATGTCACCATGAAAGCAATGATGGTGAAATACAACACAAATTGTTAAGAAAGAACTTCACTTGTCGCTCCTCCTGAGTGATTCTTATCAGCCTTCTTGTGCAGACACTTCGTGGAATAGTGTCCCATCTCATGGCAGTGAAAAAATTTAATCTTCGATAACTCATCCTTCTTGCCGCCTTGACTGGAATCTCGTTTGGATTGGAATTTCTTTCCTTTCCCTTTCGTCACCTTTCTAGCTAAGGCACATTTATCCTCATCATATGCTTTGATGAGGTACCATCTCTGGTGCCCCACCTTATCTACTCTTGCACCAAATTGGACCACAAACGCTCCCACTTTGGTATATGCTCCTTCCCATTTATCGAATCCTGATAGTTGTGCCAGCTCTTGGGAAGGCCTAGAAGTGTTAGGATAACCAGGTCATATTTTGCAACTATAATATCGACACTCCCAAGCTCATCCTGACATTGGGTAAATGTGCTCAAGTATTGTGGTATTGTGTCTCCCTTCTCCATCTTGATCTTCTGAATCTTGTCCTTTAGTGCTAGTTTCTCGTGGTCACTGTCGTTTTGAAATAATTCGATCAAGGCTTTCCACATTGCATATGGTGTATCATTCTAATGGAGGTTCGAGACAATATGATTTCAAACTCCTTCTAGTATGATCATTCTCGCCTTTGCAACACATTTCTTCCACTATACCATATCTTGAGCATATGTACTTGGAGGCTTAGGAATATCATTTTCTATGATTTCCTTCAACCCATTGTCTTCCAACACTACCTCCATCATGTCCTTTCAAGCAATATAGTTCGAACTACCCTCAAGGGAATATTTGAGTCTCAATCCGTAGAATGACATCTTGTTGGCTCTGAAGAATGATACTACAAATTTGATTTCACCTGTAAAAGACAAACTTGTATTCTCCTCGTCTATAATGATTTCTGCTCTAATACCATGTATGAGTTACTTGTAAATTCAAATAACTTACATAATTTTCCAAAACAAAAAACTTGAATCTACTTTACTCATCAGCGAAAATAATTAATTGATCAAGAAATCATGAATCAATGATATAAGAGAAATAATTCAATCAACACATTACACAATCATCTCCTGGGAAAAGCCACAACTAAAAACCCCTACTATTTTTATATTGTGTTAGTCAGAAAATATGAAAAGATTACAATGCTTTTGTCAAGCCCAAGGAACCTTTGCACTATCTATATCTGTCTCACTACTTCCTAGACAAGATTTTTTCAATACTTAACCAGATTTTGGCTTGCCAAAGTCCTTGTTTCCTTGCATTGTTTCCTTGGGAATTAGCCCCTATTAATTAGGGAATTTCCTCAATATTAATTGCCCAATCCTTATAGGCATTCCTTTAACTGTATCAACCACTTGTACAGTTGAGATGATTATACAATTGATAGTACACTACCCTTGAACTCCAATATCAACTAGGTAACTCTTCGATATGACATGCATGAGTTATTTATGAGTGAATATTGAGTTAACTGGTTGAACACATGAAGCGTCACCCACTCTCTGACCTCTTACTAGTTCCTCCATCAGTTGGAATTAGTATAACTAACTTTAACTTAGTTAAGATGAATTAATTCATTACAACTCAAAATAAACTCAATTAGGTCTCCTATAAAATAGGAGACACTCTACATGACTCAAATTAGACCCTCAACTCGAATTGACTGAGCCAACTAAGTCAAATTAACTTAGTTAACTTATACAAGTTGTCTTGTGATGTGGAATTAAAATTGTATTCTTAATTTAATTCAAGAACAAAATTAAATCAATATTTTCTTGTTGCATTATCAACACAAGTTTGATGGAGTGGAGAGATTTACTCCTCAAGAATCTCATTAGACCTCTTTTAGTGGATTTAGAGAGTTATTTTCTCCTTGGAATAGGGATCCAAGGAGATCTTCTCTCCTTTTTTTAAGGATGTTTGAAAGCTACAAATCCCTGATTTGTACTCTTTGGAAAGGGAGATGGTTGGAGAGCTTGTTTGTGAGAGTTTTTAAAGAGGTAGTCTTGTTTAGAGAGCCTTGAGAGCTTAAGAGAGGAGGTCTTTATGAGATATTGAACAATTGTGTGCAGTGTGTTGGCCATGGTAAATTTTAGGGGCAAAATTTAAGGGGTTTGTCATTTTAGAGGGACGAAATTTTATAAAACACCCATTTCATATATTTAGCCCAAATTTTATTTAAACAATAATTATTTTTTTCATTTTAGCCTGAAAAAAAGGGGCAGATAAACTATGAAAAGACTCATTTGACCTGATTCGCCTGGCTTGGAAGGTTATATTCCATTACAATCGCCCGATGTTTCTGCTTTGCAATGTTAAATTCTTGCATTTGGTCCCAATCACCCTAATTTCTTACGTGAACGACTCCCTGTTTTCAAATCTGGTTTTTATCGATGGCAAGGGTGTAAATAAATAAAAATATAAATAAAGTGGAGGTATGGTAAATAAATAAAACCTCTTTTTATATTTAGTCCATAATCCTCTTTCTATTTAAGAAGGTTCAAAAAAGAGGTTTTATTTAAGTGAATCCTATGGGTTAAATACCATATTTATAAAAGAGGTATGGTAAATTAATAAAAATATAAACAAATGAGATGTATGATAAATATATAAAACATTTTTTTATATAAGGGTGTAAATAAATAAAAATATAAATAAAGTGGAGGTATGGTAAATAAATAAAACCTTTTTTTATACTTACTCCAAAGGTATGCTAAATAAATAAAAATATAAATAAACTAGAAGTATGGTAAATAAATAAAATCTCTTTTTATATTTAGTCCATAACCATCTTTCTATTTAAGAAGGCTCAAAAAAAGAGGTTTTATTTAAGTGAATCTTATGGGACAAATAACGTATTTATAAAAGAGATATGGTAAATTAATAAAAATATAAATAAACTAGAGGTATGGTAAATAAATATTTTTTTTTTTATATTTACTCCATAATTCATCTTATATTTAAGAATATAAATAAAGTGGAGATATGGTAAATAAATAAAATCTCTTTTTATACTTATTCCAAAGGTATGGTAAATAAATAATAATATAAATAAACTAGAGGTATGGTAAATAAATAAAACTTCTTTTTACATTTAGTCCATAACCTTCTTTCTATTTAAGAAGGCTCAAAAAAGAGGTTTTATTTAAGTGAATCCTATGGGAAAAATACCATATTTATAAAAGAGGTATGGTAAATTAATAAACATATAAGTAAACGAGATGTATGGTAAATAAATAAAAATATTTTTTATATTTATTCCATAAGTCACCTAATATTTATGAACACTAAAAAAATGTGTTATATTTAGGTGAAGCCTATGGGCCAAATACTATGAGCCAAATATCATAGGCCAAATTATTATTAATACCATGAAAAAAAATATTATTATCCCTAATATTAGTATTAATAAAATAAAGATGGCACATGGTATTGACCCATGGTATTCACGTGGAATGTAGCCTATTTAAAGGGGGAATTAAACCAACATATATCCATATTTACTCTGGATCTACTAAGCCCCAAGTGGGATCAAATATCGTGCTATGCAAACTAGCATTGAGTGAAAAAATATTTGATCCCTCTCGTAGATCAAGAGTAAAAATGGATCCTATAATTTAATCGCTTAAACATTTTAACCCGACTAAAATAAAAAATAAAATAATGATCAATTATTAATTTTATTAACTTTTATAAATTACTAATAGTAGTTTTTAAGCTCATGGTAATACCATGGTATTCGTGTGAGCATAGACTATTTAAAGGGGAAATTATATTACCTTAGATCCATCTTAATTCCAAGTCTACTAAGTGCTTAGAGGGATACATAGATTTCATCCCTCCAAGAGTGGTAGATGTGGAGTTAAAATGGATATAGGTTGGTTTTTATGATAATAAAGATATTAAATAGACTTAGGAAATTATATTGTAAAAACTATCTTAGAGTGAATGGTTAAAGGTACATTTAGTCACTTCACAAAATTTAGTAAAAAATACCAATATCTCTATTAATATTGGTTTTTTTTTTATTAAAAAAAAAAAATCAAAACAGTGAAATCCTATCACTCTTTCTGCATCACCCTCACTGAAAAGAGATAGTCGTTGCCCAAATTTCCCACCATTTTTCAAACGTTCTCAATATGATATCTTCATGAAAATGTTAAGGTAATGATGTTGGATTAGTTGTTTGAAAAATATGTTGGTTTGTACAACCTTTCATCTTCTCTGTTATTCTTAGTTTGTCATAATGATCCGTAGGGGTTGTCGCTGCCTAGATTTCCCACCATTCTTCAAACATTTTCAATATGATATCTTCATGAAAAAGTTAAGTTAATGATGTTGGATTAATTGTTTGAAAAATATGATGGTTTGTACAACCTTTCATCTTCTCTGTTATGCTTAGTTTGTCGTGATGATCTGTAGGGGTTGCGCCACTGCACCATATTGTCCTAAAAGGCGGAGATTGTGCACCAAAAAGGAAATTAATCAACATGTTACAACGCTGTTAAAAAATGAAAGACGTATGAAGGTAGTGAATTATGTTAATGAGCGATTTAGATTGGGAGAGACATAATCAAATTTTATTATTTAATTGAATATTTTCAATTAAAATAATAATAAATCTACATTTATATATTTATATATTGATTAAAAGGCTTTTGACAATGGTCACTTCTTTCCATTAGATCCCCTTCAGGCCTTTGGGATACCTACTACTTTCTTATATTATATAGTTTGGGCTTGCTACTTGTTGGCGTGTTGGGGTAAACAAAATTGTTGTGTTTTTTTTTTTATCTTGCAGTTGGAGTCTATGGAATAAGAAAGAAATTTGATTTGCATTTTCTCATCCTAATAGGTAAATGTTCATAGATGAAGATTCCATCTTAGCAACTCTGTCACAAGGAAATTCTGTATATTTTGTTGTTGCTCAGTACAAAATCAAGCAATTTTTTTTTAAACTCAACATTGGTTGCATTTAGGAGCAAAGAGTTATCTCCATGTCTTCTTCATGCAAGAAAGTTGTATGGTCCAACGATCCTGCCATATGACTGTTGACAACTAGCTTGCGGTACAAGTCTATCTTTGATGATGAAGCAATAGTAGTAGTTTGGTGGTGGGGAATATTTGGAAAGTTAAATATTCAATGAAATCCATTATTTTTATGTGTTTGGCCCTAACAAATAATGTTTTGACATGAGAGGTTCTGCAAATAGGTAAAGGTAGGGTCCTCGAATTTGTACTCTATGAAAATGTGAAGGGGAAACAATAGACCACGTGTTGGTGTTCATTTCTATTTTTGCTTAGGAGGTATGGGGTGTTATTCTCCCCTTATTTGAGGATAGGGTACTTGGAAGGAGGCTTCCTTGTTGGATTGTTTGATGATAGAGCACTCAAATAACATAGATCATTGACCCTAATTACTTCTAGAGCCATTTGGACAAGAAATAAGGAATAACAATTTTGTAGACAAGGAGGTCCCTCCTTTTTAGGTACATCATCAAATAAAATACCTATACGAAGTCATAAAAATGACTCCAAAGGTTAAAGTTACAAGGTGGGTTGCAATCTGGAGGTTGATAAAACTTATCCATGGCCTTTCTTTGTTGGTGTTTGCCAAGGTGATATTCTTGTTATATATATTATCTGCGAATATGTCTGAAATTCTTGTTCTATATATTATCTACGATTTGAACCCAAGTCAATTGCTCCTGCATGTGTGATATTCTTGTTTTGTATATTGTCTGTGATTCAAACACAATTCAACAACATATAGGAGGCAAATTCAAACAGGTGCTACTTTTGGTGTCTTCCATGTATACCTCTGCCAGAGAACTATTCACAATACATCAAGTTCTGGATTCACATGTCTCCTGATATTTGATTATTTTTCACATTTTCAAGTGGGCACAGAGGATAGCTCTTGTTTCAAGTTCTCAATTATGATGCTCTTATTAATGATGAGGCTTGTAGCCAAGTTTTTGAAATACTTGGTGATAAAGCTGCAAAAGTTGTTATAAACATGTTGAGTCTACCTCAAGGATGTTATCATCTCTTAGGTGATGATGATGAACATGGCAATGCTACTTAAGAATATGATGGAGCAATTCAATAAAAAATAGTAGTTGATGACAAAAACCACATACAAATTTTACAAATGCTAATCAAAATGAAATTGTTGAAATTAATATGATTGAAGGTGGTCGAGTGATGGGAAGCATTAATGAGAAATTTTCATTGCGAAGCCAAGTGACCCTACATGAGTGGTTAGCAGAAGCCACGATGAATATGAATTGAAATGATATTTACGAAGACTAATGAAGAAATCCTTAACATGCCTTCATTCGTGCTGGGCCATAAGGTGTTCAGGTGGTGGGGACTAGAGTTACATAAATATTTTATTGTTGGTCTATTAAACTCCATAGTTCAAGGTAGGAACCATTTGTTGGTTGGGTGAGATACAAATATTCAGGTAAGAGAAAGGAAGGTCGGTAAGTAAGGGGGACCTATTTCATTTTCCTACTTGCATAAAGATTGCTTGAAGGGGATGGACTTTAACACAATGATTCAAAACAGAAGGTTGCATCGTCAGACCACACGTAAGGTTCATGGGTATGGGATTCCCTCAATTCAAAACTTCATGACATGGTAGAATGACTTTCATAACTTATATATTTCTTGAAGAACAGAGTGTAATGACCAAATATGATATGGAAGGATGAACTACCTGAAGGTCGATGGCTTAAAAACTACTGAGAGAGCCAATGAAAGTGTTTATAAATTGCCCCTGCAAATATAACAACTTCTCCTTACAATGAGGTTGCAAATTTGTAGAAGAAAGAAAGTCCTTTGTCATAGTTAGGGTAGCATTTGAGAAATTGGTTTCATATGGAATCAACAAGGTAGTGATGGAAACACTCAAGGAAACCAAAATTGGGAAAAAATAAAACAAAAATTGTACAAACATTAATCTCTCATAGCTTGACAAAAGTGGTAGAGAAAATATTAATCTCTCCTACCTTGATAGAACTGGTGGTCAAAATCAACACCTACAAGAACTTTGTTGTGGAATATTATCAAATCTAATAGAAGGATATGAAAGAGTGTACATTAAGAACCTTGACAAACATGACCACTGAAACTTGCAACACTGTTTGTAGGAAGAGAAAAATATGTTTCTCTTTTCGAAACATGTATGTTAGTATATTACAGTTTAATGAGTATGTTTTCCTATTATCATATATGGTTTCATACTTTAACAAAACATTCGCCAAAACTTCACAATGTTTTATTATTCAGTGCAAGATTTGCCAATATCTTACAAGATTTTATAATTCAGTGAAAGATTCGCCATGACTTTACAAGATAATATAATCTGGTGAGAGATTCGCCGACAACATTATATATGCAGATAATATTATTGATAAAATCGCCTCCCATTTTTCCTATGTATCATGGGGATTTGCCCATTTATTATACATATAAATTTAGGGTGGTTGTTAAAATTTTCCTTGGTGTTGGCATTGAAATCTCGTTGGTAGTAGAAGGTAGTTTTGGGAGTCAGTTCTTTTTGTAAAGCATTGTATACATTCAACCTCTTTTGAGGAAGACAATAAAGTGATTTGACCTTTGGTGGTGAATCTGAAGATGTAGCCGAGTGGAATTGTTGACTGGGTGAAATTCGTTATCATCTTCTTCTTTGATGATTTGTGTTCTCTCTTATTCATGGCTTGTTCATGTTTTTAATGTGCCTCTTAGTTTACAGTTTTATGGGATGTTCCACATGTTTATGCCATAATTTTGGAACTTAATTTCTCAAGCCCTTATGGTCAAGAAAAGAGACTTTGTTGCAAGTTTTTATGCTCTCTAGTTTTCAGATTATTGGGTATCAAAGTGGTTGATTATTTGGCATAGTGGGTTTGATTTATTTTCTAGCTTCAATTCAAGAAAAATGAAGGTAATTCCCTTTGATTCAAAATATCACATTTTGATTATTTCTTGGAAAATCTTTATCAAGATTAGAAAGTTTTTCAATATTTCTTAACCATGAAGATAATGGTAGAGGAATTGTATAATGACAACAAAGAAAGCAATAAGTTGTGAAATTAGATGAAGATATTGGATGGAAATATCCAAGATCTGCAAAATAGACTCCAAGAATTGGAGGGTATTCACTTAGCATTTAGAGTGGAGAATTTCAAGTTGAGCAGATTGCTTGAAACCACAAAGGATGAGAAAAGGAAAATACATCTTCAGTTAAAAAAATGCTCTTGAAGAGAAAATTGACGAATGTTTGGCCATCCAAACGATAGAAAGTCCTTCCCATACTAGATAGGGTTGTGGTGATAGCAAGTATACATGATACAAACTTTAACAAGATAATATTGATGGTTTCACATTTTTCAAGATGTTAAATTGACATTGAGAACTCATAGGATGGCTTGTTTCGGTCAATGTTTATTTGGAGCAACTCACATATCAGAAAGTGGCACATCTGCTTCTCAGGAATCAAATTATATGGCCAAATTCTGGAGTGATGCAGAAATTAAGTTGAGGATTGTCATAAGTACAACGGCTATTGTGGGAACTGTTACAACGCTAGGTAGACTTTTGTATGATTCGGGAGCAGTTTTCACATATTAAAATAATGGTGGATACATTGCATGGAGAGTGATGGGGCAGTATGAATTTGTCATGATTTTGGCCAACGTTATTCCATGTTCAATGGTCTACTGGTGGGATTTCTCCACAATTTCTGCACAGATTTTTAGGCTCAGTGTTTTTTGCAAAACAACTCCAGTAACGCATATTTGGAGAGATGCGCAATGTCCATGGAGGAACCTGTGGAAACTACATGGAGTATTCATCAACTTGTGTGCAATAGACTAGCATTGATTCCAACAAGGAAGTTACATAGAACCACGGAGAACTGTTATAACTGGAATGCAACACAATCTTGATTTTTATAATTGGAATTGCGTTCTGGTACGTGGAAGATATGCGCTAGAGGTTTTGAAAAAAGAGGATTTTTTTTTTGGCATGCTTGGTGGCCATATCCATGGACTATTAAATGATTGGACACAACATGCAACGGTCTTTGTGTAAATCTTTGAAGGTTCTATGTGCAACATAATTAGTCGATTTTGTAGCAGATGAATCATTTCCAAATTCCATCAATGGTCATTTTCAATTGATTTTGGCGATTGAACGATTTGACATGCCATACAATATATGTTGGCATTTCCATTTCAATCTAAACATGGTCAACTTATCTATCGGCCTCCAGTCAGTCTTCACTGCGCGAAGGATATGGTGTGGTTTGTGCCAGATACAAACCCACGTATCAACCATTCAACTGAGGTCAACGATATTAGCGGTGAATTTCTGGCTCAGTTATAATATTATGCGGCCTCAACCCACGTATTGAATTCCACTTGTATGGTTAAATAACATTAAATGGTTGACGAGCAAAAGTCCAAAAAGTGAAGTTGCAGAGATGATTTTGTGTCATATGCATCGATGTTTTACATGACATAAATTCTTAATATTACATCATCCATGCAAAGGATTTGAAGCATGGGGAAGAAATTACTGGAAATATAGATAATTTAGTGATGGAGAGTTCGATTCAGAACCTCCATAACAAACATATGCAAAATTTCTATGGTCCATGAAAACATGGACAAAGTCTCTCCTTCAGTGTCACCATCAACAATGGCAACGCGGTCATTTCCCCTGACCTGCTATTTTGGTCAGTATTCGATTTTAATTTATCTTTATGGTGTTAAATGGCTTGATGGTTTTTGAGGCAGCTGCATGTTTTTCGTTTGAGTTTATCACTGTGGATGTCAAGAAATAAGCTTTAAGAAATCACGAAAGAATCTTCAAGAAATCACGAAAGATGAGTTTGTATTTCTGGGCTGATTACATTACATATTTCTTCCCTCTTTTGAAAGGATATTAATCATGCTCAACATTGGAGAAACATGTTGCCGAAAATTGCAAGGCCAAACATAATATAGTGGACCAACACATTGATGTGCGCACGTGAACAAAGACAGGTTTAATAGTGAAAGTACTAGAGCCCCGTAAAGGAACTAGAAGTGAAGAATGTGAAGTTCTTAAATCAGTTTTGTTTCGATCAACTTCCCTGACCTTGGATTTCAACTCTGATTTGAGCTTTGTTTACAACCGTAACGTGCAAATTCTTTAATTATTTGCAGCTATACAAGATGCATGTGAACCAACTTACGCTGGGAGTTATGATATAGCAAAAATATTCAATTCAATTGCATACACATGTTTGTTGCAGTATATTGCAAACAAAGGGCAGAGTTACAGGTCATTGTTCGAGCATGAATAACAATTTTTTCTTCTCTTTAATCGAATTGTACCTAATTCTGCAGAAAATCAACATCCTGATATCAGAATCAATTCCAACTCTTTGAGCTTTTGGTGGACCAAAATATTTCCTTAGTGTGGAGGTATGACCCAGGAGGATCTTCTCACTAGTTTCTAAGTTGTACCATGACTAAGGAAAGTCTATTGAGGTCCAAGTTATGAGTGTTTTTAGGTGAAAAGTATTAAAGTCTATTGAGGTCCAAGTTATGAGTGTTTTTAGGTGAAAAGTATTAAGAATTTATATGATCATACATTTGAATTTTTAAATTGTAAAATAGAAATTGATTTATGAGATAATCTTCCTCAAAATTATTTCTAAATCCAAGTTGGAATTGAGAGTCTCATGGGATTTCCTCATATCCCTTGACTTTGGATAAGGTCCAAGTTTGGTGGAGTTGAGAGATTTACTTCTAGGGAATCTCATGGAACTTCTTTTAGTGGATCTAGAGAGTTATTTTCTCCTTGGAATAGGGATTGAAGAAGATATCCTCTCCTTTGTTTAGGGATCTTTGAAAGCTTTAAATCCCTCTTGTGTACTCTTTTGAAAGGGAGCTGGTTAGAGAGCTTGTTTGTGAAGGTTTTTGGTGAGTTAGTCTTGTTTAAAGAGGCTTGAGAGCTGAAGAGAGGAGGTCTTTATGAGGTATGGAAGAAATGTATGAAGTGTGTTGGCCTTGTAAGCTCTTTGGTATTAGAAGGTAGTTTTGGGATTGAGTTCTTTTTGGAAAGAATTGTATACATTCAACTTCTTTTGAAGAAGACAATAAAGTGATTCAACCTTTCGAGGTGAATCCGAAGATGTAGCCAAGTGGAAGGGTTGACTGGGTGAACTCCATTATCGTCTTCGTCCCTGATGATTCATGTTCTCTCTTATTTATGAATCATTCATGTTTTTTATTGTGCCTCTTAAGTTACAGTTTTATGTGATGTTCCAAATGTTTGTGTTGTAATTTTGGAACTTAATTTTACAAGCCCTTATAGTCAAGTAAAGAGACTTTGTTGCAGGATTTTATGCTCTCTAGCTTTTCAGATTACTTGGAGGCATAAAGGATATGGTGAAAGACTGGAAATAAACTCCTCAAACTCGAGCTCTGATGTTTTTTCCTTAGATTGGCAAGGATTATTAAATGAAACTCTAGGGTTTTGAACTTCAACAACAGGTTCAAGACAACTTCCAATCATAGGTTGTTCCTCTAATGGTATTTGAATTGAAGCTTCCCAAGGCAACTCTTTTGTAGTAATAGGGGAATTTTCTCAATTTACTTATATCCCTAATTTAGAAGATAGGAAATTAGATTCTATAGGGGAGTTAGTAGGAAGAACATGTGTGTGGAATTATTGTGCAACCTCCTTGTTTGAATTAGGGTTTTGACTAGGGTTCGGTCTAGGGTTTAGATAAGGGCTAGGTTAAGGATTTGTATTAGGGATAGGTATAGGGTTTGGATTAGGGTTTAGGCTAGGGTATGGATGAAGATTAGATTCAAGGTTTAGATTAAAGTAAGGTTGCACAGGTAAGTGAGACCTTAGAAGAGGATAACTTGATGGTACATTGGATGGAAATTGTGATTATTGTTATTGTTCAAGTAATTGATTTTGCATGGGAGATTACCATAGAGAAAAGGCCCCAAACCCTCCTTGAGGGCATGTGGATATCTTGCTCGAGGATGTGATCCAAGGAGAGGGCCACTATGGCCAAAAGGTAGTATGTTCACTCAGACCAGGGCTAAAGGTTTTCCATACAACTGTAGGATTATAAATTTGTTGAGGAACTTGTTTAGGATAAAAATATTAGTCCAGGTATTAAATAATGATGGGGGTTGAATTATACTTGGAAATCAATTCAATTCCTTACTTGATCCCTTGAATACTTCTAATAATCCTAAAAGTGATGGGAAATGTTATGTTAAGTGACAATCCTTGGAAACACTTTCCAAGGAAGTGTTTCTTCCTATAGTTGGCATAGCATATCGACAGTGGTTCTTCAATTTTATCCTTCATTTATTCTTCTTGCAAATCATTCAATTATGAACTAAGAGGAAAAATAACAAATTTTTTAAAATTTTCAAGCAAAATACTCATTTTTGCACTCATAAGTTCACCATTGGAAGATCTTCGTATCTCAATAGCAATATTAGATATTATCCTTGAACTCTTCATTGAAAGATTTCTCAAAATACCATTTTTCTCTTCTCAAAAATCCAACTAGTATATTTTGTCATCACATGGATGAGTGGATATAGAGGGGTTTCTTACAAAACCCAAGAAATAAAAACCCTAAAAATTTGCTCTTCTTCAAATAAGTTTTTTTAAACTATATTTTATAAACTATAGAGTGTTTTCCCCACACGAAAATATTGTTAAAGAAAAATCTTTATAGAATAATCCATTACTCTTATTTATAATCATTCATAGAAGCTACAGATCAATAATTCAATTCTCTTTATGAAGTAAATTTAAATCGTTGTGAAACAAATATTTGTTTCCAGACACAGCGACACTTTGTCATGAACCCTTCAATTTTATAAGCCAAACAACGTACTCTGTTTTGATGCACAAACATAACAAAGTCCAAAAAGTAATGGTGTTGTACTTACAATCTAAGTTTTTATCCCACCAATGTTTTAAGATTTGATGCAACAAATGTATTTCATAAATCAATCATGTGCATACTTTATTTTTCCGTAAGAGAAATAATTTGATTTATAATCTGTAGGCATATTCAAAGACAAAAAGTGCGCATTTAATGGATATGATCACAATTCATTAACATGTCACATGAATGGAAACAAATGTTTCGATCCAAACAATCCTTGGGGTCACGTTATAACTTATCTAATCATACCTTAAGTTTTAATGATTCTCTATGTAATTGTGATTCAAAGTAGTACATATCACGACCTTTAGTACAATATAATATTGAAATATTAGTGATCCAAGTGTATTATGAATGTGCAAACAAGAATCAATATGAAACTAAAATTGCAGAAATGACAAGATTTATGAAACTAAAATTGCAGAAATGATAAGATTTAGGTACGCAGACATAAATTTACTTTTAGTGTGTAAGCATGAATCCAAATCTAAAAAAATAGGGTTGAAATTGAATGAGAAATCATGGATCCAAACACAGTGCATGCGAAAAACCTATTAGATCTGGAATCAATTGTTCTGGTTAACACACCCCAGCATAATTAACTGACCACACAATAGATATGAAAATCTTTAACCTACTAGATAAATGCACATAAAGGAGGGAAACGAATGAGGACAACCAGCTGGATTGGGGAACCCTCCCAACCAGCTTGTTGCCTCTTGAAATGAGTCAAATTATAGAATCACAATTAAATGAAAATTGAAAAATAAAACTTAGCATAAAATTCTATTGTATTAAAAAGATAGCTCAACCTTCTACATCGTGATTTGAATGTTCAGGATCCGGCACTTAAAAAAAGTGTGTTCCAAGCTAAACAAGTATAAAAGTAAAGTTTTCTCCAACCTAAACCAGTAACATAAAAGTACGGAATGGTTTTTTTTCTCAAAGCCATGGCTTGGTTTTATAATTTTTTACAATACAAATTTAACTTTAAACAAGCCAATCCATTATAAACAAGATAAATTAAATCATAACCATTTTTTATCGGTGGAGATCTAGTACAATCATTAAATAATCAAGACAAATGCATTCTACAAATCTAGGCATAATCTTAGAATTTTGAAAAATCACATTTTTTACAAATATGCCCAAAAGAACCTTTTTGATATCCCAAACCAATGTGAATTTTAGAAATATGTTTACAAGGATCTTAACTTGCAATATTTTCAACAAAACCCATATTTCATAATTTTTGGATTCGCCTTCTTTTGCACGCAAATCAAGGAGAAAGTTGGAAATTTGAAAATTGTGCGAATTTGGAGCTGATTCATTAATTTTCTTTTAGAAACTCTCACGTGCGACCTGGATGCATTTTGACTCAAGTGGAAGTAATAAAACATTATTTGAATAAAAACCATGTTTGATTTTCCCCAAAAGTGTGACAATACCGTGAACCCCCAAATTGGTGCAAGAACAACCCAGTGAAGGATAAGTGCACCTTTGACTTCCATATAGGCTCCAAAATAGAATCGAACATGTGCTTGTACTATCAACTAGCATTAGCCTTTGTGGAAAGCTCAAATGGCAGAGCGGTCCACATATACTTTAATTTTGGTGCAAGATATCTATGGAGTGTAGGAACTGTATAAATTTCTATTAGTGACTTATGATACACATAAACTTCAGAAAACATAAATAAGTGAATAAATTTGATTACAAATACACATTAGACCCAATCCTTCATTATTAGGTCAAAATCATAAGGCATTGAATGATAAAAGAGTTATAATGTGTGAAATAAGGGGGTAAAATATAGTATCATGCGGGCAAGAAGATGTATTAAATATAAAAATTTAGAGACCTAACATCTCTCAGTACTCTACCTTACTTTCCTCGGCTAGAGTTAGAATTAGGATTGCTCAAGAGCTTAGAAAATTTTTGCAGTAAGTGTGTAAATCTGAATCCAAGAGATTTCGTCAAGTTAGTTGGGGAGTGGTCAAAACTCTGAAGAGCCTTGAGGGAGTAGGGGTCGAATTTCCTTCCCTAGTGAATATATTATTTAGGGCTAAAATTCTATGGAGGATGATTATGGATCAATGCCATTGGTGGAAATAAGTGTTTCAAAGAAAATATCTCAGAGGGGAATAGGAAACATGTTTAGAGCATCCTGCCCATTTGAGCGGAAGTTCTCAAATTTGGAGAATACTTGTAGCAAGGATCCCTCTCATAAAATCTCAATTGACAAGGTTTCCTAGTAACATGCATCATATCAAACTATGGCCATAAAAAATATTGGGTCAAAACCCTATTGGCTTCCAACTCCCCTTTACAAAATTGGTTGAATATACTAAGAAATATTTCTCTCTGTCGTGTTTCTCAATGGTCTGAAGATGGATCTTGTAAGGGGTGGAATTTTAGGTCAATCGCCCCTCATATGTAGTCAATGATTTGAATTCTATGAACTTATTTTTTAAGTTTCACTCCTAATCATTGTAATGACATAGACTATCAGGATACTCGAAGTATTGTTATGAAGAAATGCTACCACTCTCTTCTTTTTCAATATGGTCTACCCCATAAATCTAGGACATGGTGTAGCATCTAGATGGTATCCCAAAGATAAATATCTTTTGTTGGATATTAGTTCATGGCAAGCTCCTCATTGTAGAAAATTTGGAAAAGCAAGGAATTCAAGGCCCATCAAGAAGCCTCATGTGCCTAGAATGTTATGAAAGTATTCATATCTCTTCTTGGACATTCACAAGATCCAT
The DNA here is from genome assembly GCA_031772625.1 of Pinus tabuliformis. Taxonomy (NCBI): domain Eukaryota; kingdom Viridiplantae; phylum Streptophyta; class Pinopsida; order Pinales; family Pinaceae; genus Pinus; species Pinus tabuliformis. Next base: position 1,753,341,534 of record CM062816.1, on the reverse strand, counting down.
GTGGATTCTAACTCTCTAGGATATTGCTCCTCGCATTCAATGGCATGCATGCCTTCATCAATTCTTCAACTCATGGAGTAAATTATCTCTGGATTTCGTTTGGTTAGCCTTCCCTATATAGTTATGTCAGAAAATTTTGGTTGGCTCGAAATAAATCCATATTTCATGGTGTCCACTATTAGTTGAAAATAGTGGCTGACAAGTTTGTATCCTTATTGGCTAAGAATATAAGCACCAAACCTATATAGTTTTCCTCACCGCAATAGGTTGATTATATGGATTACTTATGTAATCAAAGATTAATGTTCAATCTTTCCTACATCCCCTACATTGATAGGAAACAATTGGTAACTAAGAATACCCACTAATGAATTCAACCATTGGCTTAAGTCTTATAAGAAATATATTATATGCTTCAATGCAACCTCTAAGTGAAAACCAATGGTGGCAGGTGTCAAGGCATTGTTAGTAGGCTCATAGGAAAACTAGAATTATGTTTTTCATGGAGCTTGGGAAAGGCTACCAATAACTACGAGGAGGGCTTATGCCCTCCTTCAAGGGTTTCTCCAATCAATGTCACCTCAAATATAGAAAATGATCATACTTGCGGACTCCAAGGTCATAATTTACCATCTTCACTTTGGCTCTT